>CP092092.1:20850755-20938255 GCA_029203775.1 Neoneuromus ignobilis | reverse complement strand
ATCATTCTTAAGTATTTTATAAAACAAGAAAAAAGTTGCCTTTTTAATGATTTGCATGTATTAATGTGAAAAAATGTTGACAAAAAGAGGATTACATTTAACTCAGTCTGAGATTTTATGATTTTGTATTTATTTAATGTGTGTAAATTATATTCTTAAATTCTATACAAGCAACAAGGTTACCTAATTTTAATACTTATCATTATTCATCGATCACTCACCTACATTATGGTCGGCTGGCGCACTTGCAATAACAATAAGTCTTCGTATATGTTTCTTACGTGCATGAGCGCCAGCATTGCATGCGGCTAGTGCAGCCAGTGCGTGGTCAGCGTCACGACGCGCTTCACGATGCGTTGCGACGGTTATTAAATCATGACCGCCAACAGTGTGTCGCGGATCGCGGCAAAGTGAGCTTAATGCGAGGGCAAAAGCAGCCGCTCGTGCAGCAACTAATTCCGCTTCGTGTTCGTCTTCTCTGTGTCTGAAAATACAACAGACGGGAGTTAGGATTACAGAAAGAAAGAACATGCAAGTTTAATTTTGTATATTACATAAATCAATATTTAGATGGAATAGTTGCTAATAATATTAATACTTTTTTCTAAGAATCTGAACACATTTATTAAAAAAAAAATTACCACGTTTAGTAAAAAGGTTTTTATTTGAATAATATTAAAGACCGTTTTTAATGCGAATTATTTAAAAATTCTTTATATATATATATATATATATATATATATATATATATATATATATACGAGGTTCGTTTGATAAGTATGGTAAAAAAGTAAGAAAAAATAAATTGAAAAATGTAATTTAATTAATTAAATTAAACAATAAATAAATTTACCATACTCATCAAACGACTCTCGTGTATATATATATATATATATATATATAATAAAATGAAATTCATATATAGAGTTATCCAAATGCGACGCCTAGATTTGTGTTTTATTGAAAGGAAACATATTTATAAAATGTTGACGTGTATAGGGAAACATGTGTATAGTTTCTTTTTAATAAAACACAAATCTAGGCATCACATTTAGATGATCCTAATATTATTTCAAACAATACATTTTAACATAAATGAATCTCTTATTCAACATCACATACCTTTATAAGATTGTCCAATAATTAATTATTCAGTTAATATTTACTTGTTCAGTTTATTCGCTTAGAAACTGATGTAAATTTAATTTGTTATGTCATTATTGTTAGAACACTGTATTATAAATTCTTATAGTTATAAAATCACAGTTTATATAATGCAGTAATTTGATGATAATGGCATGACCATTATCGTGTACATTAGTTTCTAAGTGATTAAATTAAACAATAAGTGATTATTGGACATTTTTATCAAATTGATGGTGTTGGAGTGATTAATTCGTGTTAAAATGAGTAATAATATTAAGTTTATAAATGCTAATTGTTTGAGTTAATTCATATACATACACACATACACACATACACACACACACACACACACACACACACACACACACACACACATATATATATATATATATATATATATATATATATATATGTATGTATTGGATTGATTGAAAAGATTTCTCTGTTTTTCTATGTGTGATAAAATAATTGTTATAATAGCCTAATTAACACATATTCGTCGGGTAACTTTTTGCACCGCCATTCACCAAATGCCGGCATTTTTGACACTATCTGTAGAAATGATATGGTCTATATAAAACTAATGTAACTTGTTAGAAATCATATATTTTTCAGTGAAATCTTGGAAAATGATATAAAACAAATTTATCTTTATATATAAATTTTTATTTTTTTTTTGGCTTTCCTTAGTTAAAAAACAATTAAATTCATAAAAAAGTTTAAATGAATTTCTAAAAACACAAAGTTATTATTCTCTTTTTTTTAGATGAAGTACATTATTTTTGAGTCTTTAATTTTATAAATAATTAATAATTTTTCAGTGAATGGTACTGTTCAAAACATGTGCCAGTATGAAGAGGAATGTTGCAAAAGTCACATACTGTCACTATCATTATTATCAAAATTAGTTTGTGAAAAATCTGCCTCACAATCAGATAAAATGCCTGCATATATTTCATTTTTGTCCTCCATTTTAGGTATATTTTATTATTTGATAAGAAAGGATAAAAAAATTAACAATAATACAACTAAATTTGTTTAGTTATTCGAACACCCGAGCGCTTAAACTTTGAATAAAATTCTTTTATACCCAATACCGACTTATACAGTTTTACTTTGTTTTTGATTACATTTGCACCGTTATGCGATGCAACTGAAGCTAAAATCAGTTCTCTCATGGCATTATCTCTGTTTGGTTAAAATTATAATTTAATATACTCAGAATTAAGAGAACACAAGTCAATTATTCTCTGTAATATACAAATGACGAATTTTGTCAAGCGGACGAATATGTGTTAATCTTAGTTATAAAAATAATATTTCTTTATAATGAATCATCTTCAATAGAATGTTCATAACTTTTTGTGTGTTGTGTAGTAAAAACATGGCTTCTGATAGTGTATTTGTTGTTTTGGAACTGTGGCTGATTCACTTAACACAATTGAATTTTAACCCCAACACCACAATAATTTAAAGTGTTTAATAATCACTTATTGTTCACTTATTATTTATAATTATATAATCTATAATTATATCGACTGACACATTTCGATGGCGACGCCATCATCAGAAAGTCTCTGACGATGATGGCGTCGCCATCGAAATGTATCAGCATAATTATAGATTATATAATTATAAATAATAAGTGAACAATAAGTGATTATTGAACATTTTAAATTATTGTGGTGTTGGGGTTAAAATTCATTTGTGTATTCTGATAGTGTGTTTTCGGTCCTTTTTGTTATTCAAATATAAAAAAGGTGTTAGTATGGCAAGTTGTTTTGAGAAATATTTGTGAATGTTTGGAAGTAACAAAAGTTACTAAACAATTTATGTCAAGGTAACTTCAAAAATTTCGTTCTTCTAATTTTAACTTAATTAATCGTAATTTAATAATAATAAACATTCTAAATTACAAAATATTCTGAAGTAGACAGTAACCAAAAATTGATGACAAATTTTACAAGAATCAGAAAATAACTTCAAAATTTATCATACTACGGTTTTGAATTTCTTAAAAATATATAATTTTCAAATTTGATATTTAGGTATCATACAAATCAATTATAAAAACATGGTATCTAGTTCTAATTTAAACTTTTTACATTTGCTATAAGATCCGTAAACTTTTATTTCTACCCTACTTGGTTCTCCTTCTATCTCTATGTGTTATTTCCATGTTTCTTTGTGTTGTTTGGAGCAACTGAATTATTCTATCCTTTAAGATCCATGTTTCACTGCTTTAAGTGATAATAGGTAGGATGCATTGATCAAACACTTTTCTTTTTAAATATAGAAGAATATTCGATTTTATAATATATGATTTTTTTCGAATTAATACCATCGTATTTTTATTATCCTATTTACTTCATTTATAAATTTTGCTTGAGTGTAATTGAATTGTCTTAAATATATATAGTTTTCTATTTCTATTTTTCTTTTTTTAATTCGATTTTTTGTTGATCTTAAAATTTATTGAATATTACTTTTTTACTGAAGTTTATCATACCGTGTCTAATTCTTTTATTATTTTTTCGAATTTATCTGGAGTTGTTAAGAAAATAATATAGTTAGTAAGTCTTAAGTGACTAAGTGTCTCTTAATTCACTTTTTTACTTTCAGATTCCCAGTTTAGTGTCTTAAACACTTCCTCTAACGCAGATATAAATACTTTTGATGATAGTGCATCATCCTATTCTACTCTTTTTATAATTTTAAACTTCCCTGTTTCTTTATATACTTGTATAGAAGATTTATCATTTTTATAAAAAATTCCTAAGAGTTCAATATATGTTTCGATTTTTTGATTAATACATTTAATATCGCCGATGTATTGATTGAGTCGGAGACTTTTTCATGGTCCATAAATCTAAGGCAGAGAGAGTATTTGATATTCGCCGCATCTACTAATAAATTTCCTTTACTACCTATGTGTCCATTGTGCTAAATCCGCTTTGAAATCCTGTTTGTTTTCGTAGCTATACGAAATTTAGTTCAGTTTGTAGTCTTCTCGAAATATTTTTGATGAAGATTTTATATATCGTTGAAAGTATATTAATCGGTCGATATTTCTTTGTCTTCTTTGTATCATTTTTTGTTATATATATATATATATATATATATATATATATATATATATATATATATATATATATATATATTATAAGGTGAGATTATGGTTAATAAACTCAATTTTATATTAAAGTACAGCTTAACATTTTACTACAGTTTATTTTGTACTATAATGTATAATAACATTTTTTTAATCCTATCATTGCTCGGCTTCGTTTAGACCAGATTATCCAGACTGTTGGATTCACTTTCAGTGATTCGTCTAGAATGAACAATAATAATCCGCATTAAAATAAAACGTTTCTTAATAAAAATAGATTATATTTTTTTATTCAGTATTTGAGAAAATTAGTGTCTGCTTTAGATAAAAAAAGTTTTTTTTAAAAAAATGACTGTTTTTATTCTATTTTGAAAAATCATAGAATTCAGTTTCATAACTCGTGTTTTATATGAATTTTTAATATGATTTAAACAATTATTTTGCGTAATGTCTGCATTATTACTTACTTTTTTTAAAAAAAATATATTTTATCTTGAATGTACGAGTACTTTATCATTATAACAAGAGTTATAAAAAATAATATATGTAAATTTATTTAATGGTTATTCAATAGTTTTGATTGTAAACTTTTTAATAATAAATTTTATTTATCAAAAAAAAGTTGTTGCTTACATTAAATATATGAGGTATACGAGGGTCGTTTGATAAGTAAAAAAGTAATAAAAACTAAATTAAATTAATTAATTAAATTACACAATAAATAAATTTACTATACTTATCAAACAAACCCCATATTTGAAAAGTCCGTGACATGTTATTAAAAAACTTATTTTTTTTCTAAAATTACTTTTATTCTTAAATACAATCTACATGAACTTCAACATATTTTGTTCAGCGATGCTCCAGTACTTTTATCTCATTCCTAAAGTCTAATTCCTTAAGTTCGTCAAAATATCAATCTAATATCAATTTAGCTTCTCATTTGAAGAGAATCATTTGCCACTAAAGATATTCTTGAAGTTTAGGAATAGATGAAAGTCAGGATGAGTTAAATTAGGTGATTAAGGTGAATGTGATTAGAAAAACCTACTTCAATTATGCAATTTTTGCAATTGAAGCGACACTTATATGAGTATATGGATTATTTAGATGATTTTTTTTGATAAACCTGTTTTTTCAAAGTATTTTTGGTTTAACATGTTAGCATAGTATATCGTTTGGCCCTTTGTAAGATAATCAATTAGTAATATCCCTCGAGCATCCTATAAAATAGAAGCTATAAACTTTCCTGCAGACAAAATAAAATTATTTATTTTGGTGATTGAAAATCACTATTCTTCAATTTTTTTCCTATTATTTTGTTTCTAATGGTAATGGTGGGCATGAGTTTCATCAGTTGGTAACAAATCGACAAATAAATTCAATTATAGTCCTTTTAGAACGCTCCAAATATTCTTAATAAATTTGTATGCAAGTACTTTTTTGTTCAACAATTAGTAAGCAAAGTATCCATCTTGAAGGTAATTTTTTCATACTTAATTTTTTGGTTAGGATATGAAATATTCTTTCATTAGAGTTGCTTACAACTTTAGCAATTTCAAGTATTTTTAATCTTTGACTTTTTAAAATAATGTCAAGTACTTTATTAATGATTTCTGTCGACGTATCACTTTTAGCATGACTGAAACCAACTTTTTAAAGTTATAAATAAAGGTACGCTATCTCTTAACATATTTTCCATTTTGTTAAAAGTTCCGTTGGCGTTAATTTTTTTTAAACAAAATATATTATCATTACACGATATTTAACTTTATCCATTTTAAAACCATTCCTAGATAACTTTAAAGAGTTGTTAACAAAAAATTACTAGACCGATGTGATTTCACATTTGAGAATTGTTTATGAAACATGTGGCAATATAATATGCCAAAAATTTAAAAATAACCTTTAAAAATATTCCACTTAATAGAGTATTTAGTTATTACTAAAATATTTTTTTTTGTTTATATTTTAATAAGCATATTTTAAGTTTTTCTTTCATTGACATAATATTTTTTAAAAATATTTTTAAAAACTTCTGATTCTTTTTTAGGTAAAATTTTTTGTATAAATTTTTAAAAAATCTCTTAGTTATGATGTTTCAATTGTATCTACAGTCTTTTATTAAATGGTTTTATAAACTTTATAAGGTTTAATTACTTAAACTAATTTTTGATTATTTAATTTTTTCCACAAACCATTTTTTGAAAGATTTATAAAATTCTATAAATAGTATTTTTGTAAAATTTTCAAAATAAATAGATTTGATTTTGTTTAATATTATTGAAAATTTGCAAAATACTTTCATAGAAAATCGAAAGAAAATATTATTCTAAATATCATTTAATAATTTTTTCACGTACTATGAATTTCTAATTTCATTTATACAAAAAAACTAAATATATTTTTATAAGATGTATAATGTAAATATTTTACGAACCTCCAGAGTGTGAGTAAAATTTCTACTTCCATCTGTTTGATAGAAAGTTCTGTTTCGAGCGGAGGTGGTGGATCACGACCGGCAAGTTGTAGAGCAAGTAAAGCTTCTGCTGTGTCATTACCCCATCCCCAATCGCTGCGACGTTGTGCTCTCAACCAAGCGAGTGCTCGATCCACAGAACTCTCGTCTGGAGTTAACGGTGGTACGGATGACGGTGAAGGCAACGCGGCCAATGTCGATGATCCTTCCGTCCACGACGAATCACTTAACGGTATTGGTGGCAGCATCGTCGACGTGGATATTTTTCCCATTGAAAAATCATCGTTAAACGACGGCTGTTGTTCCTGTCCGGCGACGATGACAAGCGCTAAGAGAGCTGTTGCGACGCCTAGCGACGTTGTCATCTCCATGGTTTGAATGCCGTCGTCTGCAATGCAAAAAGTATCAAGTAAGTGATTTGTAATAATTAACGATTTTTTTTAATTTTTAAAAAGTTTATTATTGTTTATGGAAATTTAAACACTGATTTAAATTTCGTACGATCTGACTTACATATTTTGCCAAGAAAATATAGGACTACATCACATATTAAATAAAAACTTTTTTATAAATAAAGTTTATAGAGTATAAAAATATTTTTTATTAACTCATTTTTTGCAAATTTTTATTTTTATTACTAATTGTAACGTTATTATAAAACATTTCATAAAATTATATATCGATATTAAATACTATTCATAGGAAAGTTATCAATGTAGGTCGTTTGCATCCCACGCTATGAAGTGATATATTTCTTGATTGTTCTTTAATCTCAGTTTTCAAATGTAGATTTGTGGTGGATTTTTTTAAAAAAATCTTCGGTTCGAAATTTATAAAACCATTTTTGACACGTTCTGTCTATCAGAATGTCGTCTCCGCATATAATATAAATCTTTTTTGTGTTTTCACCGCGTTTTTACCTTCTTGATACTAGAAAAGTATTATATAGTGAAAATAAAACATCTTGTATTTTATTATTAAATTTGCATAGTACGTTTTATTTATCATTCTGAATGTTCTTTTTTTAAAGAAATATACTTAATGAAATTACAAATTGATGAATTTGTATAAAGTTTAGATAATAATTAGATGTAATAGGTTAGTAATCACGTTTCACCAAAATCGTTTTTAGATTTATTTATGCAATAGTAAAATCTAAACGAACTTTTAGTTCAAATCAATAATTATAGAAATAATTTTAAATAAATTATTTGTTAATTTTAATTTCATTGTGTAAATGTGCTTAAGATACAAAATATTTTCTATAAAAAGTATAATATTAATAAAATTGTTTACTTTTGAGGATTTCACTTTTTGAAATATTAATTCCTTGAACATTCTTCGACTTGAAAAAGTTATTATAATTAATACTTCTTATATTAAGTATATAATTACTACATAAATAATTAATTCAGAGAAATAAAAAATAATTTGTCATTTTCTTTCGTAATCTCTTAATATATATATATATATATATATATATATATATATATATATATATATATATTCATACATATACAAACAAGGTGTGTTGGGAAAAAACCCTAAACTTCATTTTCCATTTGACACTTGTAACGACATTTAAAATCTAAAAATGGTATTAATGCATATTTATCTTCTCTACTAACTGTAAAAATTTAGTTAAAATATAATTTGTGTTTTATAAAATATGCTGTTGGAAGTGGTTGTACTATTTGTTACATTGTTATGAAGACCCCATGGAACAACGCGTAAACATTAAGTTTTATTGTAAACTTTGTAAAACATTCACAGAAACATTTTAATTGATGCATTAAGTTTATGGTGATGATTGTCTGCTGTGCAGATAAAATTACAAATGTTATGGACATTTTAGAGATGATAGAGGAAATATTTATGATAACTTAAGATCAGGTCATTCTAAGAGATTATTGACGAATTAATTGAAAAAGTACGTGAAATTGGCGAATTTTACAAAGAATACAAAGAATTAAGCGAGAATATCTGGAATTAGGAAGTTTTTACTTGTCGTATGAAAATGCACCACATCAAATGGCTATTGCTAATTTTTTCCAAAAAAAAACAAGTATGCGTCATTCAACAACCACCATATTTGCCACTATGTCATTATTTTCTTTCCTAAAAATGAAAATGGCGATGAAAGGAATGTTGTATGATAATAGTAAAACCGTCATAATGAGGGTCGTTGAAACTTTCCCAAAAAAAATTATTCAAATCTATTCATGTGTTATTTTAGTGTGTCCAGTGTAGTATTGATGCAGAAGGGACATTTTGAAATAAATATTTGAATTTTTTATAAAATATATTTTTTTTTATTTGGAATTTTTTTTAAAAAAACATTATATATATATATATATATATATATATATATATATATATATATATATTTTGCTATATCAACCTACTGTTGGGAAAAAATCTCATTGAATGTTATTATTCAACGTACAACAAAATAAGAGCTGAATTGAGAAAACGTTATTCTTATGGTGAAATATAGTGGCGAAAGTGTTTTCATTTGGGGATGCATGGCAGCTGTTGGTATGGGTAATTTACATTTTATCTAATACACAATGGATCAGTTGATTTATCTCAACATTTTAAAAGATAATTTAAAGACCAGTCTGACTAAATTGGGCTTAGAAAGATGTTTTATATTTTAACAACATAACGACCCAAATATATATCAAGAATTGTGAAAGAGTGGTTGTTATATAATGTACTGAAACGGCTGCATACGATATTTCAATTCTCAGTTATGAATCCTAATAAATATCCCATCGAAATGGGACGAATTGGAATTAAGAGTTCGGATATATCACATAATTAATAAAACTGATCTCTAAATACGAATTCAAGGATAATAGCCTAAATTGAACGAAAAATAATCCAAAATTAATAAAATAAATGCTGCAACGAATGGAAGCAGTTATTACAGTCTAAAAACTCTTATAAAAATTATAAAACAAATAATTTTTTAAATGTAAAATAATAGAGGCATAATTGATCATTAATTCTACATAACTCCGTCGTATAAGGACTTTTTTTTATCGAGTAAATGTACTCATGGTTTGTAGAGTATCAGTGATGTAAGGATCAACATTTGGATAATATAATTTTTTATAGAAATTTCACATATTAAGTTTAATTACTTTTAACAGTTTTTTTTGTTTATTTATAAAGCTGTTAAACATTTATAGACTCTCTCTCATTGTATATATATATATATATATATATATATATATATATATATATATATATATATATATATATATAGGTATGTCTGTAAATACTGAAGATGTGTATTTTTTCTTAGAATTTTATTAATATTCATGAAGAGTGCGAATAAAATAAATGTACCTTGGATAGAATACACCTATTTACATAAAAAAACACAACGTACTTTTTGTTTACATAAAAAGATTTCGTACAAAATTCGTCCGGTTATCTAGCACGCATGCGACATTTCCCTGTCTGAAAAAAGTTAATGTTTGTACTACAATAATGTCAAGATTAAGGAAAAACCGTAACAGCGTACAGCGGTAGAGAAACAAGGATGTCGTGAACATTGTTATAGCGGATAAAATAGTTGGGAAAATGGCAAGAGCCGTCGATCAAGATTAAGATATATGGCCTAGATAAAGGATTATACAGGATGTAGGGTTACGCACAAGCATGTTAAATCGTTACCAATCGAGAAAAGTACAGAATGGAGCTAAATTGTCTTAAAATTGGAATGGCCATCATTTATAATTCTTTGTTTGTGTTTTGTTCTTTTAGAAAAAAATACGTGTTTTCTAAAACGATTTGCATAATGTATTCATGAGATTTACTTGGATAGAGAATGAATGTTGGAACAAAAGAAAAATATACAAACATTCACACAGAAGACAACAAAAGTTCATACTTAAATTTTGTTCTTACTTTTTTCAAATTATTTTGCTCTACAATATATATACAAAATTTTAAATGCTTGTTGAAATATTCTTTAAAATTATTTATATTGACAGGAAAATATTAATATTGCGAATTGAAAAGTTTAGGATATATTATAAAAATAGCAAAAAGGAATAGAAATTAATTTAGTGATTTATTATAAAAATAGCATTACTTAAAAAATTAAAAGGATTATATAGAAATTAATTTAGTGATTTATATTATTTTAATTGCTTCATTACTTAAAAAACTAAAACATATTTTCATTATATATATATATATATATATATATATATATATATATATATATATATATATATATTTATTATCATCAGTCTCTTAGAATTCACTGATTGATGAAGGCTTCTTCCAGAACTTTTCACTTCGAATGATACAGTGTTTCTTTTCCCTTCCATACCGATTAATTCTCTTATGTCTCTATCCCATCTATTCAAATCTTTCTTATTTTTTATATTTTTGGGTTCTAAATCAATAGTATTTCTTGTCCATCGAGGATCTTCTTTTATTATTAGATGTCCGCCCATTATCATTTTAAACTTTTCATTCTTATTTTAATGTCTGTAATTTTGGTTTTCTTTCGAATCCATTTATTTTTCTTTATATATCTACATGTTGTTTCTTACATATTTTTCCAGACTTTTGTGTTATCTATGGCTATTGAGTTATTTTAAAAGTTAAGACCTATGTTTTATTACCATAACTAATAACAAGTAGGATGCATTAATAAAAAAAATTTACATACAAGAATGTTTGTTTTCATAATTTTTCTGAACTCAATTAATCTAATTAACACAAATTAATTTTTATCACCAACACCATAATGGGTATGAAGAGTTTAATAATCACTTATTATTCACTTTTTTTAACAAAAAGGCTCTGATAATGATGGCATCGCCATCGAAATGCGCACCAGCCGACATTGTCATAAACAAAAAAGTGAACAATAAGTGATTATTGAATACTTTAAACTATTGTGGTGTTGGAGTTAAAATTCATTTGTGTAACATTAATATTTTACTATCATAAGTAAAAACTTTTGTGTTTAAACATAGACGAATATTCAACTTCATAATATGACTTTTTTTTGAATAGACAACATCCAATATTTATTCTCCTTTTAACTTCATTATGTTCCTCTAGTATTAATGAGTTGTCTTAGATATACATATTTTTTTTGTTTACATTTAATTTAGTTTGATTTTTTCTAATTTGAAAATTCATAGACATGATTATTTCTCAGTACCACAAAATATTGAAAATGTGTGCAATTATTATTTATTGTTCACTTTATTTATAAGTTAATGCGTTTTTCTATGGTCAATTATTCAACTTATTCAATTTTTTTGTGTGGTGTTGGAGTTAAAGTTTATTATAAATTACTTACGTCTTACTGTAGTTCCATTATAATATCGATTTTTTGCCTTGTTTTCTACTCTTTTTTCTAGTTCATCTGAACTTGTTGAAAAAATATGTCAACAAATCTCAAGTAATGATAGTGATATATATATATATATATATATATATATATATATATATATATATATATATATATATATATATATACATACACACACACACACACAAGAATTAATAAAACATGAAGAAAACTTCAACTTACAAACTTTTTTTATTCATGTTCAAATTTATTTGTTCTATAAAGCAAAAAAAATGTGAAATACAGAAAAACATATAGGAAAGTATATTTTCCTACGGTTATATATAGAAAATTCAGTATATTAATGTTACTTTTAAAAACTTACTTCTCCTACTACTAAACATATTAATGCAGGACATATGAATAATTTCGTAATTTTTTACTGAAAAATCTTTATTATAGAATTTTTATTTTTTATTTATTTTACATTAAGTAATTCATTCTATTTTTAAAAAAATCTTTTATTCTGAATTTGATTGCAATTTATTACTTTTTTATTTTTTAATTTATGTGTTTATATGTGAATAAATTTTTATTTATTATTTTTTTTACTTTGTGGAAAAAATAAGAAGGAAATAATATTTTCTGATAAAAAGTGGAGTGAAAACAGGTTATAAGTTACTATAAGTGTTTAAACGTAGAAATAAACACATTTTTGTAGAAGCTAAATAGCAAAATATTCAAGTTTAGAACATAAACAATATAAATTTATAAAAAAATAATAAATTTCACAAAATAAATTTCAAAAAAAAATGACACAATATAATCTATTCACAATAAAATGATAAGTCAAAGACATCAAAATAAATATAAAAGATTTTTAATATACATATTTTCAAGAAAAAAACCCAGATAAACTTAAAGTTGTATATAGAAAATAAGGTGTATATTATATATTTTTTAAATTTATATTAAGTAATTAAATTGTATTTAATTAAGTATGAATAAAAAGTATATTGAGAGGATATTTAAATAAATACGTATGACTGTTATTATTTTTCTTAAAAAATGCGTTTTATTTAATTATTTGAAGTATCTACAAAAATATTTAATATTAACCATAGTATTCTTATAATTTAACCACTAAAGTTTCTATAGTATGAAGTAACTTGTTCTTTAATATTAACAAGTTGTAGTATGGATTTTGAAGCGTTTATTAAACATTAAATATTTAACACTGCGACAAAATCGCTTGGAAGTTTTATGTGCAAAATACAGATAAAAATCAATAATTGAACACACGTTATAGAAGACCGTATTCTATTTTCGACTGTTGTCTTCAAAAACAATATATTATTCTCTATATGTTGTGGCTCATAGTGAAATTAGGACACTACAAATAAAGTTGTTAACCGCAAAATAATTAATGTTATGAAATTGTGATGGAAAAATGTAATTTTTAGTTGACTTTTTAAAATATTTTCTGATTACAAAAAATATAAAAATGCAATAAATTCACAATAAAGAGAATATATTTTTAAACAAAATGAAACTCAAAAATAAGGTCACATTGAAACTGACACACTTGAAAATTTCAGTTCTTTCGCAGTTAACTTCAACTTGCTATTGAATGATATTATATAACTGAGAATCGTCGGGTTTCCTTTTATGTTATTTTATTTTTTCAACATTTTTTATTAAATTTATATTTTGTATATTGAAAAAGATGAATTATTTGGAAACATGGGAAGACAAGTTGGTTAAATGTTGATTGATTTGTAAAAAAATATACAATTAAAAATTTTCAAAACGGTAAATCTATTTTAAAAATATTAAAAGTAGTGGTCAAAAATCATTTAACTGTATAAAACATTATCAAAATTGTAAAAATATAAAATAATTATAAATAAGAAAAATGATATTTCAAGAAAAGTATTCAATAAAGTAAACGAGCACTATATTGTATTAGAGAATTTACAAAAAATCAGTTATTTATTGTGTCAAAGTTAAATAAAATGTTTGAAAAAATTAAGAAATTAAAGCATGTAAATTAAAACATTATTTTTTTATGATCGAGTCTCAAAAAAGAAACCGTCTATTAGTAAGCAAAATAAATTAAACAACTGTATTTTGTAAATTTGAATCAAAATAAGGATATTGATTTTTCTAAACACAATACTCTACTTCCGAAAGTAAAATTATTATTTTTGTGTTTGACTATAAGCTTCAATTGTAACGAAAATTCTAATGAGTCATCGCGGAGGATCTGTCATAATTTCAGGGTCAATATCTGCTAATGGTCTAGAAATTCTTCATTTTATAGTTAAAAATATAGATCAAAATATGTATTTAGATATTCTAAAAAAACTTGCATCTTAATGTTGAAAAATGGGATCTAGAAAATAATTATTGTTTTTATCAAGGCAATAACCCAAAGCATAAGGCGTATAAAGTGTAGATTTGGCTGCTTTAAAATTGTTCCTACGTAATGAAAATTCGGAGTAAAGTCCGGATAAAAACTTGATCGAAAATTATGTCTATTTACTACACCAGGTTTTTTGAAACTTTCCCTGGTCCACCCACATTAACATTCAAAAACAAATTCATACCATTATAATCACCCACAACATATATTAGTATAAACTAGAAAACTAAGTTTTGTATTACACATA
Source organism: Neoneuromus ignobilis (assembly GCA_029203775.1). Taxonomy (NCBI): domain Eukaryota; kingdom Metazoa; phylum Arthropoda; class Insecta; order Megaloptera; family Corydalidae; genus Neoneuromus; species Neoneuromus ignobilis. The sequence continues at coordinate 20,923,517 of CP092092.1, read as the reverse complement.
TGTATCTCTACATGTATATCAACTCCGATAATAAATGTATATTTGATTTGATTTTGTGTCTATTTATCTTGAAGAAAAATCCGCAATGCTTAATTTTAAGAAGGATAACTTAAAAAGTTGTTAATAGAAAAACTAAATATTATCGACCTGTTTTATTATAAAAAGCTAGTGTAAAGTATTCCTTCGAGACTCTCGAAAAATAAGAGACTACGAATTAATATGGAATTTAAAAAAATACTTGTTAATTATTTTAATTACAAGTGTCGTAGTTCGACTTTTTACTTCTCAAATAGATTTACAATTTTGAAATTTTTAATTGTAATTTTTTGCTAATCAATAGATATCTGATTTGATTAGTTTGTCTTCCCTAGTTTCCAAATAATTCGACATATTTCAATACACAAGCAGTAAAATTTTTAAAAAAAGAATAAAAATTAAAGAAAAGAGAACCCGGTGCTTTCTAAACACCATGAAATTAATTTTAAAAGACTGAAATTTACAAGTATTCCAGTTTTATTGCGATCTTAATTTTTAGCTATAATTTTACATAAAATTATTTCTTTGAACTTATTATATTTTTATTTCTTGTAACAAAAACATATATTAAATAAGCTAACTAAAAATTACAATATTTTTTCATCGCAGTTTAATAACACCAATTATTTCGTAAATTAATATTTTTGTTTGAAATGTCTGTGTCATTATGAGACACTGTATTTAATTAAAAATGTAAATTTCGAAATATTCAATTTGTAGTTCGTGACATGATAATTAATTGTTACAGTTATATTTTGTGCGAATATATGAATCAACTACTATATCATCATTTAATTCTTAGAATTTTAAAATAAACATTTACGATATACAGTTTTAATGAATATTAAATAATTCCCAGAAGTGAGTATAAAGTGTAATTTATAACACGACTAGAAGACAAATTATTATTTATATATTTCATAATCGGAGTTATATAAAGATTTTGTTAAGATTAAAACTTGTAAGTGATAAAACAATCATTTTCGTACTAAAATATAACATATGTCTAAAACTCACTTCCAAACTATCATTAGTTTGTACCCAGATGTGAAATCTATTCGATTATGATTGTTTCGATGTATTCTTTTTCTTAGATACATATATTTCTTTTTATTTCATAAAACAAAAACTATAAAAAAGCCATGTACATTTCTTAATGTATTGTTTTTGGTAACGTTCGAGAGGAAATATGGCTACTTGGTGATAATAGTGAAATAGGGAGGGTGAGGGCGAGTGTTTGTTCCCTTAAAACTAGATTCCATGGGTAAACAAGTGACAGTAAACACTCGTTATCCCTGGGATAATTATCCGCCTAATAGTGTAATTATCGATTCATATAAATGGTCTCGGAAATGAGACTCGTTAAGATGTTTCTCCTACGTCCGAAATAATATAAGGGAAAGGAAAAGAAGTGTTGTTTTTGATATAATTACTTTATATTATGTGCATGCATAGAAAGTAAAGCTGATTTAAATGATTTTAGAAAGTATTAAACATTTATTTTTATTTAATAATTATTTTCGTTTTCTAATAACAACTGTTCGGTAATAGAAAAAACCTATAATATCACACAAACTAACTCTAATTCATTGAAGGCTTACTGAGGGAAAATTTGTATTATTTTTGAACGTCGCTAAGGAATATATATTGGTTGTCGAAAAGTCATGACGCATTTTGACTATGATTTTCAAATATAATTTACTTATATAAAGTACAAATCTTAATCAATAATGTATTTTCCATTTTATTCGATAAATTTTGCTGTCTTTCGGCGAGCTTCATAATTCCACGTTTATAGAAAAATCAGTTTTTATCAGCGAAAAATTGGATAAGGTGTTGTTTTATAGCCTCATCGGAATTGAACGATTTACCACGTAAGGAGTTTTGCAAAGCCCGAAACATGTGGAAGTTTTATAGCGCAAGGTCGGTTGAGTAAACTGGGTACGGAAACACATCCCATCCAAACTCGAATAGTTTTTAACGGGTGATCAAACTTGTGTGTGATCTCGCGTTGTTAATATTACATGATAACCCAATAGTATGTTATTCTTAGTATATTTAAGAATGAAAATATCGATATATTTCATTTGTCATTTGTAATATTTTATTTCTGCAGAATTGACTGTTGAAATTAAACTTTATTGTTCTAACATACGTATGAATAAACTATTGTTTTGTCATTTAATTCATTAAAAAAAATAATTTAAGTGTTCAAAATAAAAAATGTTAATTCCACACACAAATAAAATCACTCATCTACATTAAAAAAAAATTCAAAATTGTCCAGTAATCATGCATCTGTTCTTTTATTAATACAAATTTTGATAAAAATGTTATTTAATGGATTTTCATCATTAAAGTGCTACGTTATAAAATCTGCTGTGTTATAAGTTTCATAATATAATAGTCTGATTATAATTTTACAGCCACTTTCTCCGCACATAGTATCTATCGTCAGGCATAAAATATTAATGTTCTCTTCGTCTGTAAAATAGTAAATGTTTAAAAAAGTTAAAATACTTATTTTTATGCAATTTTAAAAATACAGTAAGTTAATTTGATTAACTTACTAATATACTACTTTTTTGTGACTCCTATTTTCGGAGAACTCTTCAAATATTGTCCATACAGGCTTTAATTTTCAATTTTTTTCAGCCATTTCATTTAATTTGAGTGTCCTTAGAAATAATATTTTCCCAATTTCTTGTATTAAATAGCGTTCATCTGTATCACTGGATACTTTTTTAAACTTTATTTTTTATTTTCAGTGTTCTGTTGTTATATACATTTTCATAATGTTTTGTATAATTGAATGACTTGATTATTTTTGATGTTTCTCAAATAAATTTATCATGTTAAAAATGTTTAATTATAAATATTCAAAAATCAATTGACTAGCTTGTTTTCTTATATTTTTAAATAATTAAATTTACTTTAGTATTAGACAGCAAAATTAAAATCAGAATTTATGATTACAAATCTAAACTGTTCGAGGTAAAAAAATTAAATAAGATAATTTTTTTAATTTTTTTCTAAATCCTTTTCTTTTTAATCTAATAATGGATAAAATCACAAAAGATATAAAATCATTAGGTAGATATAGGTTATACACAAACAAAATCAACGTTAAATGTTATGCAGACGTCACACTAATCGATTACGAAAAGTGAAAATGATTACCGAGAATAGTATTTAAATTTAATAATATTTGCAAAAAATAAAATTGCTATCTCGACGGAAAACTGAATATTACGGCGATAAGTAAACAGTTTGTAAGATGTTAAATAGCAGTCAAAAATTGGATAATCGAACAAGTGATACAAATAAAATCTTAGAGTTTAATTGTACAATAATGGTCTTATAAAATCAGCAGGTGACCAAATAATGAAAACAGAAAAATAGGTGGATACTTGAATTGAACAATTTGGACAAACAAATACTTAAGAAGAGAAAAAAAGGTTAAGTTATATAGTCATTATACGATTAATAATAAAAAATGTCACAGAGACAATTTCATAAACATCAATAATAGATTAAAAGACACAAATGAATATAATCAGAAAAATTGCAAGAAGAACAAGGAGAGATAGAATAAGAAATATGAATATATGTAAAAAATGTATATCACACATATATCAGAGTGAATGAGAAATAAAAAAAAATAATAGAATGAACACATTACAAGATTGAGTGAAGATAGAATCGACAAAATAGCAAGAGATAAAAACTGAGAGGTTGAAGCACCGGATGTTCCAATAAAAATGGTAAGATAGCATCTGAAAACAAACAAATTGGTGTTAAAAAAACGAGCGAACGTTTACAAAGAAGAAGAAGAATTCAATATTCGCACAATGTAATATATTAAAAAAGAATGATAGGAAAGAGAATCTGGTGATTTTTCAATTATTATTCACTAGCAATATTTAGTTAATTACAAAAATTAAAATTTGCGAAAATGACCACTGTTGTTGACCTTAGTTGTTGAGTTTAATTTTGTTTAAGATTATTTTTTTCATTATTATGAATTTATTACATTTATATTTTTGTAATCAGAAAATGTGTTAAATAAGTTAATTAAAAATAATATTGATCCTGATTTCATAGCATCAATTATTTTGCGATTAAATTTTTTTCATTTGAAATGTTTTAGTTTCATTGTAAGTCGCTATACATTAAAATAAAAAAATGATATAATATATTAAAAATTTATTTAAAAAACAGATCTTAATGAATTTTTATGAGTTTGTCATTGTATAAATTATTATTAATTTTTTAGAAATATGCCATTATAGAACAATAAATTATGTTCTAATTAATTTCAGTAAAAAAATAATGAATCTTGAATGTTTGTGAAAAATATATTTACAAGTAAATACTTTTATTAAAACAATTTAATGTGTTTGATGTAAGACTATAAATATTTTACAAGAAGAAATTCCGCAAGGAAAAAATATTTAAAACCATTATATTTAATATTATCCAAATATAATTTAAATTTGCTTATATTACACATAAAAATAAAATGGTTTAGTTCCGCGTTCGTTTTTCTTGAAAAACACACTCTCACGGTTGCCTTTGTAGCTTATATTAGAGAACCCTTTGATGCGTTTATTTAAATTTCGACGTCGTTACAAAGGGAACATTTGATGTCATTATCAAATTACAGACGCTCCAGACATTCGCCTTTGAATTTTTCACTTTTCCTGTCTTACAATTAAACGTTTCATGAAAAATATCTTCCGGTTAAAAAGTTTCCTTGACGAATTTATCACTTTGATTTATTTAGAACACTTGGGATTTCAATCTTTTTTATAACATTCTTCAGTTCTGTACAAAGTTTAGTCGCTTACTTTATTGTAAATTCAACGTGTTGAAAAATTTGATATAAATTTAGCCTCATTGCTCTGACTTTTGAACGTAGAGACGGAAGCTTGTTTATTTACAAAGTTAAATAACTTTTCCTAATACATTTATACACACACACGAATATATATATATATATATATATATATATATATATGCATGCATGCATATGTGTATATGTGTATGTATGTATTCAAAGTGTAAATTTAATTAATTGTATCGAACTTTTATTCAAATTCTCACTCAATCAAAACATAATAGATTTAAAGGTTAAAGCTTTAAACGAGTTTGCTTATACAGAGTGTTTCAAAAAGGATACGACTCTATTATTGATAACTACTTTTCTTTATAAAAAATAGTAATTATACAAAAGAAAAAGGAATTATACATAATTTTACTTAATAAAAGGTGTTTAATATGATTTCCTTTAACCCGGATATTAAATTCATACCTTTTTTATGTAATTTTCCTCCACTTTACACAATATTTGTTCAGTTAAAATTTCAATTTCTTCATAATGTTTTTCTTAAGGTTAGCCTTCAGTTCTTCAAGTGTACGAGAATTGTTTTGAAATACTACCCTTTTTAAATATAAGATCTGAGAATCTTTGGACCTATATTCTTTGAGATCAAATGATGACTAAAAAAATCCTGTAACGTGGCAATTGTTGATTACCTGTATGGTAAATCGTACCATCTTGTTGTAATCAACATTCTATTTCATTGTCCTCAAACAGTGTAATAAATTGTTAGGTTATATCATTACAAACTTGATCTTCCAGTTTTATTAAAAAAAAAGAATATAATATAATCGCTAGAGATGGTACACCAAACCACAATTTTCTGTATGTGTAACAATCATTCCTAATAAGTGAGCAAATTTTTATTACATCCGTATTTGGATACGAGGTTGTTTGATAAGTCCGTGTAAAAATAAAAACTGCTTCATTTTTTTGAATAAATCGTTTTTATTTTTCAACATAGTCTCCTTTTAGGCTTATACACTTCATCCAACGCTGCTCTAGTTTGTTGATCCCTTCCGAATAATAGGATTTGTCCAAGTCTGTAAAATAGTCATTCGTTCCTGCAATCACCTCCTCGTTCGAATAAAATCTTTTTCCCGCGAGCCATTTCTTCATATTAGGGAACAAATAATAGTCCGATGGAGCCAAGTCTGGAGAATAGGGGGGATGTGAAACGATTTGGAACCCTATTTCCATTAGTTTTGAGGCCACAACTGCTGAGGTGTGAGCTGGTGCGTTGTCGTGATGAAAGAGGACTTTTTTGTGGGCTAATCGGGGACGTTTTTCTTGCAACTCGGTTTTAAAACGATCCAATAACAATGAATAATATGCACCTGTAATGGTTTTACCCTTTTTCAAATAGTCGATAAAGATTATTCCTTGCGAATCCCAAAAGACAGTCGCCATAACCTTCCCGGCCGAAGGAATTGTCTTCGCCTTTTTCGGAGCAGATTCCCCCTTGATAACCCATTGTTTAGATTGCTCTTTGGTCTCAGGAGTGTAGTGATGTATCCATGTTTCATCTACAGTGATGAAACGACGCTTAAAGTCCTGCGGATTTCGCTGAAACAGCTGCAAACCGTTCTTGTAACACTTCACACGATCTCGTTTTTGGTCGATTGTGAGCAATCGCGGCACCCGCCTGGCGGATAGCTTTTTCATGTCCAAATGTTGGTGCAAAATATTATGTACCCGTTCACACGAGATGCCTACAGCACTAGTAATCTCACGCACTTTCACTCTTCTGTCATCCATCACCATATCATGGATTTTATCAATGATTTCTGGAGTGGTGACCTCAACAGGGCATCCAGAACGTTCAGCGTCTCTTGTGCTCATATTGCCACTCTGAAAATTTTGAAACTACTTATAAACCGCACTAATCGAAGGTGCAGAGTCACCATAATGTTTATCAAGCTTCTGTTTAGTCTCCTGAGGCGTTTTGCCTTTAATGAAGTAGTGTTTAATCAACACGCGAAATTCTTTTTCGTCCATTATTTGACAATCACTCGATTTCCTTGATTCCAACGATTGTCAAACACAAAGGAATAGACCGATATGGCTGAAACTTGATGTGTGTTCTTCCAAGAGGTGCTACTAATTAAAAATAACCTCGATATGCACCAGTGGTGCCATCTTTCGGAATTTACACGGACTTATCAAACAACCTCGTACTTTGTTTACATATACATTCAAATGAAATTAAACTCTATCACTAAACATGATCTACTACTTTAATCTTATTTTCATCAACAGAAAAACGAAATCACAGATGATACATTTTTTATGATCTGGTTATTTCAATTTATGAACTATATTAACACAATAAATATACAATTTTTTAAAATTGTTGTAATCCTGAAAACCGTAGTTAATAGGTCAATTTAAGAAAATTGCTCACTTCTAGTTTCATTCAATTTCTAAATCAAAAGCGATATTGTCAACTTATTAAGGACTACATATTGAGAAAATTTCAGCTGAAATTTGTTTTGCACATGTTTATAAGATTAAAGTACGAAATAACAATCAACAATAAATACACGTTCGTTCTGGGAAAATGATATAGCTGGCATAACACAAAGAATGGATACTTGAATGAGATTGGCACGTGCCAAGGCCGTTTCATTTCATTTACCTACCTTTGCTAACCTAAAATATTGTATAATCATGCAAATTGAGTAACATAAAGTTACCTATTCATAAGTTATATCCTCTTATTTTTAGTGTCGCATCCTTTTGGCACCTTCTGTAGTTTATTAAAAATCGATATTTAGAATGATTGTATTTTTATGTATTGTAATTAATATTAACTTTATTTTTCAATATTAATAAAGTAATTAAGGGATGTATCTGTTTTTATGGTTATTTATATTTTACTCATTGTTGTATAATACAATGGATTATACATGCTATTAATAATCCCATTATTATTTTTAACAGATTAAATATAGCTTTTTATAATTAATTTGATGCAGTATTATTGTTTAAATATTGTAATCATAACACAATAAATATGAATAAAACAACCCCATTAAATATGAATGTAAATACAAAGTAAACAAATTACAATATGTATGAAGTTTGATAAAAAAATACTTGCATTAGCGTTATAAAACTTTTTTAATTGCATATTTTTTTTATTAAATTTAATATACGATTTAATATTATGTATTTTGTATAATTAGTTAGGAATTTAAAACTGGTATTCGTTACTGAATTAAATATTTTTTCCGAAAGTTCAGATAAGTACATACGAGGTCGTTTGATAAGTCCGTGTAAATTCCAAAAGATGGCACCATTGGTGCATATCGAGGTTATTTTTAATTAGTAGCACCTCTTGGAAGAACACACATCAAGTTTCAGCCATATCGGTCTATTCCTTTGTGTTTGACAATCGTTGGAATCAAGGAAATCGAGTGATTGTCAAATAATGGACGAAAAAGAATTTTGCGTACTGATTAAACACTACTTCATTAAAGGCAAAACGCCTCAGGTCTGACTAAACAGAAGCTTGATAAACATTATGGTGACTCTGCACCTTCGACAAGTGCGGTTTATAAGTGGTTTTAAAATGGTCGGAGTGCCCATATGAGCACAAGAGACGCTGAACGTTCTGGAATTCGAGCAAATTACTCCAGAAATCATTGATAAAATCCATGATATGGTGATGGATGTGGCAAGAAGTGAAAGTGCACCAGATTACTAGTGCTGTAGGCAAAACCTTCTCATTTGATGAACTTGGGTACTTAATATTTTGCGGAACCAACACTATTTCGACGTCCAGGTTGCCGCGATTGAAAAAACGAATGAAGTATTCAAGAACGGTTTGCAGCTGTTTCAGCGAAATCTTTTGGTCTTTAATGAAACATGGATACATCACTACACTCCTGAGACCAATTAGCAATCTAAACAATGGGTTATCAGGGGGAATCTCTCTAATGGTAAAAAGACGCCAACAATTCCTTCTTCAACGGGAAGTTTATGTCAGAACGAGGCGACTGTCTTTTGGGATTCGCAAGGAATAATCTTTATCGACTTTTTGGAAAAGGGTAAAACCATTACAGGTGCATATTATTCATTGTTATTGGATCGTTTCAAAATTTCGAGTGTTTTGAAAAACGTTGATTCGATTAGCACACAAAAAAGTCCTCTTTGATCCGATGAACGCACCAGCTCACACCTCAGCAGTTGTATGGAAATAGGGTTCCAAATCGTTTCACATAAACCCCCTATTCTCCAGACTTGGCTATATTGAGACTATTATTTGTTCCTAATATGAAGAAATGGGATGTAGGAAAAAATTTCAAAATTCGAACGAGGAGGTGATTGCAGGAACGAATGACTATTTTACAGAAATTGATTTTTTCTTCCCTATTATTAATTGGAAGGGATCAATAAACTAGAGTAGTAACATGATAAAGTGTATAAGTTAAAAAAGGAGACTATGTTGAAAAATCAAAACGATTTATAAAAAAAAAATGAAGCATTATTTTATTTTTAAGAAATTAAATTGTTCAAACAATCCTCGTATATATATATATATATATATATATATATATTGCAAATTGATTTTTTTCTTCCCTATTAATTAATTGTGAATACGAGGTTCGATTAAAAAATACGTCGACTAGTAACGTGTCATTTGTATTTAGTTAAAAACTATTGGAAATTGCTGTTAAATAAATGATTATTCGAATTGAAAAAATAAAAGAAGCCATTATATGGTAATGAATTGACAAGAAATTAAAATTGTTTAAATATATATATATATATATATATATATTTGACTGGTAATGCAGTGACTAGTATTACCGTATTTTATGCGGAAGGGTGTGTTAGATTCTGGTCAGTGAAATATAGAATAGGCAAGGCTATTTAATCGAGAAGAACGCAACCTACGTAAGGATTAAACTTTAAGTGAAAAATCCTATTCAACCTGTATGGTCAACGTGGTGTGATTAAGTACCATGGCTGAGCAATATTGAATAAGATTTTCACCCAATAGTGGACCTGATATTAGCTGATATATATATATATATATATATATATATATATATATATATATATATATATAAATTGGATACTAAAAGCAAAAATAAAAAAAATTAACGAAACATGGAAAAAATAATGTTAAGAATTTTTAAATGTAACTGGAAAACCTGTAAATAAATACGAAAACATTAAAAAATAATTGATATATAACAAGTGAAATTACTGAAATGGGTATTGGTGGGGTCCATAGTAAGAAGAAAAACAGATTTCATTATAATATGGAGACTAATAGATAAAAATAGATCAAAAAGAGACTTCATCAAAGATAGAGAGGTGAAATTATGAAGCATAGTGGAAGTATTTTGATTAGACTGGCGGCAGATAAAGGAAAGTAGAAATATCTTGGAAAGACGTTTAAGAAGAGCAATATTTTAATAAGACTTTTACTAAGTGGTGAGCTGATATATACAGTCAACCCTCTTATAACGCGGTACTCTTAAAACGCGGTTTCCATATAACGCGGAGCGAAAATTTCGACATCTCTCTTATAACACGGTACTCTTATAACGCGTTTTTCGTACAATAACATTCCAACAACTTAACTGGCTTAAAAAGTTATCTATAACATTACTTTTTTTATGTATTAAATTTTAGCAGTTGAAATTAATGGGGAATTTCTTTTTTGTAGTATGCATCACGTTTATCAATTTCAGTTATCAGGGATTTCCCCCTATAAATGAACAAATTATAAAGCATAGCAAGGAACTGGTTCATCCAAATGTGGAAATTGTTTTTCTTCCTCCTAACTGCACTTCATTGATACAATCGTTTGACCAAGAAGTCATCCAAACATTCAAAATGTACTACATACGCCAATTTTTCAAAAACATTTTTAACAGATTAGAAAATGATAAAGATAAAACTCTTATTTAAGTGTGGAAAGAATTTTCTATTTTAGATTGTATTCGAACTGTGTCATCAGCTTGTGCGGAAATTACACTATCAACACTTAATGCATCTTGGAAACCTCTTTTGCCTCAAATGGTTCAAACAAGAAATCATATTTCAGCCCCAGTTACAGAAATAGTAAACATTATTTCTGGTTTAAGCGGTAAAGGATTTGCAAATATAAACTATGAAGATATAGAAGAACTACTTCGGGAAGAAATTTTAGATGAGGAGGAATTGATGGAATTAATTGATGCATCTACCTCAAATGCATTGGTAGAAGAAAACACGGATAACGAATCTGTGGCAAACTTCAGTTTATATGATGTGAAAAAATGACTAGATTTGGATAAAGAATTAGAGTTTCATTTCACTCAAAATGATCCTTCAACGGCGTGCAGCGCAAAGTTTAAACGAGAATTACAAAATATCTTGGTTCCATATAAAGAGGTTTTGGCAGAATTACAAAATAAAACTACATTTGAAAACCAAGATGAAAATTTGAAAGGTGATGAGGATATTCGGTCCATTAAAAAAACAGAGTTAGGCTACTAATATTTGACAGTGCTGATGAATGTTAAAAGTGTCTAATATCAAATTAAGTTTTTTTGTTGGAAACAAGTTTTTTAATTTATAATTTTCACTTTACGTGGTTTCCATATAACGCGGTACGAATTAATCGCGTTATAGGAGGATTTACTGTAGTCCCTTATTTTCGAGGGTTAAGCATGAGGCTGACAACCTTATCTTGTAAAAAAACAATTGTCGAAAAATTCTGATAAGAAAAGCTCTACTGAGCTGGTATTGCCAGAGAGGCCTGTGACTAAAATAGTTTGTGGAGCCGTTGGTGATAACTATGATATACACACACACACATACATACATACATACATATATATTATTTGCATTCATAATGAAATGCTAACCTTGAAAATTATTTTAAATACTTTTATAACATACTAAAATTTTTAGTTTATTGTTATAAAAAATATTAAAAATTCTTATCTCTCTCTATGTATATTTAAAAGTTCCATAGCAACATTAATGCTATTAATTAATGCCACAAAACAAAATCCCCTTACTCTTACGCGCCCTCCTTAACCTATACGTTACTCATGCTATTCCGAACATTACCTTCGAACATGAGCGATTACGTTAAAACAATAACAATTCTGCTATTTATAATTTCTATTTGTTGAGGAGCGAGCGTAGCAAGTAATAAGGGTAGCCCTTCGGGGGTCGTAGTCCCCCGGTGATCGTCGAATGTAGAGAACAGAGGAAGGAGCTACCTGATTTTTTTTTTAAAAAAAATATATATACAATAAATTGAAAACAATTAAATTGAAATGAGAATGAGAATTAAAACGAGAATATGATATGTAAAATAATTCAAAAAAAAAGTGAAAACTATTCAATGGAGAATTATTTCATTTTTACCTGAGTTTTAATTATGATTTCGTTGTATATTAACTGTCGCCTATTAATTATTTGTGGCTCATAGTTTTTACATTTCTATAAATTTAATTATTTATTTTTATTACTTTATGTAGATAATTTATCTGATATTTTTATATTCAGATTATTTATAGAATTTCATTATATATTTTTTATTTATAAATAAAACCTAATAAAAATTATAAACGGTAACAAACTGATTATTTTAAAACAACAAAATGAAGATATTTATATTTTAAAATTGTGTTATGATTAAAAATTCTTGAAATGCCAAAAAAATATACAATTCAATTATTATTCTAAGTTTTGAATTAAATTAATGTTACTGAAATGAAATTTTAAAATTTTGAATCATTAAAATTGCTCTATATTTTTTGGTTGGTAATTTTAAAATTTAAATATCGCTATTACTTACATATTTTTTTATGAAAGCAAACAATTTAAATTAAAAAATATATTTAGTTTTTTGTTAAATAATTCGTATGTAAATGAGAATTAAAAACATTACTGACTTTTTTTTTGATTGTAACCATGTGGAAATTGATAAAGTATTATAATTAACAGCAAATCAGATTAATTTAATTTAAAAAACCAGACGTTCGAACGTATACGAATAGATAATATCTGCAGCCTTTACTTTTTGATGACGCATTTTTTTAATTTTTATTTAATACAGTTATAGCAAATTTCATTATACTCTATTAAAAAAATATATTATTTTATTAGTGTAAATATATATGTTATTTTATATTTGTAGTAATTGTGTTTTCATTTGAAAGTGAGATGTATTTAAGTGAAAAAATATAATTTTTTTAAAGTAACTCGTGTGTGCGTGCATGTGTTATATACTTATATATATATATATATATATATATATATATATATATATATATAAGTATATATTAGATTTGTGGTAAGGTGTTTTTAATCTTGGTATATGAAATAAATATATTTTTCTCTTTTTTTATTCAGTTGAATATATAAGTTTAATTTTTCTTCTTACTTTGTTTCTTTTTTAAAAAAGTTTATTTGATCTTCATACAAAGATATTGTTTTGGTTAGAAAGAAATCTTTCAGATAGGATTTTATATTTTTATATAGATTTATTTTCTTCATATTAATATAATTTTGTATTTAATATAATTTGAGTTGTTTTAGTGTCATTTTTTCCAATGTTTTTAGTTTTATATGATCTTGTATTCTGAATTCCAAGTCTAACCTTTTAATATACAATTCTTTATTAAATTGTATCAATTGTTGGCAGTACTAATTTCAATTAATGATTTCACTAGATTTTTAAAATTTCAACAAAATACACCATGATTCTGAAATACCACTAACAGTATAAATCATTTCATTTTAGTGTATTTTGAATTTTTTTAGTTATCAATGGAGTTCAATTTTTGTCGACCAAAGTTTTTTTCTAACCACATTATTATTAAAAGGAGGTACGAGTATAAACGAGAATTTATTTCTATAAATTTTGTTTACAACACAATCGCATTATTTCACATACTACATTTCAATATAGTTTCTCTTGACCGTAATGCACTTGTTCCATCGTTGTAGAAAATCTTTGATTCCTATTTCAAAGAACTTTTTGGTTGCTTGTCAAACCAGCTCTGCATAGCTCATGACGTCGTCATTGTTAAGGAATTTTTGCTCTCTAAAAAAGCAATTCAGTAATCCAAATAAGTGTTAATCGAAAGAAGTAAATTCAGAACTGATGGTTGATAAGAAAGAAAATCCAACCTAATTTGACGGGAAGTTATTGTTTTTAAACCGGTGGTTTGAGGACAAGTATTATTCCAAAAGAAATGAATTGAATCTTGCCTTTGTTCATTTAGATTATTGATTTCAGTTTATCATTCAACAGAGTTGAATCATACTGCGAATTGATATTTGGTTCAAATAATTTATTTAATTTTCGAAATGTTGTCATGATTAACAGAATTTCTTGATCGCCGAGTGTGAGGTTCATTTTTCACACGGTAACTGCCTTCTCGAAATGATTTCGGCCAATCGTACACTCTTGCTCATGACAAACATTTATTCTCAAACTATGTTTGAAATCTGATCAAAATTTCGGAAGGCTTGGCCCCTCCATTTGTGAAAAATTTGATAATAATTCGTTGCGTAATACTGTTTGGTACTTTTTACTCGGAATCGTAACAGCGATTGACTGATGAGCCGGTGAAGACGCGGATTGCTACGGTTTGCTAGTTTAAACATGTCCGAATGCTTCGCAATGTGCACAGTGACACAAATTGATTAAGGCAGGAAAGGGAGTTAAATTCTCGTTTATATTTGAACTACTCTCGTATAAAATACATTTTTCATCTCCTGTCACTATTCGTTTCAAAAGTGATTCATTTACTTGTCAAGAAAGCAAAGTTGTACAAGTCATAAATTGTCTATCACTTTTTATTGTCAATTTGTGTGGTAAAAAAATATTAAGTTTTCAAACTATATTAATTTTTTTGAGAAAAGTTATTTATGAAATGTCTCGTAATATCAATATAGAAAAAAGTTAGTAATAAGACATGCCAAGAGTATTAACCGATTTCATTCATCAAAAAATCCTAATAAATATTACGTGTAATAAAATAGAAAAGAAAATTGAATTTCTGTTAAGTAAAGATCAATTAAATTTCAGGAAAAACGTCGAAACACATAAAATAACTTTAGCTTCAAAAGCTATTTTAAAAAAGAAATTTTTAAAAGAGCAAACATGTATATAGCATTTATTGATATTGAAAAAACATTTGATAATCATAAGTAGAAACTGCTTTTTAAAACACTAAAAAAATTGAGAGTGAAATATAAAGATAGGATTACTTTAAGATTGTTGAAAAGAAAAAGACTGATTAAAAACTGAAAACAGTTGAAAAAGTAAATATTTAGAAGGAAGTAATACAGGGATTTTCACTATCATTCAAATTCTGTGACTTGTATATACAAGATGCTTAGAGAAAAAAATAAAATTGATAAAAATTCATGCCATGAAATTAGATGTTATGATTTTCAGATGATGAAGTATTATTAGCAAAGAATGAAAGTGAATTAGAAAATACTTTTGAAATCATATAAAACATTACGAAAACTGAAAATATAATATAAAAATTAATTAAGAAGAAATTACAGTTATGGAAAATTCTACAAAAACAATAAATGTAAAATTAAAAAAGTAAAATTCTAGATGCAATAGAAGAATATAAATACCTGAAATTGACAATAACAAAGTATGAAATAAATTAAAATACATAAGAAACAAAATGTCAAAATGAAAAAAACAATTTTTAATATGAAAATCGATTATTTACATCTAAAAATATTAATCTACAAAATAAAAAAATATATTAAGGTTTTTGTGTAGAGTATAATTTTGTATAGGTGTGAAATGTTAATAATTACAAAGGAGGACAAAGACAGGTTTGGATTTTTTTGAAGTTTGGTGTAATAGAAGCATATACGAGGTCAGACAATTAAGTAATGTGACAAAATTCAAAAATCGAGTATATTTAAAAATTAAGGTACATCGCTGCGATCCCCTTCAAAGTAGTCCCCTCCCGCATCTATACACTTATTCCAGCGAGTTTTCCAGTTTTCGTAACAATTCTGGAACACTTCTTGTGGGACCTCTCCGAGTACCCTCGTCACAGATTCTTGGATATCTTCAACGGAGTCAAAATGTCGACCTTTGACGAATTTTTTCATATGGGGGAATAGGAAAAAGTCGCAGGGTGACATGTCCGGTGAATAGGGCGGTTGTGGTAACGTTGCGATGCCTTTAGACGCCAAAAACTGAGAGACACTGAACGCACTGTGACAGGGAGCATTGTCGTGATGCAGAACCCAAGTCTTCGCGATCTCTGGACGCACTCTGAGCACCCTTTTTCGTAATTTTTCGAGCACATTGCGGTAGAATACTTGATTTACGGTTTGTCCAGGTGGTACGAACTCTTTGTGAACCACCCCTTTGCTGTCGAAGAAGCAAATCAACATGGTTTTCACTTTGGACTTGCTCATTCTCGCCTTCTTTGGCCTTGGTGCTCCAGGGGACAGCCACTGTTGGCTTTGTCGTTTATTTTCGGGGTCATATTGAAAGAACCAACTTTCATCACCAGTAATAACTTTTTTTTTTTTTTAGTAATAACTTTCATCACCAGTAATAACCAGTAATAAATTTCTCTGTTCCATTTTCGTGACATGCACTACTCGCGCGTTGTTACAAAACACTAAACAGCTGGCGAAGAAATGATCGTACGAGGGTGGTCAAGGTCTCAATCGAGAGAGTAGGGATCTGCTATTACGGTGGCGGAGTTACAGGTTCGCAGTGTTACCACAGGCCGAGAAAAAAAATCTGTCGCATTACTTAATTGTCTGACCTCGTATAATGTTAAATGAGTAAATAATGTATCAAATGAACAATTGTTTAAAATAATAATTTGGAATAAATGTTAATTGGAGAAGATATTTAGAAAGAAAAGTAAGACTAATAGGACAAATACTAAGATAGATGATACTTTAATATATATTGTAGGAAATAGTGGAAAGAAGATTTAATTATATAATACAAATAAAGGAAAATACAAAATCTAGTAGATAGAGACATGAAAAGAAATGTAGATAATAAGGAAGTATAGAGATCTAGAATAAATCAATCATAAGAGGAATAACTGGAAAAAGTGTATATATATATATATATATATATATATATATATATATATATATATATATATATATATATGTAAGTGAGTATGTGTGTGTGGGCGTGTGTGTATTTTTAATATATGCGTTCTGAATTTGAAAGCATTTTTTTTGAGTGACGGAATTACAAACTAGGTTTTTAGACACGAAAAACCTTGAAAATTATTGTAAGTCAACATTCATTTTTAGGTTTAATCGATATTTTATTTTTTTTGCTTTATTTTATCTTCTCATTTAATATTATATTTATGTATGATATTTCTATTAGGTATTTTATTTGTTAAAATCTTTCTTATGGATTCTAAATTAATTTTTTGTTAGTAGATTTAATTCAAATATCGACATTTCCAAAAATATATAAAATACATTTAGAATTTGTATTTTTCAAAATTCATTATTTTATATATTTAAATTGTGTTTTTTATAACATATCAATTTAGAGTTACATCTGTGTTGTTTCTAATATTTTTTAAAAATTCACGTTTATAATTTCGAATGTAAGTTTTGTGAAGAAGTCGTTATTTGGTGACATATTAATTTATAGAAGAAAATAATGATTACATCTTTGGATGCCACGAACTTGGAAGCGATGATAAGTTCAGAGGCTGAGGTATTATTATGTAGGAATAATCAATTGTTTTATATTCAGTGCCGAGGGCAAACTCTTTAATTCATACAATTAAACGCTTTAAAACTTCTGTTTCATTGTTCTCATTAATAATTGTGTTATTGATAATCGCATTTTCATTAGCCGCCAGCCTTTTATAAGTAATTAAATCAGGGTAGAGAACTTGAAGTAGACTCTATTTAGTATAAACGTATACAAATGCATTGTAGTAATTGAACTTGTTCAACTTCAGTTTAATGAATATTGATTGGATTTTATTTCAGTTTTTTAAAATTTCATATCTTCATTATATTATGAACATTTAAAAGCGTTTTTAATTAAATTGATGTACCTATATATTAAGACATGTTTTATAGTCAATTTAAAAATTGTGTATGTTATTTAATTTTAATTAAAATGAAAAATATTTCTCATTTTTTTAATGATGATGACATAGATTTATAAATGTGAATTATCAAATAAAATGAATTATAAGTGATTATCAAACACTCTAGTAAAAGATTTTTTTTCGAAATAAATTTTGATTACTTTTTAAATTTTGTAAAAAAGAAATAATATTTTTTATTTTTAGGAAGTCTCTTTTATAAAATATTGTAAATTATTTGCCAGTGGTGTAGTGGCATACACCACCGCCGAAATGTTTTCATAATTAATTAAAGTAAAATCATTTTATTCTTTTATTTCTCATTCAACTGATTATATAACTTATATAAATTCTTAATATTGTATTTTATCTTTTAGGAAACTTATTTATTCTATCCTTATAAAAGTATATTAGTTTGGATGCAAAAATTATTTCTTCATACAATTTTTTTCATTAATTTAATATTGTAAACATCTGAAATTAGAATGGAATTAGATCTGGTAAAGATGGAGAATGTGTAAGAATTTATCAACCAAGATTTTTCAATTTTCTTTGGGTGTTTTAGCCACATGTGATTTTGCATTAATATTGTATATGTAACATCTTTTTGTTCACAAAGTCTGTTTATTTCATATTTTCATTCATTTATTTCTAAAGTTAATTGCTATATCGCAGTATCCAATTTTCTTTTTCTTTATCCATTTCTTTATAGTTCTCGAATCATATGAATTACCGAATTCCTTCTAAAAATTTTTCTTTGTTCTTTCCTCTCGTTTGTGTATGGCTTTCTTTTTCAGATATATTTATTAAAATTTTCTTATCCAGATTGATATTAGAGATATTTCTACTTCTTTAACTTGCTTTCATATTTCTGCATTACTTATTTTGTCTATCTAGGAATTTTTGATCATTTTTTGCCATGTCCACATTTAGAAATTTCCAATTGTTTTTGTTTTAAGAATTTTTAGCTTTCACTTTTATAAAGTAGTACATACCATATATAGATTTCCACAAATATTTTTTTCAAATCTGTATCTAAATTTTTGTTTGTCATTTTTTTCATTTTGGAACTTTTTTTAAAGTAATCCTTTATCTTATTTCCATTGTGATCTATTGACACTATAAACAACAGAATTTGTTCACTTATTGCATTTTCTAATTTATAAATGTTATCTTTGTTAATATTTCTTTCCATTTAATGTATACCACGATTTTAGTTTTTTAACACTGATTTTAATATGTAAGTGTAATGCATTTTTTCTAAAATCCTTTCATATGCAGTACTTTATTTAAATCAGTCAATAGTTAGCAGTAGCGACTTAAATTAAAAGTTTTACTTGATTTTAAAAGTTCAAAATATATCATGTTTCTACAATCTCACCAATAGCATAGCATTATTTTATTTTTATGTATTTTAATTTTTGCAGGCGATAAAGAAGTTTCATTTTTTGATAACCAATGCTTTTTCACTACATTACTATATAAAATTCATTTTGCACTTTCTGTCACTATTTATTTCAAAAATTGTTCATTTTCTTAACGAGAAAGTAAAGTTGTATAAATGTTTATATTTCTGTTTATTGGTTTATGTGGTACCCAAATATCAAATTTAAAAATAATATTTTTTTTAATAATTTAAAGCTATCGTAAGTATATTTGAGTGTATCTATTAATTCTTGTGAAGGTTATTGTGAATTTTCGATTATTTCAGAATATCAACTACTGAAAGACTTCCAAAATGGGGTTAATTACTTAAATCAAAATCATCATAAGGGAATTTTTCGAACCAAACTTGACATGTTCGTTTATTAACTGTATCTTTTCACAACACATCGCAGATATTTCTCAAATAACTTATTACACAGACATTTTTCAAATTGAAATAATATTATAAACTGAAAACATATTTGACGTCATTAGACGCCATATTTTAATTTTGTAAGGGTCAAACTAATATTATATTTCTTAAATTAAAAAGTTATGAATATTTTAATAACGATAATTTATTATAACTAAATACTCATTTTTTTCTAACATTCAATTCTTGGTCATTTTATCTGATACCAGTAAAACTGTTAATTATTTTCCAGCAATTAAATATACCGAGGTTCTAAAGTACGAGGGTCGTTTGATGAGTATGGTAAAAAAGTAAGAAAAACTAAATTGAAAAAATTAATTAAATAAATTAAACAATAAATAAATTTACCATAGTTATCAAATGACTTTCGTATTGTTTTTTCAAAAAATAATAAAATTAAATATTAATCAAAGTTAAACAATTTAGATAATACAAAGAAAATAAAAAATATTACATTGAACTAATGTAAAAAGTTTAAATAGAATTCAAAAATTATGAATATAAATTAAAACATAATATTTTAAATGAACAATCAAATATATAAAGCTACTTTATATTCAAAACATTATTTAAATCATATCTTTTACACTGACGTACCTATATTAATATTTAAAACAAAATTAAATAAAAGATAAAGTAGAAAAACAGAAAAAAGGAAGTATGAAAATGAAAGAAATTGAACAAAGATATAGTATATAAAAGATGTTCAAGAGTGAAAGAAACAATAATATTGTAAACGATTTTGAGATATTGTACGATAAATGGAGTTTATTAAATTGCTAATGTGATAGCATTCATAAAAAAATAATATCTACAATACTTTTTTAATATTCTAGATTTATCTTTATTTTACATTTTAGTACTGATTTCAATTTATTGTGCAAATAAATCTCTTAACCTAGCAACACAAGATTTTATAAATGTTCAATAACTACTCACTGTTTACTTCGTCTTTGATTCGCAGTTCGATGCCTAGGGCATTATCGTCAGAATATTTTGATTATGAAATAAACGAAAAATAAGTGTGGCTATTAGACAATTTTATAAAATGTGTTAAGGTGAGCGATTTATTAGTTAAAAGTAATTTTTCACAATATTATTCTATTTAATTATTATTATTGATATTTTTTTGATCTAAGCAAATATATAGTCCTTAAAGATCTTAATTTTTTTTATCAATTAAAAAAATATTTATTCAATTATAAAAAAAATATTTTTATTATATTAAAATGTAGTTGTTATTAAAGTCCGTATTTTTTAACAGTCTTCAGTATTTTAACTCTTCTATATTTTTAACAAAAAAGGTGATGACGTCTGTATATCGAAACTCTTAGATATATTAAAAATATTTCTTATTGAAAAAGTATATTTGTAAGCCCTATCATTGATTAAAAAGTAAGGTCTTCAACCCTATCAAATATGTTTGAGATAAGATGAAATAATGAAATTAGTATCAAAATGAAGTCAATTTATTCGATTTACTTTTTTTCACTTCATAGTTCACTTCAAATGTTATTTATTTATCTATTTTCCATAATTATTATGTAATGTGACATATTTTTCAAAAATAATATCCATTTCTTCATTCCATCCATAAAAAAATCTGGTTTTCTTTTAATTTCATTGTCACAACAACCTAAACTTCGGTATCTGATAAAAATATCAATCTTTTAACACTTTTTTCGATTTTTGGAACAACCAGAAATTTCATAAGATTAAATCGACATTAAGGTTTTTATTACTTGATGATGAACTATGATTGAGTAACAACCGTTAATATCAGGCTTTTTATTATATTTTTTATTAATTAAAATGATTTTTGGTGTTATCTCAATACAAAAGTCTCATTAGTGGTCTTACTTTGTGGATACGTTTTTTGAGTATTTGTAAAATTTTAAGGTACTTTTCTGAATTAATCTTCTTTACTTTTGGAAGTTAATCTCTGTGATTAACTTCTTTTTGCATTCTCAAAAATCGTGATTTGACCTTCTAGTGTAAGGGAATTGTTTTAAATTTTCTTCCAGTTGGAAATTCAGAGTGATGATACTTTTTTGATGTATTTTGTTTTCAGCGTTATAATGATAAGGCTAAAATTTTATCATTGATCGTTGCTTGGTATGCAATTAAGAAAAAGAGGTTATGAAAATTAAATTATCATGCATAATGTTGATTTCACTAAAAATAGGTTAGATTTGTATCTATTTCTACTAATCGCCCCAAGATAGTGTTGGAAGCCAAATCTTGTAATAACATTTATTAATTGTAATAGATTACAAATCTATTATTTTAAATTAAATACATTAAAAAAGTAATTAATTGAGACTTACAACTTTTCTGTAAGTACAAGATGGGGTAAAAGAAAGGTGAATGATATGTTTCAGTTGCCGTTTAAGTTTAGTGAGTTTCTGTCAATCAGCATTTGACAGTTGAGTAGAGTGCATGTCGAACGAAATTTTATTATCGTGAAAACATTTTATCAAAATCAATTTCCCAGTTACGGTGACAATAAGAAAATTACATGAAATTTTGGGTCGCAAACATTTTGCTTCCGAGAATATAATATTACTGTTAGTGAAAGAATTTTAAAAGCATAGCAGTGTGATAGATAAATTGAGGTATGGGTGATATTTCGCCGCACGTTCAATAGAAAATATCGAAGTCATACGTGGAGGTGACGAAAGACTTTAATACTTAAAGTAGACGCCATGCATAGGAATTGTGATTTTTTTATAGAATAGTGACAAGAGATTTTTATTTATTCGCGTATAAAATTCAATTGATGCAGGAATTCCATTCCAGAGACCATTTGCGGTATTGTACGTATGGCAATAAAATGTTATAGATGATTGCTGATGATTTTGAAATTTGAAGAAAAAAATATCATTAATGATGAAGTATATTTTGACCTCAGAGACTATGCAAATAAGCAAAGCAGCTGTTTCTGGGCTATCGAGAACCCAAAATTAATACACCAACGACCTTTACATCCACGTCAAGTGAGTTTTCGATGCTGTGTTTGGATTGGAGATATCTTTGAACCATATTTTTTCGAAAACACTGAAACACATATTGTTATAGTCGATTGCAAGCGTTATTGTCACATAATTTGCCACTTTTTGTATCTGAAAATTGAAGAATTGGATCTTGTCAACTTGTGATTTTAACAAGAGTACAGTACATGCCATTGTTATACAGTTTATATTACAATAAATCTTTTTTGAGAAATGCTTTCTGGACTAATCATCTCGAAATTAGGCAATTGTGATTGGTCATCAAAATCATTAGATTTAACCAAGGTAGATAATTTTTATGGATTATGTAAAGAGCAAAGTTTTTATCAATAAATCTCAGATAATTGAGCAGTTAAAGGATAACATGTCATTGCTGGAATAATTGTTAAAACATATGAAAAAAACATGTAAAATATGATTAAAAGAGCATATCTAGAGGAGATTATTTGATCAATATTTTATCTTGTATATAATTTCAAAATCTCAATAAACAAAGTAAAATAAGAAAACTAATATTTTTTTTTATTTAATTTAGATATTATTAAAAAGATTTTTTTTCGTCCGCTTGCAATAAATAATATAGAGTATTAAATGTTTAAGGGTTTATATGAGATATTAAGATTTTTATGATAAATCTTATATTTTATATTAAATTAGATTAAATTTTGCATAAATAAATGTCGAACTATCGAGGTTGTATTTATATAATAATAGGTTATTTTTCTCTTTAATTTTTGAATATAAACTTGGCAAAATAGATAAATTATAGATTTTTCCAAATAAAATTATATGATATGAACTAATTCATTGTTCTGTTTTTTTTACCTAAAATCCTTGACAAACAGGAAACAGTAAATGTATAGTCGGTTTATTACCTTTTATTACTTGATGATAATTTGCAAGTCAGTATCACAGAACTAAAACTTTATTAGAAATGTTTCTGCTAAGTATTAAATCTCAATAGATTTTCAAATAAAAAACATAAAATGTTTGTTTATGTTACAACTTTATAATTATACCTATGGGATATACGACAAAGCATTGAAAATAGGTGTGTTTTAGTAAAACAGATTATTATTCAAATTTTCACCTTGCAATGCACACACGCACGTACATATACATACACACACACACACACACACACACACATATATATATATATATATATATATATATATCAGTGTTGCATATTTGTAATGCTTGTTTTATATTAAATATATCTGTGTAACAGTATATTGTGACTTATTTAATTGAAAGCAATTTGATATATAAATGAAACAAATTTTATGTCAAAACGACATGAATCATTCGACTAATTACTGTCAATGAACAAAATAATTCTATTGTAGCCGTCTGTCTTGTCATTTTATTCGACTGATGAACGAGAAAGGACTTCCGACACACTTAATTGACATTGTTCATGTCGAAAGCACTTCGGTGCATTATTTTAAAATTAAGGTTATTATATTATCTTCATTGTGTTCTGTCTTGAAGTGCTAATTGACATTTTATTGAAACGAAAGTTTATATATATATATATATATATATATATATATATATATATATATATTAGGTTGTTGAGTATAAAATGATAGATATTCTAATGAAAATTCAACCATCTGCTAATTTTTAAAAATAACTTTTATTAATTTTACATCATCGAATTCAATATCATTTTTCCTATGAGATATAAGTACATCTATTCAGGTTTTATAGAAATTCGAATTTATATACTTAATTCTTCTAAAATATTTTTGACTGCTACTTCATTGTTGTTTTCTTTTTCTATAAAAATGAGCTGTTAGTGGACTATTTATTAATTAACTATTGTTTTTAAAACATGCAGTCGAGTTTATATATATATATATATATATATATACATACAAACCTGAATTTTTTTTATGCGGTACATTCGTTCCGCAAAAAATGCATTAAAAAAAATCGCACAAAAAAGACTTAACTTACATTGAAAATTTAGGGATACGTTCTATAATTTTAAAAAACCGCATAAAACCATAGCTACCAAGTGAAATGATTCTAAAATTCGCATAAAAAAATCATGAAATAAAGAATGTTTAAAAAAAATTTCAAATATCTGCAAAAAGTTGATACAAAACAAAGCTTTTGACTTTATTTTTTAATTAACTATTTAATTTTATTCAAAGCAATATGTACATATGTGTAATTTATTTTATAATTTTTCAAATATATTTTAATTATCACTGCAATAATATCTGCACTGTTTAGAATAAAAATAAGAAAATAAAAAAGATAGTGAATAGCTGCACTGTTTTCAAGACATGTAGGCCAAGCCTTTTTCCAACAGGCATTTAAAGTGTGTTGTTTTATTTGAGTAATAGCAAATGCAACATGATTTATACAGTCAAAGATAGAAATTTTTTTCCAAGCGTCAATTATTGTTTTTGACTCATTTTCTAGTTTATCCAATATAAATTGAAAAGTGCGTTTAACGTAATATTGTTTAAAAAAATTTGGCAGCATCTTCGATGCAATCGCGCCCGTAATTTTCACGTTATGCAGTGCATTTCTTTTTAAAAACCCGGTTAACCATCATTTGTTAGCCGAAAATTTCTTATCAGTTTGAGAAACGGAAGTAAATGGCTCTGATTTCTTAATTTATTCATAAAACTAAAGAGCTTTTCGTTGAATTAAATAACCGTTTAAAGAAATTCTTAAAAAAATTATATAAAAAGATACCAAAAAGAAATATGAATCGCGTAACTTCAAAATCGCATTAAAATAATCCGCACAAAAACAGACCCAGCTGTATATATATATATATATATATATACATATACATATAAATGTGTGTGTGAATGTATGTATGTGTGTATGTATATATATATATATATATATATATATATATATATAAACTTTTAAAATAAACTACTTATTCAAGATGTTATAAAATAAAGAACTAAATTTCAACACTTTATGCATGTACCCTCATCACAAAAGTTTGTATAAAACTGTGTAGAATGAAAAAAAGTAATGTATGTATGTATACAAAGTTCAATCTATTTATTAAGTTATTACATGAAAAGCAGCAATGATCATTATTTTTTTTTCATTCATAAATTCTATTTAAAAATATTCCTTAATTACAAGCTCATAAAAATGTTTGTATATCTCTTATAATAGTATGATGTTTTATTATATTTTTGCGTAGTCATTAACGTATCATCAGTGCGTTGTTATTTTTTATGCATGTCCTTTGTGAATTAAACTTTGGCCATTTTCGTAGGAACTGCTTGTTATTAAAATTGGATTATAATTGACTGTCTTGTTATTCATTTTTTATCAATGTTTGCGGTATAGTGTCTTCAGAAGAACTTCGAATATTTTTTTTGCATGAATATAAATTGGGTAATAATTCGTCTAAGGCAGCTTGTATCATTAATATTGCATTAGGAGAAGAAATAGTTAATGAACGCACCATTCAATGTTAGTATGAAAAGTTTCGTACAGGCGATGAACATCTTTCAAATGTGTTTTATAGAAAACTGGATGCTCTCATTGATAGTGAAAATTTAAAAGATATTATTAGAAGTGATTCCATTAAAGATTTTTTTGAGTATTATACACATTTACATATTACATTCTTTAGTCTCATTTGGGCCTTATATATATATATATATATATATATAATGAAAAAGAAAATAAGGGCATCATTTTGATTTCGTTAAATAAAAGTCATTAAAATGTGTTTTATCGAATAAAAATTTATAATTACTATTATTGACATTTTTAAAATATTTTTTAGAGTGTGTGGTTTATAATTAGTAGTAGTGATATTATTGAAATTTAATAAAAATGCATTTAAAAAAAATCATTTACGTTTTAAACATTTTTATAGTCAATTCGAAACGGCTATACCATATAATTTATTAATGATATTACCTTTGAGAAATATTACAAATACACATTTATAATTTCTTATTTTATAAAGTATAAATATAAATAATGTAATAAAAAAAGCTAAAATATTTATAAAATAATTTTCTTTTGTAATAAAGACTTAACCTTACATGCTTAACTGAGTATGAAAAAAAGTGATATAAACTTGCACTTTTAAAAATAAGATTATATCATTTTATTAAATAATCACATACAATTTAAAACGCACAGTGTGGGGTTAATAATCTTAGATAATCTAGAATGAGAAGTAAATACTATAACTAATTCGCTTTACTTATCATACACAATCTCTTTTAATAATGAAAAATGACATTTATATACTTGAACTTGAATGATACTGCGAACAACAGTTTATTATAGTAAAGTAATATAATAGTCAAGTTTATTGCTAAGAAATATTTCTTACATTTAATAAGAAAAAGAAAGAAACTCACGTACACTTAAAAACATCTTCAATAAAGAATTGTGATTTCTAAAACAAACAATAAACTAAAGAGTCAATGTTAGAGAGAAATCGGAAAAAAGTAATTATTAAGGTTGAGAAATTCGACGAAATAAAATACGTCGCTTGTATAATTTGAGCCGAAAATTGAAAGACGTTTGAAGAAGCTATCGTCGAGTTTCATTGAAAAATGTAATTTTAAGAAATTTCATTGAATTTAATTGAATAAAAAGCATGATTCAATTTCGTATATTTCATATAAAAATATTGAAAATATAATATTAAAAACTCGTTTTTTTATCGCGTTACTCAATATATATATATATATATATATATATATATATAAAATACAATTGATGAAATAAAAACAAATCTTATCAACGTATAAAATTATTAAAATATATCCATTATAAAAACAGTTTTTTAGCATGAAAATAATTTATACGTTTTAATAATTCGCGGAACGTTGTAGATTTATTTCGTTTCATGTAAATTTAATTTAGACAATGAGATCGTTTCTTAAATTGAATCAATTGTCTATTTAATTTAGCGTTAAAATTTATTATCATGTGAAACGTTTACCATAAAATATTCCCTTGAACATGTATTTGCACCTTACCAGCTGACGTTCTAGTGCATAAATTTTGATTATTGAATCGAACAAACAGTGCGTTTCTGTTTTAATGGTATTTATGTGCTTACATTCTGATATTTGCATGAAAATATGAAACGAATCGTTAAGTATAAATGAAAATATGTGTGTAATAAATGTCAGCATATTTTTTAATAACAATAACGTTATTTACGGACATATTTGTATACCTTAGTATATTACTGAATTGATGTGTTATTATAGATGTGTGTGTGTGTGTGTGTGTATGTATGTATGTATTTATGTATTTATGTATGTATATATATATATATATATATATATATATATATATATAGAGAGAGAGAGAGAAAGTTTTAAGCGTGATAGAACTTTAAACTGAATCCCTATCAAAAGTTCTATCACGCTTAAAAACATCCTCTCTCTCTCTCTCTCTCTCTCTCTCTCTCTCTATATATATATATATATATATATATATATATATATATATATATATATATACATACAGGCTTTTAAAAGTTCGATTTTATATTGCTGTAAAGGACATAAAATATTTCTTCGGCAAAAAAAGAAATAATTTTTTATGTATATATTTTTTATAAGGAGTACCACAAGTATAAATAATCTATTTTTATAGAAATTTAATTAAAAAAAAAATCAAATACATCTTTATGATTAAATATGTAAAATATTACACAGTAACAATATTATATTTAATTATTTAATAACTTGTATTTTTTTGTTAATTATTTAATATTTATATTATTTAATAATTTGTATGATGACCGTGGCCATTTAAAACTGTAATAATTTTTTTAAGCATACTGTATAAGATTCTCACATACAGTTTATGAAATTTGAACCCATTTTTCCTTCATCCTTTGCTACAATTCATTCAATATCTTTGCCGATTTATTATAAGCAGAAAGCTACATTTTGAGATACATCTAGAAGTATTCGATTGATCTATGATCTGGTACTTGAGAAGGTCAATTCATTACCTGAAAACCTTCATAATTGATTCTTTGTTTGTGTTTCTTGCATTTAAGGTCGTTATTCTGCTGCAAAAATATATCAAATACGAATTTCTCCCAATTTATCCAGACTTAGTTTCAAACTATTTTGCAAAATCGAGATCTAAGGTGGTGTTATCATGCATTCTTTAATTCTCTTGCAAATCCTTTACACGTAAGGTTGTTATGTATCCTTAAATCATTAAATTTTTTCTACCAAATTGAAATACTTCTTTTATCATTATTTTTTCAAGTATTGTTCTATCGCTTTTCATATGCATTGGTGATCATTAGAACCTAGTCGAATAATTTCAATTTCATCTGGAAAGATGACATTTATTCAAGCATTCATTGCAAATGATTTTTTGTGAAATCTTATAGTAATTTTCTGTGTCGATCTTAAATAATGGCCTTATTACTCAACTCTGCTTTTCAAAATAATTTTCTGCAACACATGTTGCACTGTTTCTATATCCATGTTGATATTGTAATTTGATATTTATAACGGTTACATGTATATTTATTTTCAAGCTCTATCATAGAGATCAGACAAATTATTCTATATTTAAGACTGTTTGAGAGTGATAGTTACAGATCTGATTTTTCTTGGACTATCTAAATATTTTTTTTGTAATGTTGAATATATTGCCGAATGAAAAAATATTTAGATGCAATTAAAATGATTAGAAATATTTCGTTGTAACAAATATATTATCTCTTTCCTTATATCTTCAAAAAATATCTTTATATATTTTTTTAAAATTTGTTAAAATACTTTATAGAAAATAATTGGAAAATATATAAAGTAAATAGTAATAATTTCATCAATCATTAAATAAAAAGTTAATTTACTTCACTTACCACTAAATTGTTTTCCAATTCATAGATTCGGTCAAATAATCTTTTGCCGTGAATTCCGTTTTACAAGATAAACTTGTAGTTATTTACTTTTCAAAATTTTGCAAAATACTAAAGAGAATCGATGTTAGAAGTTAAATGCACATCAGCTGTGAAAGCAATTCATGTGTAAATATACATACACTCGATCGAACTTGTAAGTTATTTTGTGTGTGTGTGTGTGTGTGTGTATACATATAATATGTAAATTTATTGAATATCTAGTCAATATCAAGAGATCAAACAGTAAATAAACATTTTCTAGAGGTTCTAAGCTATTAATGATCTAGCGAGGAAGAAATTACGTAAACCAGTGTGAAAGAAGCATAATACTGGAAAAATAGATCGTTAGTTATATTATGATTTTTCTTCTTGTTTGACAATTTTCAACGAAGAAAAAAATTATAGTTAAAATTCAGCCACCATAGTCACTTGTTTTGACCCCGTATGACTTTCTTCGTTTCTAAAATTGAATACCTTTTTAAAAGGACGCAGTTTTAACACAATTAGACGAAAAAAAGAAAATTCAGATTATGACTTAATAGTGATTCCCAAAAGTGACAACAAGGAGTACTTTTAAAAGTAAAATGGTATTAGTAGCTGTGTGTAACTGCTGATTATTTGGAGAGAGGAAATTTTGATTTAGAATGATTTTTAAAAATTAAATTGAATGACATTAGCAAGGGTATTTCTTGATCAAATTTTGTAACTTCGTGGTGTCACTTTTGTAATAATAAATAACCGGTGTTATCGTACTTGTTTAAAATACATGCAACAAATAATTATAATTCTGATTTACATAAATATTATAATAGAAATATGAAATAAAAAGTGCACTATTAAATAATGAAATATTTTTATATTTAACACTATTGTATGGTATCATAAAATTTGATAAATGAAAATATAATTTGCTATCATAATTGTCGAAAAATATTGTTTCATTTTAGGGTGCAATTTCTTTGTTTTTTTAGCATCTTCTATAAAAAATTATATTTTTAGCACTTCTATTTTTATTTTTTCCATCTTAAATTTTATATATAATCATTAAAAACCTTAATTAGATATTTTTTTATTGGCACTTAGTTAAATAGCAGGTTAATTTAATTTTGAAATCAATTTTAATACTATTATTTAATATTTTACTTTACTATATGTAGAATTTTTACTGTAGGGTAGCTCTTACGACAGAAAATTGATTGCCCATTCAACGTATTAATCATATGTACTATTATTTAAAATATCTTTAAAAAAATTTTTTTTATGCATAGCATTTCTTGTTTAAAAATGTATATTCACTCGAGACTTTCGTTTTATAACAAAATTAAATTTCGCATTAAGGGATTAATTATGAGTAATTAGATGCCATGCAAAAAAAGATTTTTTTCAAATGAAAACATTCGTTATTAAAAGTAATTATGTTGTGTAGTCAGTCTCTACGGATGCTTTAGTTCTTCTATACTTTAAGTGCCAAACACAGAGTTTCGTGATTTATGATCTTTTGTGTTTTTAATAACTTCACAATGCCATGATATGGGTTTTATTATTTTATAGAATTTTAAATAAAAATGGTTTCCTTGGAATTATTTAATGATCAATTTTATTTGCGAGTTTTGTATTTCTTATCTTTTTTAATAATATTATTTCTTATACATCTCCTTGGATTTAATTATAACAAAAGAATTTGTCACTGATTTATTTGGTTTTAAATTTGATATTTCTTGTATTTTTTTAATATTAATTCTTAATTTTTTCATTGGATTCAATTCTGATTAATGTAATAATTATATTGGTAGTGAAATATTATTCTAAAATATTTATATTATTGTACAAAAATTGTATTTAAAATCATTTATATGTTAGAACTTCAATTAAAAGTAGGAAAAATCAGAACTATAAATATTCGTTAAAAAAATATAATGCTTGATTTAAATTAAGTAATTGTGATAATTTTTGGGGCCTTGATATTATTGTATCACATATGTGAAGTTACTAATTTTTTGGTTAAAATAATTTTGTTATAAAATAATGCTATAGAAAAAGTTTAAATTTGATTAATTAAACTGCTATTATTATTTATAAAATATCAAAAATTATACCAAAATTTAACTATTTTACATTATATAAAAATTTTGAAGTTATATACCTTATGTATTCTATATTGAAATCATTAGAGAATTAAAGTTCAAATTACAATAAATTAAATAAACATTATAATCTGTTTTAAGAAGATGAATAGAACAACAATATCATTGATATGGAATTTATAATTAAATTTCGATTTTCTTCAAAATTTGTACTTGGTTGATGATAAATACAAACAACGTTTCCTTTAGCACATCTTCATTAATATTTGATTTGATACTGTAGAAAATTTATTTTAGTACAAACTAATTATCATCTTTCAACACCATAAGATACTATACAAATATTCAATAATTACTTATTTTATTTCTTTATAAGCTGATACGAATTTCAATGGTCAGGTCATCAGAGGTTTGTATTAAAAAAATTGTTTTATTTATAAATTTTGTTATGGATTTTATTATAAAATGTCTTGACAATAATGGCATAGCCTTTGAAATGTGCATATCAATTTATAATGAAATAAAATGAAAGGTATATAATTTGGAACATTTATCTTGTGGCTTTGGGGTAGTAATATATTTATATTTATCATTTAAAAAATATTTCAAGATAGAGTATAATTATGTTAGATCACTACTATAAGAAACAAAAGAGATATATTCTATAATTATTATTATATATATATATATATATATATATATTTATGTATATATATATATTTATGTATATATATATATATATTTATATATATATATATATTTATGTATATATATATATAAATAACATTATATAATATAATAGCTGTATTTAAAAGGCAGCATTTTTTTTAATTTTAAATTTAATTTATTTACGATATATTTTAATATGTTTCGTTCCAAGTTAATTTCAAAATATAATTGTATTTCAACCTCTTTTTTAATTTATTAACATATTCCATGCAATATGAATCGCATACGACTAATTTATCATTTGCTATTTTCACTATTATATGTAATATTATTAAAATACGTTATAACAATTCTAACTGATACGAAAATGTCATTTAGTACCGTCATTGTACTATGAATCATAGATATAATAGGTGGTTTACTCCTGTAATCAAGAAACGATATATTTTAAAACTATTTTTTGTTACTAAAATTGTTTTACTTCTCACTATATTATTAGATTCTATAAAGTAGGGTTTATACGAAACATATGGTGTGACCGATATTATTCAAAAATTGATGCGCCATAGAATGTGTTGGCATACATAAAAATTTAGAATTAAAAAAATATTATATAGATAAAATACATCAAATTATACACCACGAGAAGGATGTCTATATTATTCAGTATTATTATAGAGGATTTAATCTTCCTTCACTCTGTCTATTATATATATATATATATATATATATATATATATATATATATATATACACACATACACATACGAACACACACACACACACACTGCAGCATATAAGTCATGGCACACATGGGTAACAAAAACAATTTATTGATATAATTCAATGAACTCGTTAAATTAAAAAAAATATTTTATTTAAAATAAATACAAAATTCATTAAATATATTCGTTATATAATATTTATTATATTTATTTTCAATTAAATATATATTTTTTTTAATTTAACGACTTCATTGAATTATATTAATAAATTGCTTGTGTTACCTTGTGTGCCTTGACTTATGTGCACAGTGTATATATATTAAGCATGAAAACTGCATTTTATAAATAACTCTTATAGACAAGAAATAAAGTAAAACTTTGTACAGACAAGAATTAAAGAAAATATTTTGTAAAAAAATAAATGTATTAGAAAGAAAAAAAATAACGAACGTTATAACAAGAGAGAAAAGATCAAAATTAAAATGCGTCTTTTATATAGCAAGAATTAAAGACCATCAATAAACAACAGGATTTATTGATTGAGAACATAGAAATAAAAAAAGAACATATCCAATAATGGAAAAGATAGACATGAGAAAATTAGATGTAAACAAAATTATATGTAGACATGATAGAATTTGTCGATGTGAAATGGAAGAGAAAGGCGATGGATCATTAGAATTAGAAAACTTTGAGATATGCCTTCATTCAGCAACGGATAATGACATTAAAATATATATATATATATATATATATATATATATATATATATATAATATACATATATAATATACATAAAATGTTTATACATTTTTCGAACAATTTTGTAAATTCCGTATTGTAAATCAATTACAAAGGAAATTTAAAAAATATTATTTAGTTTACAATATTCACATACACAATATTGTAAATTATATTATTTTTTCAATAAATAATCATATATAACACGTGTTTAAAATATGGATTTATATCTGTTTTTATCTACATATATATATATATATATATATATATATATATATATATATATATATATATTTATATATTAGGAAATATTTAAATTCCTTTTATCTTTTGCTAAATTATTTATAATAACATATTTATATTGACAAGTAAGATATTTATATAAGTTCACGAAAATTTTAATGAAACACTATAAACAATATTCTTATTTCGTACTAGGCAGTACGAAAGGAAATATAGCATATATATATATATATATATATATATATATATATATATATATATATATATATATATATATATATGCTTGTGTGTGGATGTATGTCCTGAATTTTAAAATCAATATTAAATTTTAATTTGAAATGTTCATATTTAAAATGAATTATTATAAGAGACGATTGTTACTGTTCCTTGATAATAAATCACCATACAAACCTAAATCATATTTACAAATTATTTAAAGAACTGTGTATACCTAATTTTTTTTTATATATATATATATATATATATATATATATATATATAATGTGTATTTATATAAACGATTAAAGTTATAAATGTCTTCTAATATTGAAATATTAATTTTAAATCTCTTATTTCATATGAAAATATAGAAATGAATTTGATTGTAATAGGAAATAAAACATTTTATAACACACACACAATTATATATATATATATATATATATATATATATATACATATATATATATATATATATATATACATATGAGGGTCGTTTGATAAGTATGGTAAAAAAGTAAGAAAAAGTAAATTGAAAAATTTAATTAATAAATTAAATTAAACAATAAATAAATTTACCATACTTATAAAACGACCCTTGTGTATATATATATATATATATATATATATATATATATATATATATATATTTCTTATATATCTAAATTTATGTATATTCAGTTTTACTCGTATTTCTTTTAAATGATACTTTTACTTTACAACTGACATTTGTCCATATTGTTTAGTTTTAAACAAATAAAAATTTTATACATGTATGTATGCATAGTTATTTTATTTATATCAGATTTGAACAAAATACAGTTATACATTTCAATAATTAATCATAAAAAAATATTAAAATTGTAATAAAAATTAGCCTTTTTATAATTCCGTTTTTTATTTTGTCTAATAGTAAATTATTAAGACTATAAATGATTGTGTTTTAATTGCCGTATAAAAAGTTTGCTTCTTTGACAAATCGAAATATAATTGCTTTATCGTTATGTATATATATATATATATATATATATATGTACGTAAGTAGATATTTTTTTTTCTTAAAATCTAGAGATATATCTCGCAGATCTGTAGATCCGCATCCTATTTATTGACGCGTATGGAACGTAAACGAAAAGTAAAAATAAAAATAAAACTGTTCCTATTCAAAAAAATCGTAACTTACCACTAAGCGTTCCGGGTGTTACTTATTCTGAAATCCGTACGACTCTTCCTGAAACGGTTTCAGTGTCGTTGTCGAGTCACGGTCTTTTCTTCCTATCCAGCGGACGTCGGAATGACGACACACACGCACGCACAATGATCGGCCCGCCCGCACGCACGTAGACTGGCGAACTGTTGAGAACACGCACCCGGTATATGTGTGTGCGATTCTTCGACAAACGGATTTTTCAGCTGGTTTCGCGCCTAAAGCGCAATGCAGACTGAGACTTCGAGAGTGACGCGTGACGTGTCGGCGGCGCGCCGGCACCGGACGTATCGATCCGACGTCCTCCAATGTCCGCCCGTTTCGTCCTCCGCGTCGCCGACCGCTGTTCCATATGTACGGGGCACAGGCGCACACCGTGCTCTACCAATGTTGTGCCGAATGGTTTCAGAACAGTACTGAAACCACATCGTGGATGTTATTCACATTTCAGGATTATTCCTGTCAATACTCCTTCTTTTACT
The DNA here is from genome assembly GCA_029203775.1 of Neoneuromus ignobilis. Lineage (NCBI taxonomy): Eukaryota > Metazoa > Arthropoda > Insecta > Megaloptera > Corydalidae > Neoneuromus > Neoneuromus ignobilis. The sequence continues at coordinate 20,887,356 of CP092092.1, read as the reverse complement.
TTTTTTTGGACAATCAAAATAAAAAAACCGTTTATTAAATATTTAATAGACAATACTTAAAGACAAATATGAACGAAAAGAAGAAAATCATAATTAAAATATTATTTCTCAGGCTAGGAAATAGAAGAACCAATCCAAAATTAAGACATAAATTTACAAATAAATTTATCATTTAAATAAAATCGGATTTCGTCACTGTATATAGACGTGGAAAAATAAGTCTCTAAGAAATTAATCACTCATTCTTATATAGGGTTTTTCAATAACAATATCAAAACTTTGACAGCTGGTGGCAGTCATGTTTGAACTTTTTTAGGCTCATTTTAACATTTCAACTCAGTATAGTTTGATAAATTATCATGGAACGTTTAACTCTCCAGCAACTGTTAGAAATTGTAAAAACTTCAATAGACTTATTGAAACAAAAGTTTAATAGGTCCATTATTTTACAAAATAGACTCATCAATTGGCTATCAAGATTATGTGATCTAACTCGATTTAATTATTTTTTGTGAGGCTATGTGAAATCATTGGTTTATGCTAAGAAACCACAAACAACAGAAGCATTAAAAATAAATATTGAACGTATTATTTATGAAATTGGACCACAATTATGTGAAAGAGTGACTAAAAATTGGATTAAACGAATGCAATATGTCAAACGAAGTCTTGATAGTCATATGAGTGAAATTGTGTTCCATAATTAATACCATAAAATATGCTTAAAAATAAAAAAAATAAGTAACTAATTAATTAAATACTTTTTGTTTTACTTTCATTTAAACTTCTGAATCGCTTATTGGAAAATTCTATACCATAGAATATTGTTTTCAATAATTAAATATTGTTTACTTTATTTGTTAATATGCATTTCAATACTCATTAGAGGGCTGTATTATACATTTTCTAATACAGTATTCTGATAATAATGTTATTTATAAAAAAATATACAATATTGAATGAAAACAACAGTAAATAATTATTGAATATCTTTATAATTTTTTCTGTTGATATAAATGACTGATATTCTTCAGTCTTATTGTTCCAGCATATAATTTATTATGAGATTACAATTCGATAACCATTATATTATCGTTAGAACAATGCATTATAAAATATCTATTATAAAAATTATAAATTTTATAATCCGGAATTGTGACTATGATGATATGCCCATCAAAATGCTCATCAGCTATCAATCAAATAAAGTGAACAATAAATGATTTCACTTTTATAAAATATTGAAATGTTAGAGGTAAATGATTCATTTGTGTTAAAGCGAATTTGCGATAGAACCTAAACAATTATTAATAAATAAAATGTTATTTTAATATTTTTTTAAACATGGAGTACTGAGTAATGAAATCTGTTTAGAAAAAATTATAAAAATTATTATAGTTAGATAAATATAAAAAAAGACAACACAGTAAATATTGGGGTTATCCAAATGTGACGCCTAGATTTGTGTTTTATTAAAAAGAAACAAAATAAATTATACACATGTTTCTTTTTAATAAAACACAAATCTAGGCATCAGATTTAGATGACCCTATATTAATGATTACATTAAACCTGAAATATATTAAACCTGATATTTCATATGATATAATTCAATGTTTTATTTTTTAAAAAGTGTCTTCTTGAACTACACTTATTTTCTTTAAATTATATGCGTTAGTTTTTGCTGTTTTTAATGATGTTATTTTTGTTCAAGTTTATTCTGTAGTATTCAATAAAAAGTTTTTTGCACAAAGGGCGTGGTTATTGTGATCATATGTTGAAACTATTTTATTTTGTTTTGTTTTTTTATCATTTTTGTATCAATATAATTATTTTTAAAAATATATTTTTTAATTCAATTTGTGATTTTATGTATAAATTTTAGTTATATATTAAAAAAGTTTCATTCTTTTTATACGTGAAAATATTCTTTCTTAGCAATATTCAATTTATTTATTTTTAAGTAATAACAATTGAAATATAATTGTAATATTATTAAAATTGTATTTGATAATATTAAAATAAGGTTAACAGCAAGTAATTATTGAATACTTTGATAAATATTTCTGTTGACGTGAATGATTCATATCTTTCAGTCTTATTTTTCCTACATATAATTTATTGCGAGATTTTAATTCGATAGCTATTTAATGTTGAATAATGAATTTTGGTCAGAATATTTTTTAAGAATTTCTTAATGTAATTAATGTAATTAGATTTGAGAATAATTTTAAAAATTCGCAGTTTAATAATGAAAGACTGTATTTTTCTTTTTGATATTACTTTCAATATTCAATAAAACCTCTTTGAACTTCAATACATTTTGTTCTCGATTCTTCAATATCTATAGGGTTTTTCAAATATGACATTTAGATTTGTGTTTTATTAAAAAAAATATGTGTATAGGGCGGTGTATAAGGAAACATATGTATAGTTTCTTTTTTTTCTTTTTGATAAAACACAAATCTAGGTGCCACATTTGGATGACTCTATTATCCTGGAAGTTAGATTCTTAAATATTTTCAAAATAGCTGTTTACTATCTCTTTAGTCCATCTTTAAATGAAAAATGTTCGTCATTAGAAACTTTAAAATATGGAAATAGATTATAATCAGAGTGACTAAAACATTTAAATAAAGTAAATGAGAGTAACAAATTATATTTTTATAGATTGATTTTTGTAATAAAAATGATATTTGGATAGGTATGTACATTATCCTGATTAAAAATTTTTTTTTCATCATCAGTAGTATTATAGATTAAACCATCTGGTCTGTTCCAATTCCATATGTTAGAACTGGCCTTTCCAGCGTTTTCGTTACCATCCAACCTTTCTTTTTTTCATATATGAGTTGGTAGTGCAGAGTTTGTTTTAGAATTCTGTTGAAATGTTTTTGTCGATTGTTCTTGTGTTGACTTATTTTTTTCGTATAGATTAAAAATGCATAATTTTTATTTGATTTCATTATTATGTTTATCATTTAAAAGTATGTAACAAGTTATGTGTTGTAAAAATTTCATCTCAACTGTTTTCATTTTTCTTGAATTTTAGTTCATGTCCCGTTTCCACTACTATTCAGTAATATGGGGACGGCAATTACCTTGTAAAATTTCAGACTCGTTTCATTGTTTTTTTTTTGGCATTTTTTAATATTTTCATACAGTGAATTAAATTAAGCTATTTTGCTATTAACATCTTTGTCTTCTAAATATATAATATATCCTTAATAACTAAAACATTCTTCTTTAATAAACTTGTTTTTTATAATTTTTTTATTCAATTGGTTTAATAGGTTAACATTAGTACTTCCCTATTATTATTTGTTTCCTTAAAAGATTTTAATTAACTATAGTCTTTTAGTATCACAGAAGATTGAAGCTTTAACTTTTCTTGCAAACAAAATTAACTTTTTTATGATGCCCAAGAATAATTATACTATCATTATTTTAACTGTTATTTTAGTTACGATGTGTAACGATGGACTCAAGTTTTATATAGGTTACAAATAGGTGAATTAAATCAAATGTATTCTTCTTATAACGGTTCAAATTCTGTTGAGAAATTTGCATTCGAGGGCATTTTTGATCAATTATAAATAAACACAATTCTCATCCTGTAAATATCTTTTTCATATTTTTCAGTTAAAATTGAAAATGCATGTTTCTCTAAAATGCTCACAACTTTAATAATTTAAAATATCTTTAATTGGTGATCCTTTAAAGCAATATATGCCCTTTATTGATGATTTTTGTTGCTATAGAACTTTTTGGGTGTTTTCTATGAAAGTTGTATCATAAAATATTTTGCTGAGTTAATTATCATTTATTTTTAACTAATTATTCTTTTTTTATTCCAAAAAATCGTGAGTATAATTTTCTGTGCTGCGAGAATTGTTTTAAATTTCCTTAGAAACAGAGGTTTGAAGTGATGATACTTTATTGGCTATCTTTTATTTTCATAATTGTAGAGATGAATTTTTGACAGAGTAGTAATGAGAAATTCTATCACTATTGCTGTTTGATACAAAATTTAAAAGAGCTCATGTGCAATGACACACAAGAGAAAACTAATTTTTTTCATTACGATTAGATATTCTAAAATACTGAAGGAAGATTGAAACTTATTTTTATTATCACCACTTATTCTACAGTACTATTAAAGACCTCAGTTATCAAGAGACGATTTTATTTTTGAGGAAAGAAACTAGAAATTAAGACAAAATAGCCCATATATAATGCTATATTCGTCGTTACCTTACAGCATCGTTTTGAGGTCTAGACATTATGAAATAAGCATTTAAGAAAAAATTCAGCAGTGGAATAGAAGTGTTACAAGAAGATTATAAGGAAAACTAGAATGGACAAAATAAGAACAAATGAAGTTAGAGAGCGAGTTAACAGCAGGCCATAAATAAAATTGTAGATAATAAATTAAAAAAATAATTTGTGTTCCTGTATAGAATGTCAGAGAATAGAATATCAAAACTAGTGCTAGAAGCAAGACTGGAAGGAAGTAAGACAAGAAAAGACTGAAAGATGTGGTTGAATAAAAGTGAGAATTTTTGGAGTAAAAAAGGGAAGGAAACTGTGATGGAAGTGAAAAAATAGCAATGAACTGGAAAAAATGGTAAAGGCGATACCATTTTACCGATATTCGAAAGTACATAAAGGAAAGGAAAATAAGTGTAGTTTTATCACTTTTATGAAGAAAGATTTCACTTAGAGTTATTTAATAAATTTTGGAATATATTATTTGAAAATGATTATATAATTTTTTTTTCTTTGCATTAATTTATTGGGTTGATTTGAAAGGTTTGTAAGGGTGTTAAAGAAAAATTACAACACGATTTTCTAATATTTATATCTACATTTATTCCACAATATATTAGCAGTTTTCTCTGATAACTCTTTTGCTATATTTCTGATAAGTAATTGATTTGTCGGTCCAAAATTCCTGTTTTTTGTTTAATAAATTCTCAGTATGATTTCTATAATGTTCTAAAAAGTACAAACATTTTCCATGAAAAGAATTTTGTAAGAAGCAAAATAAATTGTTATTTGAGGATTAAAAGTAAGGTAAATATAGTAAAACATCCTTAGTTACGTTTCAGTAATATAAAAATAAATATAAAGTCTAGTGTTGTCATAGTGGAAAGTAAAACTCTTCCAGTTAACCAATTTTGGAATCTAAAAATGTATTTCTACTTTCAGTTAGTCTAGTGGGGAATAATATTTTCCCGAATTTATCGTTTCGTTATATGGTAGGAGCTTATAATTGAGAAGTCGATTCCAATTTCATCACACGTATAACATAATCTTTTTCGGATGTGACAAACCTTAAAGTGGTTAATGGTAGTTCATCTCGCTTATCCCACGATCTTTTTCACTCGATGTTATTTTATACAATTTAATTTTCGTCGCTCGTCGTCACCTGTTTTAAGATTGGATCATTAAAATTCTGTTTGAGCAGCAAGTCGGATATTGAGATGAGATCTAATATTTATTTTCCACCAAGATTATGCGGTACCTAAATATCATACCGATTCACATACCTAAGCTTCTGAAAGTTAATATTATGATATTATATATTTGAAATCTTTTGTATGTTACATTGTGTAGATTATTTTCAACCGACGTCTTGAGTTGACGGTTGTTAACAGTAAAAGGTCAACCTGAATATTTTAGGTTTTCGAGAAAAATGTCATCATGTTTAAATAAAACAATTCTTTTATTTACAGCATAATTTCCGTAAACAGCATATATATTTTTCATAGTTTTTTATAGAATATTTATCCTTTTTGTAATATAAAAGCATTTTATACCGAAAATAGATTTTATTTTTGACCAGAAATCTTAAACAATAAATAAAACTCAATAATTTTTTTTAAACTTTGTTTTAAATAATAGAACGTCCAATATTCCTAATTTATATATACGAGTATAACACTATAACTGCACTTTATTCGTTGATTTCAATATCCATGCTATCATTATCAAAAAGTTGCATGTTCTTATTTTAAACACTTTAAAATACAATGCAATTATTGATTGTTTTTAGAACTGTGGTTGATTCACTTTAACACAAATGCATTTTAATGAACATTTTATAACCATTGTGATGTTTGGGATAAAAATTCATTTGTGTTAAAATACAATGCGATGTTGATGATACCATAGTTATGAGAATGTGTATTAATAAATAAAGTGGCCAGTGATAGATTATTGAAAACTTTTTTAAAACCTTATGATATAGGGGCGAGTGAGTGAGTTTATTTGTAATAAACTGAACAACTATTTGAGATATCGTCAAAAAATTATTCTTTTTTTATTTTTATTCAATGAACTGTTGTAGTAGTTTTTGTTCTTTTAAAACGCGTTCAAAAGGAAAAAAGTATTAATACTTGATATGATACGGTTGATTTTATTTGATAATTTTTTGTCGTATACGAATATAAAGTCCCATTCATTCGTACATAAAAAGCGTCTAAAAATAGCGCTCGAAATTCTTGTCATATCATCGTCACGCCGTCCAGTATTTCGACCGTTTCAAATAAAGAATGAAATATGTTCAACAAATACCGATGCAAATATACTACTACTCTACTGGACACACATAGACTTATTGTTGGAGCACGTGACGTCGATTCACTTCCTATTTCCTTCTATCGTCGCATCATTCACCCTTATCCGTATGTTTCTGTCTCACGACTCCGGGTATCTCTGTTCCATTTTCTTGATTACATAACGCATGCCCGTACTAGTTTCCAGTCGAAGGGAACGCGCGTGCGCGTGCATAATAATTTTCTTGTTGTCGGACCCGAATTGCAAGTCCATGATAACCCTGACCGGTAATCGACACTAGTCGATATAAAAAAACAACATAGCTCCCGTACGATTATAGAAAAGTTCCGTGACTGACTGACAATTTGGTGCACATGACGTCTGCTGTAATGATTGATTGATTTTTTTCGACGTTCCGTGACCAATTTTATATATTGTTCAGACATGTGCCGGCGCTTGTAAACCCGGCGCGTAACCTCGGGTCAATTTCTTCTTCTGTCTTTGTGAGTGTTCGAACGTTTATTTGTTCTTTGCTTTCATATCGATCGAAATACGACAATATATTATTATTTTAATAATTATACTCGTTTAATATTGCATGCTTCTTTATACGAGTTCTTTGTTGTCGAAACACACAATGAACTGTACTTCTTAAACAGTTTTGTTTCGATATTAGTTATTATTACAAAAAAATTATGTCAACTTTTGTCAATATTTTGTATAATTCTAGTTAAGACAGTAAATTATACTTTTGTTATAACTTCATTATTAGTAATAATATTATTGAACGTATTTTTGCTTTTTTTCTTTGAAATAAAAATGAGAGGATTATTTATTTTGATACAATGATCATAAGGGTGTTATTAATATTTTTTTCCTATCGGATATAGTTTTTGAATAATTGATTTTTGTGTGGTAAATATAAGGCTACGACTCCAAGGAGTCGACAGTAGTTGAATTCTTACTCAGAAAATAATTATTCTTATGTTACAAACATTCTAGACATCTCTTGATTAAAATTAACTTTTCTAAGAGATGGAACAATTTTTAGAGTACATAATGGAACTGATTTGCAATACTTGACCAGTAAAGATCCAAAATCCTCGCGGAAACGAATTTTTTACTACCAGATTGATGAAATAGTTTCAACGGGACTTGCCAGATTTTCAACGGTGTAAACAGACGGAGTCACTTATGTTTTCTGTACTCAGTGACAAATTCAATAATGCACGCTTGAGTACGTTATCGTTTACTTCCGCTCGATCGTACAGTCGACGAGCTAGTTGACAAATAAACTTGTTGATGGACGGGAGTTAAATATTGCGATAAAAGATGGTATTCCTCACTAGATAATACACATCGATTATGAAACGAATGAACCAATTTTGTAACACTTGCAACTACTTAATGTTATTTGTGTGGTACGCTCAGATTGGACTATGACTATTAGTTGTGAAGGTTAAATTCTTGTCAAAAATAACATCAAGATATTAGAGATCACTAGGGGTATCATATTGTCCAAGAAATCTATTAACACAAGTTTGTAAAAAAGTTTTGGAAGCCAGACTTTGTCAAAGAACATTGTACCAATGCAGTGCCTATCACTAAAGTCGTGTGCTACGCGTTTCGTTGTTAAACAAGTTGTCGAGTCACTTCCTTTATTATTTAGACGAGAGGATACAAATTTTAGTTTTGAAAATACAAAGTTATGATTTCAAAGTTAAAAGAAATGAGTTAATTACAGTATTTTATAGACATAGTAATCAGTATCGATTTTTAAATGATTAATTAAATAACAAATGGCAAGGCATGATATGAATATGGTAGAATAAGTTAATTACCATTGAATTTGTCTGTATAGTTTTAAGTTAAGAATATTACTAATTGATATTAGAAAGTGGTTTCCATTTAATTCATACATTCAGATATTGAAAAAAACGATTAATTTAAATTTTGATCTGGAAAATTGTCTTTGCAAAATTTTCATTAAACTAAAACAATAGTTATACCTAAACAATGTCTTTATGATTATATAGTGATTTGGTACATAAATAAAACATCAAATAACGATTCAAAATTGTTTATTTATTTATTTATAAAACCTATTTGGCACCTTTTTCGCATTAGTACACGAAATCGAACTTTGCGAAAATCAAAATCAATTTTGTCTGCAAAAAAGGTTGTAGCTTTCATTTTCTGGAATAATAAAGAGTGATATTACAAACAATTGATGCTCTGTTTTAATGAAAGATTTATAATGTATGGTGCCATGCTAGCCAAATTTGAGAGATGTTATGTATGCATATATTGCGTAAACCTACATAATTTTCTTGTATCAAACTGAACCATACAGAGATTAAATCAAAATATTTAAAACTGGAAGTTGGAGTCAGCCAACAAAAATAAAATCATTTTTATCTGGAAATACAAATCTTCATGATATCATATGAATCTCTATATTGGCATTACATAATTTTCAAAAAATAATTCAAATATTGTCGAATATAATATTTTTTACGAAGTTTTTATTCGTGGATTTAACTTATGTCGAATATAATAACGATTTATTGTTCCGTTGAACTTATTCATCCAATTTGGCTCCGTCTGATTTTCATCTATTCCCAAATTACAAAAAAATCTTTGGTTACAAACGATTTTCTTCAAATTATAAAATGAAATCGGTAGTAAATTGATATTTTGAGGACCTTGGGTTTTCCAAGATGGGATAAACGCAATGGAGTATTGTTAATCAAAGTATGTTGAATTCAGGAAAACTATATTTAAAAATAAAAGTTATATCAGAAAAAAGTACAGTCTTTAATTATAAGCTCATGAATTTTTAAAATGACCCTCATAGTGTAATTAAACTATTTTTTTAATCATAATATAATAAAAAATAAATGCCTGCTATTGTATTAATTTATCTACGAGGGTTGTTTGATAAATATGGTAAAAAGTAAGAAAAACTAAATTAAACAATTTAATTAAATTAATTAATTAATTAAATTAAACAATAAATAAATTTACCATACTTACCAAACGACCCTCGTATAATTTATGAAATGTTAAATAGATTATGAAATCAAACAAATGTTTATTTCATGAATAATGAATAATGTTCAATTATATTAACAATTAAAATCAAAATCAGCATAAACAAAAAAAACATGAATCTATCAGGGAAGTATTGAATTAATTAGAGTGTTTTTTAACTCGAGAATAATAACAATGTAACATTTTACAACAAAACGAATGTTTTGTGTTCGATCGAAATAAAAATTAATTAAGCATAACATAGTATAATGAAATGAGACGATATTACTGCAAAATGTCAATTAAATATCACATCGTGACACACATATCACAATGTGGAAATATATGTAGACGGCATTTAGGAGGGCGACACGGTTGGTCGCGCTCGGGGTTGAAAGCACGACGAGTGATATTTTAGTACATGTTGTGTTTTATTTCCATGTAAAATAAAGCATACATAATATGGGAGTATACTTGTGTGCGTTTGAAAGGTGCTCTATAACGTTTATTAAATTCTCCTATGAATTCTTGTCAAAATGATGAAAGTAAAAATGTTCATATTCAAAAAATATGACATTCTATACGTACTCGTACACACATACTCGTATAGTACTTAGAAAAATACTTGTTTTGTTCATATGGAATAATTTTAGAAAATATAAAAAATTTTTATATTTATTTTAAAAAATATAAAATAAAATATTTCTTTAATTTTTTTTCTATATGTATATATATATATATATATATATCTATATATATATATATATATATATATATATATATATACATACACATATTGAGATATAAAGAGTGGATCTTTTTTAACAGTGATAGAATTTTAAACTGATTCCCTATCGAAAGTTCTATGTAACCTAAAAAACACGTTATATATATATATATATATATATATATATATATATACATGTGTGTGTATGTGAATGCATGTATATATAAAGGTATGATAAAAGTATTTTTAGGTTAGATAGAATTTTCGATAGCGATTCAGTTTAAAATTCTATCATACTTAAAAAAAATCTATATAATCATAAAGCCTACGAGGGTAGTCCCATAAGTACCCGGCCTGACCTAGAGATGGCGGTAGTTGTATGAAAAATATCACAGTATTAGAAAGTACACAATTTATAAAGCATATGTTTCAAGTTTGAGGACGCCACGTTGTTTAGTATTTGTTTGGCAGCCATCAATAGTGAACGTTTTCAGTGAATTTGTGAAAATGGAAAAAATTGGTTATTGTTACGTGATACAATACTTTTATTTGAAAGGCCTCAGCCCAACCAATATAAAAGCTGAACTGGATTCTACTCTGGGTGAATCTGCTCCTTCTTTTACAACAGTGAAATATTGGGTAGCAGAGTTTAAACGAGGCCGTACGAGCTGCCAAGACGAGCATTGCAGTGGTCGACCAAATGAGGTGACGACTCCAGAAATGGTGAAGAAAATCCACAAAGCGGTACTGGATGATCGTCGACTGAAAGTGCGCGAGCTAGCAGACATAGTAGGCATTTCAAAAAGTGCGGTACATCACATATTATTATCTGAAAATTTGAACTTGAAAAAGCTGTGTGCAAGATGGATGCCGCGTTTACTCACACTCGAGCAAAAACAGTGTCGTAAAGATGTTTCAATTGAGTGTTTAGCGAAGTTTCACAGTAACAAAGCAGAATTTTTGCGCCATTTCATAACCATGGATGAAACATGGGTCCATCATTTCACACCTGAGACAAAAGAACAATCAAAACAATGGACTGAAAAGGGAGAACCGGCTCCAAAGAAGGCGAAGACCGTTTCATCTGCAGGCAAGGTCATGGCGTCGGTTTTTTGGGATGCGCGTAGGATAATTTTCATTGACTATCTTGAAAAAGGAAAAACTATCAACGGCGAGTATTATGCGAACTTATTGCAACGTTTGAGCGAAGAAATCAAGCAAAAACGGCCGCATTTGGCTAAGAAGAAAGTGTTGTTTCATCGAGACAATGCACCAGCTCACAAATCCGTCGTTATTGCAATGGCCACAATTAATGAATTAAAGTTTGAATTGCTACCTCATGCACCCTATTCGCCAGATTTAGCCCCTTCGGATTATTTTTTGTTCCCAAACTTGAAAAAATGGCTCAGTGGTCAAATATTTCCCAACGATGAAGAAGTGATGTCGGCAGTTAATGGGTATTTTGAGGAGCAAGACAGTTCTTATTATAAAAAGGGTATCGAACTTATTGAACATCTCTGGGAAAAGTGTGTAGAGCTGAAAGGAGATTATGTTGAAAAATAAATATATTTATTTCCAAAATTTTTGTGTTTTCTTTGTTGGGTCGGGTACTTCTGGGACCACCCTCGTATATCAGCACGCTGTTAGTTGAAAACCTCTACAAATGTCATAAGGTTCTCTTAAACATTTTTCTATTATTTCCTGTTAATCTCTAATCTCATCCAATCTTGACCTCCACAATACTTTACAATATTATCCTTTCATCTTTGATAATCACTTTCTGGGTCTGTCTTTGTCATATATATATATATATATATATATATATATATATATATATATATATATATATATATATATATATATATAATCATCATCATCATAGTTTGTATTGACTCACTGATCTATAAAAAATCATTGAATGTTACTAACTCTTTTTAAATGTTTTCTAATTCTTTTTCATTTTTTCCTGTCTGCAGCTAATCTCATCCAACCGTCGTTTCTAATATGTTTCATAATTTAATCTCTTCATCTATGATAACATATTTTTTTCTATCTTTTTCAGTTGAAATTAATTGTACAATATATTACGTTTGTCTTGCTGTTATTTATTTTAAAACTAATTCGACTTAATTTATCAAATTTTTCATTTTTTTTCTCCTTTTTACTTGAGAAAGATAATTGTGATTGTTCAGTAATCTGCAGTTAGTTTTATTCATTATCAATTCTTGAAATCTAGAAAAAGCATTCATGCCAAGAAATATTTTTCTCAGCTAGAGGATTGGTCAACAGCATAGAGTTATACTAGTTTATGAAAACTTTTGACCACATGTTTCAAGAACAACAGTCCAGAAATTACAAGAGTTGCAGTATGAGATTTTTTGTCATCAACAATATTCTTTAGACCTCTAGCAAATAGGTTATTACTTTTTTAATTATTTGAATTAATTATTAACGGAAAAAATCAACAATAAAACAGAACCCAAAAATGTATTTTAGAATTTCTTAAATGTAGAAATTCAGATTTCTAAATACACCTATTCCCCGATTTACACGAAAGATCGCTTCCTCAGAAAACCGTGTAAATTAAAATCGTGGATTTTTATACCCAAAACCGTGTAAATCGAAAACAAACTACAATGTGCATAATTCAGTCACTTATTTCAACGCAAAATGAAAGTAATATATATTGAAAAACATAAAAATAACAGTCCATTGATAAAATGACAAATAAATAAAGGTATAAGTATGTAATTCATTTTGTGGAAACAAGAAATATAAGATCCTTAAAAAAATTAACCAAAAGTTTAATTACGGTCATCACTTTCATCGACTATTAATCTTTTCTACGAGACTTGGTTATGAAATTTGTAATTAACAATTGTGTTTGATTTTTGGTTAAATCTTTATAGACCTCCTAATATTGAGTTAAGCATTTATTAATATCTCGCTGGAGTCAGCAGGAATTAAGCGTTGATTGCTTAATCTCAGTATATGACACTTCAACATGCTTAACATAATTGAAGATTGTTAATTTTTTTCAAGCATTTATAACTGCAAGAGATCCATCATTTTCCATTTGTTCTAAAATATATCTGAAGTTTCGCTTGATGTACTGTGCCTTAAAAATCGAAATTATCCCTTGATCTAACGACTACAGTAAAGAAGTCGTATTCTTGGGTAGAAATACAACTTGCACATTTTCGTGTTATAAATCTTAACCTTTCTGTTGCTAAAAATTTACTGCACTAATTCACATGAATAGATAGTTTTATTGTGCATACAAAATGGGTAATCCCTATTTTTAGGTTTGATACCAGTGTTACCAAATGAATGGAACTAAAAAATGATTAGAAATATGTGAGCCAGTATTACCAAGCGAACGGAATTAAAAAATGATTGTAGAAATATGTATGCACCTAAAATGTTCATTTTTATCAGTTTTTTTTAAAATCCGTTGTTTTGAAAAGCATGTAAAAGCGAAATCGTGTAAAAAAGTACCGTGTAAATCGAGGGATAAGTGTAACTGACATAAATACAATTGTATCGCATTGAATTAAGTATATTGTTTCAATAGTGCTTATTTTGATCAATAGAAATTATTTTTATAAAAAAATTAGAAATTTTATTGAAAAATCAACCACTTTATATGGGATAGTCTAATAATGAGTATTGATTAACCTTTCTTTGATTTTTTTCTATTTTTTGTTTTCATTACTGTATTTAAATTTCATATATCCCTAGAATACTTAAGTAAAAGTCCTACCAAAGTCGAATATTATTTTCCTTAAACTTCGTTATTGAATCGTTTGATTGTGTGTTTTTTTTTACAAAATTTACATTTTTTAAGTTAATCAAAATAATATTATTGTAATATTCTATCTACAAATTACAATATAGATATTTTGAATTTTATTTTCTCGTTTTCTTGAAGTACAAATATGTATTTCAAATATTAATTTTCATTAAAAAATGTGATTAAAATTAATTTAAATAGTTTTTATTTGTATTCTTTATTAATTACTACAAAAAATATACATAATAAATATAAGATAATGCAAGTGCAATATAAATGTATTAAATGATAATATTAGTAACATTTTGTGCTTTTTACAAATATATATGTATACACAGCATTTCGGTAAGTCAATCGATTGATTTACTGTAATAGATTTGTTTGTTATTTTATTACACCACTATTTATAGAATTATATATATCATTGTAACATATTTCTAAAAATGGCACGCGTCATGAAAAAGAAGAGTCGTCAATGAATTATCCCAGCCGATCGGATTCATTTTAATGCTTTGCGTGTGCTATACAGATTGAAGAAGAGGGATCGACGTCGTAATGAGTGTTGGTAAGAAATGGGGGTTTCTTCTTGTTCGGTCGATAAGTGAACTACGACTGAGTCTTCTCTAATCGTCGAACTGTATCAGAATCACGAGGTACGTTGTAACGGCACCGGCGATCTGTGAAACAGAACATACTTTATCGAATGGAAAATTCGTTGCTGAACGAGAGAATCTCGATATTTTCCTATCGTACGGATTTTCAGTCAGATTCCAGTGCTGCTGTTTTTCTCCTCGAGTGCACGTTCATGGATTTATAACGTAACAAAAAAACGATATATTTTTTTAAAAAACTCTGTCGGTATATTTATTTTATTCGACGATACTGTTTTGCAACTTGGTCGACCGTTTAAAGTTTAAGAATCTATAGGACAAACGTAATTGTTTTGAAACTTTTGATTCTTCTAGTTTGCGTATTTTTATTTTTAAATTGTATAGAAAAAAAATTAAGACTGTTTTACAAAAATCAATCACTCGCATCAACATTATAACAATTTATAAAAATGTTCAATAAATAATTATTACTCCTTTAATTCAATAACATGTACTTAAGTGGCTGTTATCACACCCAAAGTACAATATTATAAAATTTATATAGGATAATATTTCAAAATATCTAGATTTTAAACGCAGAAGCCTAGTGATAATGGAATGGCTGTCGAAATGCATATTATAAAATAAAATAAATAATAACTGATTATTAGACACTTATAAAATCTTTTAATATTAAAATGAGCGATTTTTTTGGATAAAATTTGTTACAATACCATATTTTTCTTATGGTTCTTTGCCTGAATCAGGATTGGTTGTATTTATGATAAATTACTAAAATCAGTCGGTTTTGCGCCATATGGTTTATTTCACTGTCGATCGATCAATTATTGTCCAAGATTTATCTCATCATGGTAGCTGTACTATTGTACTAAGGAAAAATAGTGCAGTATTTTCCTATTGTGCTATCTTGCTTTCTGTATTCATTCCTATTTGCTTTTTGCAATCGTTGATGTTCCTGAGATTGAACTTGCAAATGTGATATTTTTTTCAATGGTTTTCTCTAAGAAATTTACTTAAATAGCTAAAAATGGAATTACTATACGATAAATAGAGTGGAATATACTATAAGACGAATAGAGTGGAATTTACTTTAGTAGATTCCATTATATTACCCTCGTGTAATTTAGCCGCTGGTCAATGCAGTTAACTGGGGTGTGGCATGAGAAACCATAAGCTACAGCTGGGTATCTTGTAAGGATCAATTATTATAATATATCGTCTGTCGAAGTATTTGGTCGTATGACCTATTAAAGTGAAAAGTAATACCTCTAAAGTTTACAGTACTATACAAATAGTAAAATCGTGACAGTATAAATAATTTATATTTCATTTTTCATTTATTACTAATTAATAAATAAATCAAATTATATAACATTTTTCCTATTAAAGCGATTACCAGTGAATGAAATAATATTCTGTATTCAAGCTGGGTAATTTAATGCAATTCATGCTATCAAAAATAATTTTATTTATATGAAATATAGGGTCATCCAAATGTGACGCCTAGTTTTTTGTTTTGTTAAAAAGAAACATGTGTATAGTTTCTTTTTTTTAATAAAATACAAATCTAGGTGTCACATTTGAATGATCCTTTATTATATTGTATTTTACAATATTTATAAGACAACAAAAATATATTTATTTACAAACGGTTATATCTTTCAGGGTTTGTTAACGAATAGAGCATTTTTTATTCTTAAAAAAATATTGTCGTATTTAGACAATTTAGGTTAGAATAAGGAAAAGAATTTGATAACTTTTTTATTCACTTTTTCGTGTGAATCATTTCAGGATTGGTCTTATTCCAAATGGGAAAATTTTGCTTATTAACGTAAATCCAAAAATGAGCGTCATCACTGAACAACATTTTATGGTCTATAAGTTCGGCGGGTAGAACACGGACTTTTGAAATAAATTTCCATAATTTGGAACCATTGCTCAAATGTAAAATGTTCCATAATGATTTTTCAAAGTATACTAAATTCAAATGTCAGTATAGCACGAAAACTGACAATTAACTTGACAGTTATCTCTATCGAAAGTAACTAACCTAAAAAAACACTTTTATTATCTTTTTTTTAAAATTGTATTTCAACACTACAAATGTAATATAATGGTTATTATTATAAGAAATTAAAAATATTTACATGAATTATAAATATTAGATTAAATAGAGTGACATGCAAAACGGAATAATAAAAACTATACTTATGAGATGTGAGGTAAAAGATATTAGCCGGTTACAAATCTCATGAATTAACATAAACAACGAACTTTAACTAGCACAAACTCTAATAAATATCAATAAGTTAAAATGTACATGAACGTACAGAAACCAATAAAATTGCACGTTCGTCGATATTTCTCCAGTCTAGTTAATCTAGTTTAGTTTTATAGCAAATAAGATAACGACAGTCTAGCGTTTAATGTATTTACATTAAATGCTTACACTGACAACACAAATTTGGTATTCATTAAATGACAAATATTCCCTTTTTGGGAATTACATATTTGACAAATTACAAAAGCACGTATCCTACACAAATATTATAAGAGTATGCCTTAATATCGAATTTATGAGAGTGTTGAGAATTTAGTGGTTGGAAACGAATATTTGTCTATTTTGATATGTGTTTATTTATTGTCAGCCGATGGGAAAAATTTGGAGTTTGAGTGTATTGAAAAATTTATATTAAGAGGTATTTGCTGAATAATAAATCTGTGTCACTCGGGATTTAGCAAATATCGTATGTGTGGTACTGGTTTAATATGAATATGATTTAAATATAATCGAGAATTTGTTTATATAAATTTAATTTACATTTCAATCTAAATGATTTACATAGTACTTCTCAATATAGTCTACCTTGACTACAATTGTCTTGTTCTATCATTGTGGAAGCTTCTTGATTTCTATTTCAAAAAAAGTTTTTCATTTTTTATCAAATCAATTTTGTATAGCTTCAGTGATCTTATCATTATTGTGATTTTTTATTTTCTGAAAATTCTTTTGATGCTGTGCTCGGGCCGCAGCGTACACCTCTTGATCCTGCTGCGAAAGATGATGGGCCTCGAGATAGCTCTGGTAGAAAAAAGTAACCGGCTCTTGTCATGTATGTAGCAGACTGGTCATTTAAGAAGTAAACTAGTAATCGAAATAATCTAAATGTATGCCATTGTATAATTCTAAAAGAAATTATTAACTCAGTTGGGGTACAAAAGTCATTGCGTTTTTTCCGCTAGATGGTTGTCGTCATTCTAAGTAGTTCTTTTCCATTGCAAACTTCAGACCGTATATGATATTTGACAGCTAACATTTCATAGATTATTCAGTAAAAAAAGTTTTAAGTTTTTTTGTTTATTTAGTGTTTTACATTGATTTGAAATGGATATTCCAGACGGTCATTTTCGCCATATTTTACTTTATTACTTCCGGAAAGGTAAAAACGTAGTGCAAGCTCAGAAAAAAATATGTGCGGTTTATGGTGAACACTCACTAAAAGTACGCCAATGTCAGAATTGGTTTGCTCGTTTTCGTTCCGGAGATTTTAATCTCGAAGATGCATCACGGTCTGGACGCCCAATTGAAGTTGACGTCGACAAAATAAAGGCAATGATCGAAAATAACCGGCGTAGTACGACACGAGAGATCGCAGAGAAGCTTCACATATCACATACAAGTATTGAAAGACATTTAAAACTACTTGGTTATGTTGATAAGCTCGATATTTGGGTTCCCCACAAGTTGAAAGAAATTCATCTCGCCAAACGAATTTCCATCTGCGATTCATTGCTGAAACGTAACGTTACCGATCCATTTTTAAAGCGAATCATAACGGGCGATGAAAAATGGGTTGTTTACGATAATGTCGTGTGAAAAAGATCATGGAGCAAGCGAGATGAGCCTGCGAAATCGACATCAAAAGCTTATATTCATCAAAAGAAGGTTTTGCTGAGTGTTTGGTGGGATTTCAAAGGTATTGTTTATTTTGGTCTGCTACTAAGGAACCAAACCATCAATTCGGATGTCTACTGTCGCCAGGTAATGGAATTGGACAAAGAAATTAGGGAAAAGCGGCCAGAACTGGCAAATCGTAAAGGCGTCATCTTCCATCACGACAATACCAGACCACACACATCTTTGGTCACTCGCCAAAAATTATTGGCGTTAGGCTGGGAAGTGATGCCTTATCCACCGTATAGCCCTGACCTTGCACCATCGGATTATCATTTATTCCGTTCACTTCAAAACCATTTGAATGGAAAAACATTCGATTCCAATGAGGCTGTCAAAAATGAGTTGGTTCAATTTTTTTCCTCTAAAAGCCAAACTTTCTACGAAAGCGGAATTATGAAGTTGACTGAAAGATGGCAAAAGGTCATCGAACAAAACGGCCAATATATAATTGATTAATGTTTGCTATTTATATTAATAAAATTGCTTTGAAAATCATAATAAAAAACGCAATGACTTTTGTGTCAACCAATATATAGTGATTGAAGAAGAATATTCCACTTGAGTTGTCATCGTTGAAATGGCACTATGAGAACAAGTATTATGCTGAAGGAAACAACTGAATATGAATCTTATTCTTTTTTTCATTTAAAAAAGATTGTTGACTTCACTTCTTTATTCAAAATAGTTGAATAATATAACACATTGATATTTGGTCCGAATATTTTTTTTCGAAATGATGTCAATGTACATAGAAATTATTGATCGTTAAGTCTGAGGTTCATTTTTTACATGACATTTGCCTTCTTGAAATGATTTTATATAATCGTACACTGTTATTTGTCATAAAAATTTATTCTCAAACTCTTTGAGTCTGGTTAAAATTTCAAAAGACCTTTGATCTTTTCATTTGATAATGATTCGTTGTTAAAAACTTCTTCTCACGTTTTTTACAGACATTATAACTGCGACTGACTAATAATTAGGTCATGTTATATAAAATGTTCAATTTTTATATTATTTTCCTTATAATAATCCGACATTTAATATTACATGACCTAATATGTGATGAAATCATGAATCGCTACAGTTTGTCAAATTAAACATGCCTGAATTAATTATAATGTGCACGACAGTGCAGATTAACTAGGGAAAGAAAGGAAGTTAAATTTTCATTTATATTTGAACCACTTTCTTATATTTCATAACAAAAATATCAAACTATTTGAACAGAAAGTTCAACGTGAGGCATTTGCGATTATATGGCAGAAAACGTATTAAATATCATATAAAAATCATTAAAACTAATATATATATATATATATATATCTATATATATATATATATATATATATATATATTAGGTCCAGAAACTAACGAAACTTTTGAAATAAAACATATAAACAGTTATTTATTCATCAGTATTTATTTTGTCGCCTTCAAAGTATTTCCTATTGGAAGCAATACACCAGTGATTCACTTTTAATAATTTAAAAATTTGGCGGCACACTAACAATAAGATAAATTTAAAAGAATTTTACTTGGTTAATTAGCTGATGTACCTATAATATATTTTGTAAAAATAGCATACGATAATAATTTTCAATGAAATATAAAATGAAATTGTATTACAAAGTAAACAAAATGTTTATTTAATGATAAATTACATTTAATGCGAAATTTGAGCTTAGTGTTTTTTGATAACTTCATTTATATTTGGGCGTAAAAATAATAATGCTATTCTCATTTCGTGATCCAGATTTGAAAGTATCGATATTTTTTTCATTTTTATGACAGTCAAAGCCGCAAATCCGAATTCGCACAAATAAGATGTGGAAAATTGTAATAACACACTTAAAGCTTTTTGTGATATTGTCGGATAGTCGTATCTAAGATTAATCGAGAACGAATTAATTGATTCTTTTGAATATTTTGAAATTAAATCTCGGTTATTACACACCGAAATTAGTTTTTCTTCTACTTTCAAAGTATGGGTATTCGCTTATGCACGGGTATTCGCAGTGGCGGCACACTTCAAGAATCTCGTGGCACACTAAAATGCCGCGGCACAGTGATTGAGAATCACTGCAATACACATATACCAAAGCTTCTCCAGTCATCGAACGCGCTTTGTGGTATAGCTTTCAGTTCATGCAGCAAAATTTCTTTTATGGCTTTAATTGACTCAAGACGATGCCCTTAGAGCGGTTACTTGAGTTTTGGGAATGAACTTGAGTTCAGAGTATGCTTTTCTTAACATTTCCAACTGCGTGAAATTTGCGTGAAGTTTATTTGGTTCAAAAAAATAAAATTTAATGCAAATTCTTTGATCAACTGATTTCGAAATTGTAAAAATCGCCGTGAACAACAATCACTGTTTAACAAAACTACTGTAAATTATTTACTAATGAGTGTAGCGTCATAAAATTTGACACAGATGTCATTGACAGATGTACCAATTTAAAAAGAATAATACATGACATTTCATAAGTACGCGCAGTTTAAATGAGAAAGATCCATTAGTTTTCGGACTTTATATATATATATATATATATATATATATAAATATATATATATATATACCGACTGGGTAGTACATGTTTAGCATCACCGCGTGTCATGCGGGAGATTGCGTTCGATTCCCAGTCGGAGAGTCCTCGTTTTCAAGTCGAGGGTTGAGCATGAAGGCCGACAACCTCATCTTGTAAAAATAACTGTCGAGAAGGAGTAAACCCCGCAGTTTAAATGGAGAAAGATCCATTAGCATTCATTGTGGCTTTTTAGTGGACTGATGTTTATGATGATATATATATATCTATATATATATATATATATATATATAAATAATATTTATAGAATCATCTAGTTATACAAAAGAATATTATACACAAATGCCTACAGAATCTTTATGAAATGATTATAATTCGATTTTAAATTTTTGGATCTCAAGTTAAGATCCTGTTAGAAACTAAATTGTCAATTGTAAGAATATTCCTTAAGTTTTATACAATCATATATTTTTAATTAATAATTTTGAAATAATATATTATTATTATGGTATTTTATGAATAAAATAATTTTATATACGATTTAAAAGTTTGATAACGTTTAATAACAGCATATAAATTTTTATTTTAAAAAACTAAATGCTTAATATTATTTCTATATTTTTATAAACATACCTTACAATATAATATGTATAAAAATTTATATGCGGTTTAAAATATGTCATTTTTTCTAATCATGAGAGGATTAATAAATATGAACGAAAAACGTACGGCAGAAAGAAGTGGTCTATCCAATGTACAAAGGCCACATACTGTGAACTCGACAGGTCTGTGAAGTATCTGTAAAGCGAACAATTCAAGCTGAAAATTGAAAAAACGTTAAATGAATAGGTTGTGAAAATCAGTCAGTTAATTTAATGTTTGATATACCTGTTTTCCAATACTAGCATCAAAATCAACACAGAGTAATCGACAAATGAGACGTGATGTAATTTTAGCCTAAAAATTGAAGAGATTTTTTTTGTATTCTCTGTATAAGTTCATAACGTTGTTTTAAATTTTACTTAACATCAAATTATTAATTACCTATGAATATATAAAAAATATAATTTTAAAATTAATTTTTTTAAAAAATAATTGTTATTAAATACTGTTTTTTCTATTTTTTAATTTAAAAAATATGAAATATTTATGACAATAATTCAAATATTTATATCAATGTATATGATTAAAAAGTCATTGTATATGATTTACATAATAGCAACAGATTATTTTATTAGAATGAAATTTGAAAAAAATTATTAATATTATATTATTTATATTATCTTTAAAAAAGCTTCTGTACTAGTAAATCACTTCATCCAACATTACAATATTTTACAATATTGTTAAATAATTATTTATTGTTTACTTTATTTGTTGTATATATATATATATATATAAGGTTTTCCAATAAGCGCTTCAGAATTTTAAATTAATATAAAACAAAAAGTATTTAATTAATTATATTTTTTTTATTTTTAAGTATATTCTATGGTATTAATGATAGAATACAATTTCACCCGCATGACTATAATGACCTCGTTTGACATAGTGCATTTGTTTAGTCTTATTTTTAGTCACTCTTTCACATAATTGTGGCCCAATTTCATGAATTACAAGTTTAATTTTATTTTTAATACTTCTGTTGTTTGTGGTATATCAGTATAAACCAATGATTCCACATAACCCCACATAAAATCATCCAATACATTTAGATCACATGATCTTGGTGGCCAATTGATGGGTCCATTTCGTGAAATAATAAACTCATTAAACATTTGTTTCATTAAGTCAATTGAAGTTTTTACAATTTCTAAGCGTTGTTGAAGGTTGAACGTTCCATGATAATTTATCAAATTATACTGAGTTGAAATGTTAAAATGAGTTAAAAAATCAAACATGGCTGCCACCAGCTGCCAAAATTTTGACATTCTTATTGGAAAATCCTATATATATATATATTGAAATGGACATGGGCAGGACATATAACGAGAAGAGAGGACAATAGATGGACGAAGATTGTTACGGAATGGAGACCAAGAGATAAAAGGAGACCCAAAGGAAGACCACATCAAAGATGGAGAGATGAAATTGTGAAGTATTGTGGAGGCCAAAGTTGGATGAGATTGGCCAGTGACAGGAAAGAATGGAAGAGACTCGAAAAACTCTTCTTTTTTAATTATGACGAGGCTTTCGCCCAGCAGTTGGCTGGAGATGATGATTATATATATATATATATATATATATATATATATATATATATATATATATTGTATATAAAGTTGATATCAACAGCATTATTTTATTCATATTTCTATTTACTTTAAATATATATTATTACCACAGATATTTTCTCTTGAAATATTTAAAAAAATCACTAGAATACCTCATAAGATGCCGCATAACTTGGTTGAACGATAAGCATTAATCTTCCTATATGCACAGAGAGCCAAATCAATTGTAGAGCATCGTAAAAACCATCATGTTCTCCTGCCATATTCACTAGTAAGAAATATGGAGTTTCGATTAAGTGTAACAGGCAACTGATTATTATAACCTGTAGAAAAAAACAGAAAAATATTTCATATTGATTAATGTTTAAAATATTTTTCTTTAATATATTTATTTCATTTTTTTATAAATGAAACGTTCTCTTTAATATTACAAGATTTAAAAAAAATTCAATAATCATATATTTGATTATGATGGTTATAGAAATACGTATCAGTGAAAAATTGGTTAATAAATGATTATTGAACATTTAAATTAAATTTTATATTGAGATGAATGATTCATTTGCAATGAGGGTGAGATAATCAGAGTATAAAACTATTAATCAAAACTTAATCAAGAATGGTGATGATGAAAAAAAATCTAAGATATATCTAAACATGAATATTTTTTACTTATATAATAAATGAAACATATTTTTCTAACATATATATATATATATATATATATATATATATATATATATATATATATATATATATATATATATATATATATATATATATATATATATATATATATATATATATATATATATATATATATATATATATATATATATATATGTATATATATAAATATATATGTGTGGGGTAATTCAAATGTGACGCCTAGATTTGTGTTTTATTAAAAAGGAACAAAAAAAACTATACACATGCTTCTTTTTAATAAAACACAAATCTAGGCGTCACATTTGTTTGACCATATGTATGTATATACGAGGGTCGTTTGATAAATATGGTAAAAAATAAGAAAAATTAAATTGAAAAATTTAATTAATTTAAACAATAAATAAATTTACCATACTTATCAAACGACCCTCCTATATATATATATATATATATATATATATATATATATATATATATATATAAATGGCAAATATCCCTTCCGCCTTCTTAATTTGAAAACAGCTATTTACAAACTTAAAAAACGAAAAGCGGATATAGATATTTATTTATATATATATATATATATATATATATATATATATATATATATATATATATATATATATATGCTTGAATATTTGAAAGATTATGAAACATTTTTTGAAATTAACATAGACTGGTTTCAAATATTTAATTTATAAAGAATGTGATAAAAAATTAATTAAATTTATTATTAAATATTTGAACTTCAATGTGTTTACATTAATTGTGTGAGTGCATGTAGTGTGCGTGTGCGTGTGTGAATATAAATAAATTGAATTGAGGAGAACATATTTTTTTAAGTATAACATTTTTTGTTGTAATAATATTGAGAAAGTTTTTATTCCATTAGTTATATAATTTGTCTCATTACTAATAAAATACTCCATTTTTCAGAAATATATTTATTCTGTTTTTATAAAAAGTAATAGTGTTGTACTAAAAAAACACTAAAAATGTTTATATTTCAACAAAAATAATATTTAAGATTGCTTTGTAAGAATAAAACTGACAATAACCAGAGGTTGCAATAGAGGGTGAGTAAGGAGGGTGATGTAAAATTTTCCAGTTTTTCTGTTTTATTTTTCTAAAGTTTTCATCGCCTTTTGAGATCTTATATTATCCTGGTAAAAATTTACTGTTTTACTATGTTCTGTTCTTATTCCTTACTTTTTTCCCTATTCTCTTTCTTTCTCTCTTTTCCTTTTCCCGCTATATATATATATATATATATATATATATATATATATATATATATATATATATATATATATATATATATATATATATATATATCAGTAAATAATTGCTTGCATCTCCGCTTGTCATATGAAAGAGTGCGTTCGATCTCCGGTCGGAGAGTCTCGCAAGTTTCAAAGTTGAGGGTTGGGTAAAGAATTGGCAACCCATTGCGTAAAAACGTAATTGTACCATAGCTCTAACTTTATCGTAGAATGTTTGGGCTCTACTTGAGCCATAGTGCTTGTAGGTTTGAGCAAGTATCTCCCTTCCACTTTTTTTTTTTTTTTTTTTTGTACATAGTGAAATTCAAAAGACCAGAAGCTATATTTAATATATATATATATATATATATATATATATATATATATATATATATATATATACACAAATATATAATATGAATAAAAATAAAATTTTGTTAATCAATTTTATAGAAAAAGAAAATATACTTTTAAAAAACTAGTGTTTGGTACAAGTTTATGAAATAAAATATTTAGGAATAATTATACGATATGATTGGTATTTATGATCGAAGTTCAAGTTAAGAATCAAAGAAGTATAGTTAATGGAAGAAATGGATAATATCCAGAATTTCTAAAAGTAAAAACCTATAAATTTCCCTCAAAAAATTAAAAGTAATTGATTTAATAGAACAAGTAAATCACTTAAATAAATATAGAGAGAGAACCTATCGAGAAGAGAAGACAATAGCTGATCAAAGATTATTTTGAAGTTAGAGACCAATAAATAAAGGAAGAATGTGAAAGAGATCTAACCAAAGATGGAGAGATGAAATTATGAAGTACAATGGAAATAAAGATTGGTTCAGATTGGTAGTGGACAATGAAAAGTGGAAATGTTTTAGAAAAACATTTTAAAAAAGTTAGTAACATTTGATAAATATTTCGATCAACAATGGTGATATCAGATCTGATATATCTGAGATTTCAATAATATATATATATATATATATATATATATATATATATAATTTAAATAGTAATAATCAGTTGATATGATGAATACCAACTACCACTTTGTTTAAAATTTATAGATTATAAAAAAGCTTTTAATTTAGTCAATACATCAGTGTTATTGAATTCATTAAAAACCACGGAATTAATGAAACATATATTAAAATTTTAAGAAATATTTGTAGAAATGCTTTGTCCTCCGTATAATCCCACGAAGAAACTAATAAGTATAAAGTTATGGAAGGAGTCAACCAGTGTATATAATATTATTAGAAATCTTTAAGTGTCAATAAAAATAAATATTAAGACACTAAACTTAGAATCTGAGAAAATAAAAATATAGGGCGAGACATTTAGTTATTTGTACTAATAAAATTTCCTCAACAATACCATATAACCTCAAAAAACGAATCAAAGAATTGAAAAAAGCAAATCAAATTGATTTTACAATGAATTGCAGTAAGAAGAGAAAATTATACAATTAATTTTCAGATAAAAAGAAAACCGAATTAAAAGGAATAGAAATTGAAAAAGTTAAAAATTGTATATTTAAATCAAATTATTAATATAAAAGTGATAAAATATAGATGATTCAACAGGCAAATAAAAATGTGGTTAATTCTAATAACAGTAATTTGGTTAATATCAAATGTCTAAAAAGTTTTGAAATTAGTCTTTTTTTAATATAAAATATTTAAAACGCAATTATACACTTTTTATCACCTTATTTCATTTTTAAATTTTAAATAATTTTAAAATATTTAATACACAAACTATTAATTTCAACTAATAATCACAAAATGAAATTTGATGAACATATTTAAAGATTCATTTATAAATGAATGTGATCAAATTTGTAACAATACTATATTTAGAAGACTATTAGGTTTATGCATACACACATACACACACATACATACACATATACACACACACGTACTCACACACACACTCACACACACACACACACACACACACACACACACACACATATATATATATATATATATATATATATATATATATATAATCATTCACCTAATACATGTTATATTGATAAAAAAATATTCTTAATTTTTCAACAATCTTGATGATTCATTGAATTTTCTAACAATCGTAATGATTCATCGAATTGTCCATTTCGTATGTGTCATCATAGCATCTATGCTGATTGTAAAATGCATATTTGTATATATGCAGCGAATCTATAATGGATTGCCCAATGACTTTTCAACAACTGGTTTTATAGAAGGGTATTTATTGATTTTATACCAAACAAATAATATGAAAATTCGGTGCAAAATGCGTACAGATAATATATAGTGCGTGCATGATTAACTAACTCCACATGGGTTTTTCAAATTATTTATTCTTAGTATTTATATATTTAAGATTTTATTATTATTATTTGTTTGCAATATTATTGTTAAATTAATGTATTTCATGCTGAACATATTTTCAGTCATTTTCTGCTTATACCATGTAAATTGTATACATTTATGTTGTTGAAATTAATAATTTTATTTGAAAATAACTTTTGAATAATAAAAAAAAACTATTCAGTACTAATAGAACTAGAGATATTATATTCGATTGAACGAAACGATCTCTAGATACTGAAAATAACTTTAGTTTCTGAATTTAGTCTTTAATTTTTTAGTATTCTACGATCAATTTCAATTCTAAAACAATCTTCAGCAGGATTTGCTTCATGGACACTTTAAATTCAAGTAATAAACTAAAATTTATATATATATATATATATATATATATATATATATATATATATATATATATATATATATATTATATATATATATATATATATATATATATATATATATATATATATATATATATATATATATATATATATATATATATATATATATATATATATATATATACATATATATATGTATGTATATATATATATATATATATATATAGATATAGATATATATATATATATATATATATATATATATATATATATATATATGTGTGTGTGTGTGTGTGTGATTGCATACGTGCGTGTGTAGAAAGTGAGAGAAAGATAATGTAAGTTAAAATGTGATTTTATGATGAACCACAACAAGACAAAAGTAATGTAAAATGAGTTTTTAAATTCTAAGAAAATCGAAGTAAAAAATTATAAATTGACAATTATGTGTAGTAAAAACAGATGATTAATAAAAAATGAGTATTTATTGATGACATGAACTGGAAATAAAAATAGGGATGGTGTCATTTGGTTGAAAGAAATTCTTACATTATAAAATCAAATATTCATTTGCTTGTAGAATATGTTTTAATTTATGACAGTGAAACATTTGTTGTTAACACTAGATTTACGGAGAGAGTCAATTTGACTCATTTAAAATTTTGTTGCTATATATATATATAAAACTTAAATATTATTTTTTAAAAACATATCTTGGTTTTTAATTACATAATGACACATACGCAAATATGTAATATAATATATTTTGCCTGTGTGTCATTAAAAACCAACATATGTTTTTAAAAAATAATATTTAAGTTTTCTATATATATAGCAACCAAATCTTAAATGAGTCAATCTGACTCGCTCCGTAAATCTAGTATTAATATCAGAAAAATTCAGTGATTCTTGACAATCAATAAAACATGGAAAGACATATGTTAGGAAAAAACATTGAGACAGAAAAAGAAATATGTGTATTAGACTGAAAATTAAAGTTATGGACATTATAGTAACTGAAAAGTATAAAAATGAAATAGGTAGGTCCTATAATAAATGAAATTATTGATTGGAAATCCAGAAATATAAAAAAGCTCAAATAAACTCATGGATAGATGAAGTTTCTTTCTTTTTCCAATCCTAATTCTCTGTAGGAAATGCACTGGTTATAGTGATGTTATTAATAGTGTTATTATAGTTTTCTCTGTTAATTTTTTTACCCAAGTTATGCATTTCATTTCTTGTTATATTTATCATTAATCAAACCAACGAATGGAAGTCATGTTGATAATCTCTACTTTTCTATTTTTTCTTCAATAATTGATCTTTTCATATTATCTGGTTCTCTATGCAACACACCCAAATTTTAAAACAAACTAAGTTGGATCATGGTTGATAACCTCCCCTTAATTATTTGTTCTTTTAGTATCAAATTTTTATTAGGTGAACTCTTCACTTCGCTCTGAGCTTTTCAATATTATTCTCTAGCAGAAAATTTTTGTAACATCTTTCTTTTTGATTAAACATCCAAGATTCATAAATCTATATTAATATGAATAACATTAGAAATCAATAATTTCATAGATAGTTCACTAGCCTTTTTTAGGTTTCTAGAAATATCATATGTTGATTTTTCTAAATCTTAGTTAATTTCCTCACTGCTACTTGAGTTGAATACATCTTCATTGGACCTATGATTACTGTTCTTGTAATAGTCATTAGTGATCCCAAGAAAACAGATTTGCTTTCGACTTCGAATCCATCAATATTTTTTTATTTCTGAACAATTGTTACTTTGTTTATTGATGATTATTGTCTTAGTCTAAGATACAACTCCAATTCAACTCCAATACGAGTATCTGGCTTTTATTCTCAATTATACGAATTAATTTGATAAGTTTATTTCCAAAGTTAGCAAATAAAGTTATATCGTCCGTATAATGAGACTTATTGATCCATTGACTAACAACTGACACTTCTATCTATTCATCAAATTCCCTCTTCATATTGTGTTTCTTGTATATGCTAAATAACTGAGAAAATAATATATAGTCTAGTTTAGAGCTCTACTTGGATATACAGAGTAAAAATTAATATATTCGTCATTGTTTGATCGCTGGAATTAGAAAATTTCAGATGACGCCTTCATTTAGTGATGAATAGAAAGAGGTTATTAATGGTATACACATACATACACACACACACACACACACACACACATATATATATATATATATATATATATATTAGGTGTTTTTTAAAAATGATAGAATTTTAAATTGTATACCTATCAAATTTTTTTTATCTAACTTAAAAACCCTTTATATATATATATATATATATATCTATATATATATATATATATATATATATATATATATATGAATTCCTATCAATTTTTTCATCACACACACACTCACACACATACACACACACACACACACACACACATACATATACAGAGTGTTTTTTAAGTTAAATAGATCTTTCTATATGTATTTAATTTAAAGTTCTATCACGTTTAAAAAACACCTCTCTCTCTCTCTCTCTCTCTCTCTCTATATATATATATATATATATATATGTATATATATATATATATATATTATCATTAATCTTTTTCTATCTACTACTCTATGAAGATCTTTCCCAAAACTTTCCATTTCTACCGATCCAATTCTCCAGTTCATTTCGACGTATTTTTATGTATCAGTTTTATTTATCTATACGAGGTCAGACAATTATGTAATGCGACAAAATTCAAAAATCGAGTATATTTAAAAATTTAGGTACATCGCTGCGATCCCCTTCAAAGTAGTCCCCTCCCGCATCTATACATTTATTCCAGCGAGTTTTCCAGTTTTCGTAACAATTCTGGAACACTTCTTGTGGGACCTCTCCGAGTACCCTCGTCACAGATTCTTGGATATCTTCAACGGAGTCAAAATGTCGACCTTTGACGAATTTTTTCATATGGGGGAATAGGAAAAAGTCGCAGGGTGACATGTCCGGTGAATAGGGCGGTTGTGGTAACGTTGCGATGCCTTTAGACGCCAAAAACTGAGAGACACTGAACGCACTGTGACAGGGAGCATTGTCGTGATGCAGAACCCAAGTCTTCGCGATCTCTGGGCGCACTCTGAGCACCCTTTTTCGTAATTTTTCGAGCACATTGCGGTAGAATACTTGATTTACGGTTTGTCCAGGTGGTACGAACTCTTTGTGAACCACCCCTTTGCTGTCGAAGAAGCAAATCAACATGGTTTTCACTTTGGACTTGCTTATTCTCGCCTTCTTTGGCCTTGGTGCTCCAGGGGACAGCCACTATTGGCTTTGTCGTTTAGTTTCGGGGTCATATTGAAAGAACCAACTTTCATCACCAGTAATAACTTTTTTTTTTTAGTAATAACTTTCATCACCAGTAATAACCAGTAATAAATTTCTCTGTTCCATTTTCGTGACATGCACTACTCGCGCGTATTTACAAAACACTAAACAGCTGGCGAAGAAATGATCGTACGAGGGTGGTCAAGGTCTCAATCGAGAGAGTAGGGATCTGCTATTACGGTGGCGGAGTTACAGGTTCGCAGTGTTACCACAGGCCGAGAAAAAAAATCGGTTGCATTACTTAATTGTCTGACCTCGTAGTTCTTCTTATCAGAATTTTTATACATCTTTGTTCCCAATCAATAATTTCTCTTTTCCATCAGTGGTCTTCTCTTTTTTACTAAATAATCTGTTCATTTCCATTTTAATTTTTTTACTTTTGCTATAACGTCTATAACTTGTTTTCTTTCGAACTCATTCATTTCACTTTTTGTTTTTTTGTTATTCCTAATATACATTTTTTCAATGTTCCTTTGTATTATCTGGTGCAGCTAATTCTGGAATTTAAGATCCATGTTTCACTGTCATAAGTGAAAATAAGTAGAATTTATTGATCAAAAAGTTATATATGAATATATATACAGGATACCTCGCATAGTCCGGCTAATCGGTTCCACTGATTAACCGGACTATTTGAAACCGGACTAATCGAAACATTAACTAAATACAAAAAACGTTAATTAGTTGCAAACATATTTTTTTCCTGTTTTTCAGTAAATAAAACGAAGGTAATATATTCAAATGTTTGTAAATATCAATAAAATAAAATCAGAGGTTTATACATTAATTTTAAATACATTTTAAATTCATTTTAAATTCATTTTGAAATAAGTAATAACTTATTTGAATAATAATTAAAATTCAATTATTAAAAAATTGACTTTATTCTAGAGTTGCGAATCAGAAATTAAAAAAAAAAAGAAAAAAGACCACAAAACTGGAATTACGTATACGTTGTGCTTAATGTGCATTTCGGTTTTCTGTTTTATTATATTTTCATAATAAAGAGGAAAATTTGCGTATGAAAATAATTTTATGTATTAATTTTTTGTGATTTTTCCGAGAAAAACTTTTTAGTAGGATTTTTTTCAAGTAAAAAATTTTTTTTGGAAAATTTCAAACCGGACTATAGTAAAAGCGGATTAATCGAAGCCGATCTATGCTAGGTATTACTGTATGTATATATATATATATATATATATATATATATATATATATATAATGTGTGGATAAATTTAAAGTAATAAATTTTCTAGAAAATACGACAATAATAGTTGTGAACATTTAAAAGTCGTACGGGCGAAAAATTCTCTAAAGTGTAAAGTTTATTAGAACCATTCTATTTATTATCTCGTTAGTATACAACTAAAACGTTTCTTTGGGTAATAACTGCCATCGTGTAGTTTATTAGTCGATTCAACAACGAACTGTTAAAGTACATCGATGCGTACCAACGCCGTGAACTCGAACGCGTCATTAAGCTCTCGCACAGCTTCGCAAAGACGTCCGTGCGCTATCCGTAGACGTGTTATACGTTCGGCCGAACGGCGTTGAACTGACGACCGGCGGTGTCCATTCGCGTCGCGACGCATCGACATAACGTCGACGAGCGCTGCTTCTCCGTTCGCGAATAACGCCAAATCAGAGAGACGTCGTTCGCTATCATCGAACGTTTCGAGCCATTCGTTCAACCTGTAAACACATGAATCGATCTTCGCAATTACACGTTCGCTGTCGTCTCGTTTTTCAATGCTGAAACATGACCGGTCTTGTTCCATTGACTCGATATTAATCAAGTACGAGTTAACGACATTGCAGCGTTAATGTATGGCTATTACTTTACTCTGTCAGTAATTAGTGTTGATTTAAGAACGGCTGTCAATTAATTTATCAGACGTTGACGTTTATCAGATTTTATGCCAATCAATGATTTAGAATAAAATTGAATGTATTTTCTTTTGAATGTTTTAAAAATAAAAGACGAGTTATATCTTTTTTTAAAAAAAATATTTATAAATAAAAAAATATTTTCATTAATTATAAGGCGTGCAAATTAATTTGGTACTTTTATCAAAACTAAAAATGTGAAATAATACAATTTTAATTTTTAAAATAATTTCATTCATTATCTTTACACTTCTGCCAATTTTCGATCAATTGCCTGATTCCAGTGTGAAAAAATATAAAAATTTTGAGTCGATGAAATCATCGATACATTTTTCACGTCATCTAACACACACGCTTCACAAAAATAATGTTATAGAGACTGGGATAGAAGAAAAATATGAAAAGATAAATCTAGAAAATATTTTTAATATAGCGGAACTTTCAAGTCCATTTAACACTGGCATCTTCTGTAGTTTTTATAATGTGAAACCGAGAATTGTTATAAAACGATATTATTTTATTTTATGCTTGAATTTCTTTATTAAATTAATAATCTCTTGTTTATAATTTTCTTCTTTAACTGTCTTACCTAATTTTAAAAGACTGTAGTGCAAAATTTTCTTAATATCCCACTAAATACATAATAAATACTTCTTAGTGTGAATTTTTAATTTCTCTGTTGATATTGATGTTTATCTCGGATTTGTTTATGATTTTCAACATTCAAAATTATTATAAAAAACATTTTTATTTTATATAATTATTTGATAAAAAATATTTTTGTATCTTGAAAACGAAGACGTGGCTATGCAGTAACGCATTTCCTTGTTATCAATAATAAGAACGTATAAAAATTATTTTCCTTCATTCTGTATTTTTCATAATTTCTTTAAATATTTGGAAATTATTTCACGGATTACGTGAAGTTATTCAGCAAGTTTTTTTTTTGATTTTGATTTGATTTTAATTCAGTAACTGTTATAATTCTTCGTCTTCAAACTTCTTTGATTGATCGGATTATGATTCGTCACTAAACTCGAGGATTTTTTTTCGAAATCGTTGATACCTTTTCTTGTAGATATTATAGGTTATATTATCTTCATCAAGAGCCGAAAAAAATATTTTCATTGCTTCAGTACAACTTTTAGTTCGAGTGCCAAAAAGAATTCATTGGCTAATATGTGCTTTATAAATTATCATATTGTATAGCACTAATTTTTGAGATTGTTATTTTTTTAACTAAATTTAAACATTATTTTACAAATATTCATGACACTACCTCAGAGCTATAATAGAATAGAAAAAATCATTTCCGATAGTTATTAGAAAGAAGTTAAGTTAAAAGCACCAAATGATTCTACACTCCCTAATAAATCATTTAATAGAAAAATATTAATATTATTTAAATATTAGAGTTGAAAAAAAGACATTTTAAAATTAAAAACATTCACTGATAAACAAAAGTATTCTACATATGAAAGTTGATTAGAAAAGTTTATATAAATCAAAAATAAAGTTTAATTAAAATCGCTTTTTTATTAAAAAAAAAATACATTAAAATACTAAAGATAAAATAATATTTTTTTTCAATTAAAAGAACTATTTAAAATTATACTTTAGGCCGTATGTATTTTGGAAAAAGTATTCGTCGCTTATAAATAACTGAACAGAAATTTAAATTATATTCAATTCCATTTTGTAAATATTGTAATACTATAAAAAATTGTGTTTTTGCCAATTCTTAGATATTTTTAATGTCTTATGAATCGTTATTTTTAAGTTATGTATGGATATTTCAATAATATGATTCAAATAAAAATTGTTATAAATTATAATACAAATTTTAAAAATAGGGTCAAAAAAAGAATTTCTTAAAAAACTTCTATTGTCAAACTAAATTTTTTAATAAAATTACAAATGTAATATTAAAAAGTCTATTTTTGAAACTTATCCTTCTCAATCAAAGTGCTTTTTTACACAAATAAATCACTTAACCCAATTTATTCATTGAAATAAATGTATAATTTAAATGTATTAATTTAAATTTCAATAACCACACAATCAAAATAGGAATTAGATTTATAATGAACTATTTTGATGATAGTATAATAATCGAAATGTATATCGATAAATAAAAAGTGATTATATAACATCTTTCTAAAATCTTGTATTTTGGAAGTAAGTGATCTATTTTTGTAAGACCCATAATATCAAATAGTTACAAAGAATTATTTAAACAGAAAAAACATACAATAATACAAATTTATAATAACTCGACATTACTTAATTTTTGGCATTAATAATAATTGATTTTTAAAATACTAACCTTCTCAATCTTCTTTGGACTGCATATGCTCCATGTAAAAATTGCAACTCGAGTAGAATTACTACATAATAAGTGAGATAGAAAAAGATGTAGTTTCTTATAAAGTAATGTTCGAGGCCTTTCTTCGTCGCTCTTTGCATCCAGCATGTAATATCTGCACTGAGAACTAACGTTATATAAGACAACACAATACCCATTACGGTTAATGAGTTTTTCTTTGCAACGTCAGCATCCATTGGTTTCAGTATATCATCTGCCTTCAATAAAAGAGAAACATAATAGTAATTAAATATTTTATAGTACTATATAAAATCTTAAATCCTATTAAAATTAATTGAATTCAGTTCATTAAAGCTTTTACGCAATGACCGTTATGTCCGTTCAAATTACGATTTTATTTGTTATAAATGACGGTTATGCTTATTTAATTAATTATTTAGGAAAAAGGACAGCTTTAGTTTCTTTTAAAGAATATGTATTTGTTTGTACAATAATTATACATTGCGTATATCAATTAATTGTGATTGACTGTAATCTTAAATAATATTCAAAAAATAAATAAAATAAAAACGAATAATGTACGAGGGTAGTCCCATAAGTACCCGGCCTGACCTAGAGATGGTGGTAGTTGTTTGAAAAATATCACTGTATTAGAAAGTACACAATCTATAAAGTATATGTTTCAAGTTTGAGGACGCCACGTTGTTTAGTATTTGTTTGGCAGCCATCAATAGTGAACGTTTTCAGTGAATTTGTGAAAATGGAGAAAATTGGTCATCGTTACGTGATACAATACTTTTATTTGAAAGGCCTCAGCCCAACCAATATAAAAGCTGAACTGGATTCTACTCTGGGTGAGTCTGCTCCTTCGTTTACAACAGTGACATATTG
>CP092092.1:20778255-20845755 GCA_029203775.1 Neoneuromus ignobilis | reverse complement strand
ACGAAAAGATAAGAAGAGAAATGAATGGATTAGAAAGAAAACAATAGTAACAGATGTTGTGGCAAAAGTGGAAGTTTGAAATGAAAATTGACCAATCGCATAGTAAATAAGTGAACTACCAATGAACAAGGAAAGTTATTGATTGAAAATTTAGATATATGAAAAAGTCCAGAAAGAAATTCATGGTCAGATAAAAGGAAGGTATAAGAAAACTCTCGGAATGGAATGGAGGAGAAAGGAATTAGATCGGTTAAAATGTAAAATTTTGAGAGGACTTCATCCAATAGTAAATAGAAAGAGGTTGATGATGATTTATATATATATATATATATATATATATATATATATATATATATTATATTATATTTGAAGGTATTACCAAGTAAGATATTTATTTTAAATAATAAATTATGCTATTTTGGAATAATAGTTCATTTATTAGACAAATCAACGACAATATAATTTATGATTTCAATATTTTTTAAATAATTGAGTGTTACTTTTATTAATATTTTATGTTATTATCAGATTAAAATTTTACATATTTATTCCCATATATCAAGAACTTGTTAAAAAATAATCATCCCTTACTAACCGAGTAAAACACCTAACGTGCACCCACTCGCTGCTAGTCTCGGTGACCATTGTACCATTTGACCTCCTGTTGGAGTTTCACGGATAATTATTGGAGCTAGTCCAACATATCGTGAAACTGTTAACATCGGAGCGTGCGACACGCACACATCAGCCGGAAGTGTGGTCCAGTGGGCGCTGTCTTTGTGGTAGTCGATCGAATCCATTATCGGGTGTTTCGATTTCGTCTTAAACTTCTCCGGCGTCGTCATCGCAAACAATCGTTCTTTTGACCACGTACAACGCAATCTGACAACTGTAGTTCCGTTGTAAGACTGACCTATTATTATATATACTTATCTCGATTGACCGCCATTCATTCTGTTTACGCAGTTTGACTATCTGCCGCTCGCGATCTCACCACTTCGCGTGACTCGATTGCGCGTTGACGACGCTGCTTTATAGGTGTGCATAGGTGTCAATACGAAACTATTAAAGGCGATGATTTAAAATGGTACTTTTCATTTTTTTTAAAAAATATTAACATTTATATATGATTTGTAACAAGTAATTGTCCAATTATTCTATAAGTATTTCGGAAATAAAATTACTGAATTAAGTAATTACATTGCAAATTTTATTAATTTAGTCCTTTGAAACATTACTCTAAAAGAATAGCAATGTCAGTTTATTTAATAAACAATAATAATGAAAGAATTTGAATTTATTAAAATTGATATTGGATCATCCAAGTTTCTTTTTAATTAAACACAAATCTAGGCGTCACATTTGTATGACCCTATATAATAAATATAATAGATCATTCTCTTGTCATATTGACATTTAACATTATTTATTTCATAAAATTAAACTCATTATTGTTCCGTACGTACCATAAAAAATTGTACTATTCAATTTTTTCGATATTGAAATATTGCTGTAAAAAATTAAATCATAATTAAAAAATATTTATTGTTGAAATCTTAAAATTAAAATAATAATTTGGCCACAAATAAAATTATTTTATTCTTAATAAGGAATGATAATAAATAAGAATGAAAAAAAACGATCATATGTTATGTTGTTGAATATGAAATGGCGGATTTTGGATTGTAGTGAACTTGGTTGCGATTTTTATAATAAAAACTAAAAGTATAAGGCGGGGTTGTATTTGTT
This sequence comes from Neoneuromus ignobilis, assembly GCA_029203775.1. Classification (NCBI taxonomy): domain Eukaryota; kingdom Metazoa; phylum Arthropoda; class Insecta; order Megaloptera; family Corydalidae; genus Neoneuromus; species Neoneuromus ignobilis. The sequence continues at coordinate 20,844,006 of CP092092.1, read as the reverse complement.
ATTATAGTATAACTGCCAGTGTGCAGAATTATCAAATAATTCTTGATTTATTGTAGATGTTAATATGAAGAATGATTTAGAAAGTATAGAAATTAGTGAAAATCGTATACTTTTTACTAATTTAATTTTAAATATAATGAAATGGAGGCAACTAGGAATATCAACAAAACATTTGGAGTTGGCATAGTAAGTGAACGAACTGTACAGAAATAATTTTTCAAGTTTGGGAACAGAAAATAATCCGAGGGGAGTAAATCTTTTAAATTGAGCATGAAGTAGCAATTCAAACTTTAATTCATTAATTTTGGCCATTGCAATAACGGATTTATGAACTGGTGCATTGTCTTGATGAAACAACACTTTCTTCTTAGCCAAATGCGGCCGTTTTTGTTTGATTTCTTCGCTCAAACGTTGCAATAAGTTCGCATAATACTCGCCGTTGATAGTTTTTACTTTTTAAAGATAGTCAAATAAAATTATACCACGCGCATCCTGTGCTCGACGCCATGACCTTGCCTGCAGATGAAACGGTCTTCGCCTTCTTTGGAGCCGGTTCTCCCTTTTCAGTCCATTGTTTTGATTGTTCTTTTGTCTCGAGTGTGAAGTGATGGACCCATGTTTCATCCATGGTTATGAAACGGCGCAAAAATTCTGCTTTGTTGCTGTGAAACTTCGCTAAACATTCAATTGAAAATCTTCACGACACTGTTTTTGCTCGAGTGTGAGCAAACGCGGCACCCATCTTGCACACAGCTTTCTTATGTCCAAATTTTCAGATAATATGCGATGTACCACACTTTTTGAAATGCCTACTAGAGCTGCTACCGCACTTTCAGTCGACGATCATCCAGTACCGCTTTGTGAATTTTCTTCACCATTTCTGGAGTCGTCACCTCATTTGGTCGACCACTGCGATGCTCGTCTTGGCAGCTCGTACGGCTTCGTTTAAACTTTCCTACCCAATATTTCACTATTGTAAACGAAGGAGCAGACTCACCCAGAGTAGAATCCAGTTCAGCTTTTATATTGGTTGGGCTGAGGCCTTTCAAATAAAAGTATTGTATCACGTAACGATGACCAATTTTATCCATTTTCACAAATTCACTGAAAACGTTCACTATTGATGGCTGCTAAACAAATATTAAACAACGTGGCGTCATCAAACTTGAAACATATGCTTTATAGATTGTGTACTTTCTAATACAGTGATATTTTTCAAACAACTACCGCCATCTCTAGGTCAGGCCGGGTACTTATGGGACTACCCTCTTAGATGTTAATATAAAAAATGATTTAGAAAGTATAGAAATTAGTGAAAAACGTATACTTTTTACTAATTTAATTTTAACACTAAACCTACTAGTACCGGTCAATTTGACCGCGCGCGTAGGCATAGGGAATAGGATACAAAAATTGTCGGTAGGTTTAGTGTTAAATATAATGAAATGGAGGCAACTAGGAATATCAACAAAACATTTGGAGCTGGTATAGTAATTGAACGAACTGTACAGAAATAATTTAAAAAATTTCGATGGGGATATATAAACTTTTAAATTGAGCCCTGCAAACATATAGCACCAGCTATCAACGACGAACTGCGTGCACTTGTGAAATCTAACTTTCACCAATCTATATAGAACTTTGCATAAAAATTAATAGTACACTACTCAATCCTTTTTTCTCACTTACAAACTCTTAAAAAAGCCAAGAAGTTAGATAAATGAATTCCACATGAACTTACTGAAAGAAGCATATCGTTTATTTAGAAATTTGCAGTTCTTTATTCTTTCGAAACAGAAACAAGCCTTTTTTTAAAAAAATAGTGACATGTAACGAAAATGGATTTTATAAGACAATCATCGTTGATCTGCATAAGAGTTAAATATTTATAAGGCTTAATAACATATCGAAACTAAGTATACATTTAAGGAAGATAATAGCGAATATTTAATGGTCTGCAGTTGACGTTATTCACTATTCATTCTTGAAACCAGTTGAAATAATTAATGCCGTGATATACTATTACCAGTTAGAGGACATGTATCAACAATGGCACTTTAAGTAACCTGTATTGATCAAGAGATATGGATTAATATTGCTTTATGACAATACTTAAACAGTTAAAATCATTTTTAGAGGAGAAAAATTCAACAATGAAGCAGCAGTCAAAACTCCTTTGAGGAATTTCTTAAGTGTAAAAATTTGGATTTATACAGAATTGATATGAATACATTTATATCTCATTAGGAGATGTATTGCACCTGATAATGCTTATTTTGATTAATAAAAAAATATTTTCCTAAAAGTACAGATGTTTGAAATTTCAATAGAAAATCCGCCATTTCATAATCAAAAATCTATTATATTTATTTTCATACCTGTAACATTTTTTTACAAGGACGATAAATTATATATTATTTAATACTTATTTCAAGTACAAAAACCATATTAGTAACACTTCTTGAAGAAAAATTTAAAGCAATTCATTTTTTATATCTATATTTAAATTATAACAAATTAAATTATTATAATTGGAATTCACATTTTGCTTCTTATTAGTTGGGGTATAAATACAATACAAACAATGGAATAAATTTACGAAAATTTAACAAATGATGTCGTCATAAAGATAAAAATAATAAATTAATGTTAAATAAGTTTCGAAAGGAAATTTTATCTTTAAAGTTGGAATACCTGTCGGTAAACACAGTCAATATTGCCGAACTGAAAGAACGGGTAGAAATTAATCAAGAAGAAATGTTGAATTCATAAGATAAAATAAAAAATATTAGATTTTCGATTTGAATTAATATTCAATTTAGGATGTTTTAAGTTAAGAGATACTATGATTATTAATTTAATATTAAATATTCTTTATCGTTGTATATATATATATATATATATATATATATATATATATATATATATATATAATTTATTTTATAAATGATAAAATATGTGATAAAAACAAAATTATTTTTCAAAATAAGTTATGTTTTTAAAAAGTACAACTAATCTCCAAATCTAAAATAATTTTAATATTCATTTCAATCTTCTTTATAATAAATTATTTTTTGAAATTTAGACTAACAATTTTCAGTATTTTTTTTTGTAAAATCTGCAATAAATAATTTCCCCGTTTTATTATTTTAATTTCGAAGTATGCAATATTTTTTTTGACTGATATTTTTACCGTCAGTAGAGCTCATATATTTTCTATTAAATTAGAATCTGGTGATTGTGATAGCCAATTTAATGTAGTGCTTTTTTCTCTACGTGCAAAAGTAATTTTTGTGTTTAAAATAATTACGTTCTTAAAGAACAAAATCTTAGGTATCTTTTTCATACAGCATTTCATAAAACATCAGTATACCCAATTTATATAATTTAAGCATCCTTTTTGTATAATTTTTTTGTGAATCAAATCTATTAGTCAATGTTTGAATTGAAAAATATTTAAAAATATTGACTTTATTACTATATTTTATAACGTTCTGCAATTTTTTTCATTATATAAATCAAATATCCTTTTTCAACGTTGAGTGCACAAATACTTAACGAGTCTAATATTTTAATTAGATATATATATATATATATATATATATATATATATATATATATAGATCAACATCACATCATAAAGCCCATATCAGTCCACTACTAGACGAAAGCCTTAATGAATGCTACCATTCATTGGTATTTGGTCATATTCACCACGCTGACCAGGCGGATTGGTGAAGATTTTTTTATTCGGGGTTTACTCCCTTCTTGACAGTTATTTTTTTACAAGATGAGGTTGTCGGCCTTCATGCTCAACCCTCGAAAATGAGGGACTTTCCGATTGGGAATCGAACGCAATCTCCTGCATGACACGCGACGATGCAAACCACTGTACTACCCAGTCATATATATATATATATATATATATATATATATATATATACACTATTGAATCTTATACGATTTTTATAAATAAATATTCATAAACATAGTAAAATTTTCTTACAAATCATTTAATATCTACTTATTGCTTTTTTATAACACATTCGGAAATGCTATCATTTCTAAGGTATAGACAAAATAAACTTGAAACAAAAAATTGACATTCCCAAATATCATTAATTCAATTTGTCAGTAAGACACGCATGCACACACACATACATATATACTCGTATGGCTGTGTGTACGTGAACATTCATAGAACAGAAAAGCATTGTATCGTTGTAAGTGAAAAGTTTTAGGAGAGACCTTCATCCAGTGATGAATAAAAAGAGTATGTTTCTCCTACTAGTAGTGATATAAGTGTGTATGTGTTTACGAGTGTATATGAATGCAGAAGGACCAGCAAAAGATAAGCACAAACAAAAAATTAGAACTGCGAATTTGGAAAAAGAAATAGTTACAGAAAAATATGTTTTGTGTAACACTAATGAATTTAGTTAATTTTAACTGAATTAAGAAAAAAAATATTACCACAGTAAAGAAAATCATAAATTTATATTTAATTAATAATTTATATGTAAATTTTAGATCATTTATAAACAACCTATTAATTAAAAATAGTATTTTTGTAAGATACGTGTATATATATATATATATATATATATATATATATATATATATATATATTATATAATATACAAAACTTTCAGTCGAACATAATTTCATGTCTTTGAATAAGGACATTGCAAAAGCATTTAATCAATCTTTTTAAATTATCTGATTTAAACAAGTTGATTTGTTGATCCAATACAATTTCTACTAATGATATAAAATTTTTATGTGTTAACATAAATTCACTCATACCGCAAAATTTAATAAGTATTCACTTTATTTACTGATGCAAATTTCGATAGCTACAAGTATTATATTTTCAAAAAATAAGTATTTAAACAAATATTATATTTTCACATAATACTTGTATAAAATATCGGTAATTTTATTCTTAAACTGTTAATTATTTATAAATAAAAAATCAATCTAACTAAATTTATAAATTAAACATATCTTTCAATTTACATAATAATTATTGAGTTACTAAAATTAGATGGTGTATATTTGCACTATTTATATAGAGTGGCCCAAATGAGATTAAAAGATTTAGACATATATTCACTGTCTTACTATCATTTACTATTCGTTAAAATTCTTTAATCTTATTTGAGTCATTCTATTTTTAAACGTATTTAACAATTTATCGAAATGTAATTTTTTAATATAAAAAATAATCGCACATCCGCATACTATAAGATTTTATATGTTCAATAATCATTAATACTTGAATCATGTTTGATTATTTTCATCAGAGCGCTTTTAATAATAATAACATGGTCATAGAAATTAGTAATAAAGTTATGTATACAAAATTCAATAAATTCAATAAATGATTACACAAAATTCAATAAATTATTATTGAACATAAGAAATTTTATAATGGCTTAATGAGCAATTTATTTATATAAAAGTGAATTGACTTCCATTCCTAATCAATAGAAAAAAGATTTATTCTCAAAAATTCAGTCGTCTTAAACAACTTACTAGTTTCAAAAAGAATTAAAATTTACTACAAACCTCTACTTTATAATTTATCATTTACTTTTTTAAATTAATATCTTTATTATTTATACTCATCAATTAATTATTACATTTTGTAGAGAGAAATAATAAAAAATGAAAAGAATAAATTTCAAATTGAAGGCAATTATATGAAATTGCTTTTTAGGAAATATTAATAACTTTCCCTATCCTGTATGTAGGATCAATGATTTTGTAGCAAGAACGCACTGAATACAAATGTACAGTATTGTATGACTCATCGACTAGTAAAAGCACTTTACGAAAAAGCTAAAAGCGTATAGCAAGGATTATCTTTACAAATATATATTCATACATAGGTGATTGATAAGTCATTCAGGTGTTTTATAATTGTACTACAATTAAAGAAAATGAATTTTTAACGAAGAAAAAAAATATTTTCGTTTTTATAGCTCTTAAGATAAAAATAATCATTAAATTTATAAACTGTATATAATTATATAACCACATTCAATATATATATATATATATATATATATATATATATATATATTCGAGGGCTGTTTGATAAGTATGTTAAATTTCATTATTGCTCAATTTAATTAAGTTTTTCTTACTTTTTACCATACTTATCAAACAACCCTCGTATAATATAACACTGAATATCCATATAGTAATTAAAATCCATATCTGGAACAAAACCTATATTAGATCAACATTCACATGTGCAGTGCCAATCTAATGCACAGTACCTCTGATTCCCTAACTAAACATTGTGGCTTCTTAAACAAGGTTCACAGACTAATCCTCTATGCCCTTAGATTCTTTACATATGAATTCTATACGCGAAAATTAGTATAAAGCTCATTGACTACTTCATCACCCAAACCACCACTCGCTACTTTGTAACTGTTAGCCACTACAATAATTCCTTAATTTGATCCCTCAATCACTTTTGGCCGTCAATTATAAAAGGGCTACGATGATTATCTTTCTCCACATAACTAAATTATTTTTTCCCAATTCTCACCGTACTCCATTCTCTATCGTCCACCTTGTAATGTCACTCAAATGTCCCAGGAACACAGATAACGACTGTCATGTCACCAGGACTGGAGTGATGTGTCCGTGTGCCAGTACAGTATCGTTAATTAAAACTAATTGGACATAATTTCATTCCAATGTAGTAAAGTATTTGATGCAATTTTAAGTTAGTGGAAGATAATTAAGTTAGTCAATAACGAACATCAATTACAGGTTTTGAAATCGTTCTTCTAAACAAAAAATTAAATGAACAGAAAAATTATCATGTATAAAAAATTATTTCGTAAATTAGTTAAGTTTTCAATCTTAAGATAAGAAACTTTAATAACAACATTGCGAATATGTTCTGTAATATATATATATATATATATATATATATATATATATATATGTGTGTGTGTGTGTGTGTGTACTTTTGTATGGACGTATATATGTATGTATGTATATATATATATATATATATATATATATATATATATATATATAAAGGTTATCCAAATGCGACGTCTAGATGTTTCTTTTTAATAAAACACAAACTATTTGGAATTTATTCAAGCTGTTTTTTAATGAAAATATAATTTATCACAATTATACATGGAACAGAATATCGTTCAAATGTCCATCACGACTACTTCTGCAGGTATCAATTCAAATATCGAAATTATTAATGACTTTTCGACATGTTGCTGGATTTATTTCACGAATTACAATTCGAATGTTGTTCTTTAGGTCATTAATTGTTTGTGGCTTGTTAGTATAGACTGGATTTTTTTTGGAAAAAAACACAAAAAAATCTAATAGTGTTAAATCGCATAATCTTGGAGCTCAATTGAAAACTACATTTCGTGAAATTACACGTTGATGAAATTTTGATGGCAAAAACTGAATGTTTTCTTGAGTTGTGGGATATATAGCACCGTCTTGCTGGAAAAAGACATCAGATACATCAATATCATTCAATTCTGGTCATAAAAAGTCATTTAACTTTGATTAGTATCGCTCAGAATTCACAGTAATAGCATTTCCAGCATTATATTCGAAGAAAAATGGTCCAATGATTCCATTTTTCCAAAATGCACACCAAAAAGTGGCTTTTTGTGGATGTAGAGATTTTTCATGAATAACACGAGGATTTTTATCACTCTAAATACGACAATTTTGCTTATTAACGAATCCATCCATTGTGAAATGAGCTTTATCACTAATGAAAATTTTGCTTGAAAACAGTGGATCCCTTGTTCGTTGTTCAATAATCAAATTAGCGAAATTACCTATCCATAGTTAAAATTGTAACCTTATATTAAAACAAAAAGACTTATAATGTCATTTAAAAAGACATGACTTGTAAACATTATACATTGCTGATATCTAGGCGTCGCATTTGGATGACCCTCTCTCTCTCTCTCTCTCTCTCTCTCTCTATATATATATATATATATATATATATATATATATATATATATCGATTCAATGCCGGTTTTTTCCATTTTGTACTAACAATTTTTCTTATGCCTTTTTCGCACTTATTTAGATTTTTTATATTTTTAGTTTTCCATCAATATTTCTATTGTCCATCTATTGTCTTATTTTTTTGGCTATATGGAGAATCTATTTCCAATTAAATTTATTCATTATTATTACAATATTATAACGTTAGTCATTTTGATTTTCTTTTAAATCTATTTCTTTCTTTCTTGCCTCTACGAGTTATTCCTGATATATATATTTTCATATTTCTCTATATTTTTTGTAAGTCACTAAATTACTTTTGTATTTAAGATTTAGGTTTCATTTCTACAGATAAAATTCATTGATTGAAGCTGTTTTTCCAAACGTGAATAAATATTCAAATTTATAATGTACGTACTTTTTCCAAATTAACAATCTCATTTTTATTCTCATGTCTACTTCATCTAATAAAAATGTTTATTTAGATAATAAGCTGTTCTAAATACACTTATTTTTTTATTTTCATTTAAATCTTTTTTTCTCTGATCCGAAAATTTATTTTATTTTAAATCTTTTTTCCTCTGATCCGAAAATTTATTGTATTTTAATTTCATCTCGATTTAATTAATAATAAGACTAATTTCTTGACTTGTTTTGTTAAATTCTTCTTTTTTCAAGTTTGTCTATACTTATTGAGAAATAATAATGTTATAAAAAGTCTTAGATAACTAACTGACTTCTTACTTTTATCACATTAAGTTTTCAGTTAAGTAACTTACACTTTTACTGCTACTGTAAATACCTTCGGTGGTGATATTATATTACTCTGACTCACTCTTTTCATAATTTTTAATTTTCTTATTTTCTGTCTTTCATGTTTTTTTATGCGATAAATATAGCATTTTTATAAATATTTCTTAAAAGATCAATATATATTTTTCAACTCCTTACTTTTTTAATAAAATTAAATATCTTTGATGTACTGATTGAGTTGAAAGCTTTTCGCGACTATGAAGAATCTAACTGACATTGTAATAGTATTAAAAAATGTTTGTTAAAAAAAATCTATATCGTCTAAAATAGACTAATCAATGAATTTATTTATATATATATATATATATATATATATATATATATCTCCCTTCCGCTTTTTTTTTTATTTGTTATTTTTTTTTTGCACATAGCTGCGAAATTCAAAAGACCAGAAGGCGGAAGGGAGATATTTGCCAACCTAATATATAACATAAATTGAAATTTAAAAATTGATAAAATAAATAAGAAGTAATTATTGAGAATTTTTTAAAAAACTTGTGGTGTTAATACTAGTAGTTCGTTAGTTTCAAAGTAATTTACAGAATTCAAAAATAAATAATAATAATAATGTATAACATTAATAAAATAATACGATAAGCGACTTAATATTTTTAAATATTAAAAAGTATATATCATATAAAATCATATATAAAGATATTAATAAATGTTTAAAAAGACATTACTCAATCATTTGAAAATAACTTTAGGACTAAATTAATTGTGTATATAAATAAAAATTATCTAATTGTCCTTACATAACGCATACATTATAAAACTTCTTGCAATAAAAAAGGGTTTCAAAATATTTTCTAATAAAAAATTACAATTACTCCGTTCGGCTTTAATATCCAATATTATTCCTTTATAATCAAATTACATGTAACTTTCACCTCTGATTTTCATGTAATGAAATTAAATACAATTAAACTTGTTGTTTATAATTTACGTTTCACAGTTCTGTATAATAGTTATCTTGTAATATTTTAATATATATATATATATATATATATATATATATATATATATATATATGAATATAAAGTTTGGTATATATGAGAGATATGCAAACCTTTCTATTTTCAACATCTAGATAACAATAAGAGTTATAAAATTATTTTAATTTTTTAATTTTCTTTTATAAAGTTCGTAAACCTGAATAAAAATTGGTGTATGACAAATTACTCTTCTTGACATAAACTTATTCATAATTTATTTAAAAATATATATTAGTAAAAATAATTATATTATTTTTTTTCCTATTTGAAACATTAATAAATAAAGTCGTTTAAAAAACGATGAAAAAATTTTCATATTAATATCATTGTCATCTCCCTCTTTTTATCTAATTTTGGGTAATGGCTTCTCCCAAACCTTTACACTCGAGTGAACCAATATCTTTCCATTCTCTTCTATTCTACTCCGTTAAATTTTTTTATATGTTTGTCCCATCTGTCCATAGATCCTTTTCTGAGTCTTTTATATCTGCGAATTCTCAATCAATAATTTAATTTGTCTATCGGTGATCTTCTCTTCCTGCTATATGACCAGTCATTTTTTATTTTAAACTTTTGACTTTTATTATAGCAAACGTAATTTTTGTTTTCTTTTTAATTTACTCAGTATTCTTCTTGTCCCTGCATTTTATTTCTAAATTGTGTTTTTCCATGCTTCTTTGTTATTTGGAGCCTCTAAAGTATTCTTGTACGAGTATTTTGATCAATGTTTTACTGCCATAAATAAGTATAGAAATGATTCATTCATTAAAATCTTTTTTCTTCAAATATAAATAAATTTTCGCCTTCATGAAACAAACATTTCTTCCAAATTAACACCATACTATTTTTAGTCTGTTGTTTACTTTATATATAAATGTTTCATTATTATTAATGACAACCTAAATACATATAATTTTCCACTTCTATTCCTAATCTTTCTAATCCGATTTTCCTGTGAGCTGAAAATTAATAAATTAACTGTACGTTAGTTTTATCATGCTAAGATTAATCACAAGATCATTTTTTTTCATTTTCTGTATATAATTCTTTTATTATTTTTTCGGGTATATCTGGACTTATTAAGAAAATAGTAATGTTGTAAACGAACCCTAAGTGAATAAATAACACATTTTTATATATATATATATATATATATATATATATATATATATATACTCATTCTTATCAAAAGTAGGCTAATAGGTTTACAGAAATTATTATATTATGAAGTCGAATATTCCTTTTTATTTGAAAATAAAAGTTTTTGATTAATACGTTCTACCTCTTTTCACTTATTGTATCAATATGTAGATTTTAAATACCAGAATAGCATATAATACAGAGAAGCATAAAAAGATTCCAGTTAGGAATAGTACGTAGAGACAGAAAGAAAAACAAACGAATCATAAAAAATCTTGTGAATGTTATAAAAAAATGAAAAATTTAAAATGAAAGTAAATTGATCTTATAGCAAGAATAAAATGTTGCTGATGGACAAGAAAAATTATTGATTGGGAATCCAGAAATATAAAAAAAATTCCAGGAAGATGCCACAAAGACATTATGAAATTCATTGATGTAGAATAGAAGAGAAAGACATTGAATTGCTCAGATAGAAAATTTATTGCATTTTTATTGCATATTTGCAACAAAAAAGTCTGCACGCATTTTGTTCTGCATAGATTTATCATTGTACTCAATTCTTTAGGATAAAAATATGTCATAATGATTGGTCATCCTCCTTATTCATCAAATTTAACATTCTAGAACTGCTTTCTATTTTTTTAAAATAAATTTAAAAAGAAATCAATTCAAAAACAATTCAGAGATTCAAAAGGGTTCGACAGATACTATTACAACTATTCTGAAAGAAGACATGTTTTCAAAAGTTTTAATGTTGTTGAAAATATTGTATTTCTTCAGAAAGAAAGTATTTTGAATAATCAATAATCAAATTTACAATAACAAATTAAAAATTTGTTTTTAATCAAAATCCAGATACTATTGAGACAAATAATAATGTAAGTTTATTTTTTCTAAAAACGATATAAAATTTTCAAATGATCCAATACAACTATTATATTTTATTAGAATTAAATAAATATTCAAATTTATTGTACTTTTTTTGTTACACAAAAAATGTATTTATTTTAAAACGACTTAATATTCACTTGTATGTAAATAAAATAAACTAAGTACATTTTTTATGACAGCTCAGATTTATGGAGAAGCAACGTCGTGAAAATCAATACTGTCTTTTTATTTTCAATATGTTTCCAGCATTCTTCATCTGAAAGAGTTTTTTAATATTTTGACAAGGGTCATAGTTCAGTTATCAGTATGACAAATTTATACGAGAGTCTCAAATGTATAATAAACATAACATATAAATTTCATTTTTGAATTTATATTGAAAAATTGTTTTCCTTTTTATAAACTATATAGGAAACCGTGTTCAAATTTGTATCAGTAATTAATTATTTACAAAAATTAATGTTTATGAATGCAGTTTTCTTTCAAACTTAATTTTATTAAAAAAAATTATATTTTCATTCAATAAAAATTGTTTTTACATAAAAATATTTTTATTCAATATTTATTTTTAAATAAATGGTATAAAATATCCTCTCGGCACCAGTGTCAGTGTCCTTTATTGCAAACAACACCACCCTATGTATGCATATGTAGATAATTCGATTGAAAAATAGCAATTTAATCACAGTGATCGACGTCTCTGGCGTTTCACACGATACTAATCGTTATATTATTGTCAGATGTACGTCGTTCGATCAACACACATGAACTTTCTCACAGCAGCAATTTTCCTAATGTACGCCGTATTTCAAATAAGAACGTCATGTATTAATCACTAAATGTGTTTGCTATATTTTTTAAAGAAAAACGTCAAGTTGTAAACATTTTATGTTATACTTCTAATCAATTATTCTCTAATAATCTTTAAACAAAAATATAACTTAGGAACAAAGAATGATTTTAATTCGTTTATATATTTTTAATTATTTGTATCAAAAATTTAATCATTTCTAGTATTTCATCAAAAAATATACGATTTAATAAAACAAACATAAAATGTACTTGAGAATGACTTTAAAACCAAAATTCATTTCATAAATCAAAAAATAATATCAATGAACGAAGAACAAAAACAATAAAAATATTTATAAAAATTCTAATAGAAAATATATTGTATAAAGTCATCCAAATGTGACACATAGATTTGTGTTTTATCAAAAAGAAACATGTGTATATTTCTTTTGTTACTTTTTAATAAAACACAAATCTAGGCGTTACATTTGGATGACCATATATATATTTATAATTTAATTAGTATACAATTATTAATTAAATTTTCATTTACATTATAATCTTAAATCAAAATGAAATGTGTGGAATTAATTTCATAAGATTAACATTAATAATAAACTATAAAATATTACAAAAAAAGATCAACTTTAAATAATAAATTTTATGTCAAGCTATTAGTTAGTAGGTACTCTTGTACTTAAGATTACCCTTCGTAGGCAGTTAAAATGACTTGTCATGTGCTAGTTTATTCGAATATCTATTTGCTAATTGTCATTTTTCCAGAACAAACGTGTGTTAAGACTTATTTCATATATAATTTTTATAAAAAAATACAGCTGAATATGGAGCAATGAAAATTTACATGCTTATCACGAATGATCGGTACTCATACAGAAAATTGGAATTTGGTAATCCATCTTCTATCATCGTGTTATAGGACCTATTTTTTTTGACAAAATTGTAGATGGTTAAGTTTATCGTTACATAATTCAACAGTTTATTGTCCTATTAGAGCAAAATAATTGAGTCTGTTGGTTTCAACAAAATGGTGCTACCTACCATATTCTTAATAAAAATATGGCCATATTATTAGAACTATTCGATTATTGATAGATCTCAAAAACTTATGACTTTCAAGGTATGTAGATTTTACTCCTGCAAATTTTTGATGAAGGGAGAAATTTAAAATGTGTAGTGTTTCAAAACAATTCTTATAGACTTAAAGAGTTGAAGGGTAATATTGAAAGAGTGATTATAACCATAAATGAACAAACTTTACATAAGGTAGCTTCAAATGCCATGAGAAGGGTACGAATATGTATTCTTTTTAGAGGAAATTATTTTCAACACTTTTTGTAAAATTAAAAATATGTGTAATTCTTTTCTCTTCTATGTGATTTGTCTTTTGTAAACAAAACTGCTTAAATGCATGTTATCAATAATAAGGTTGCAACCATTTTGAAATGTCTTCTAATTGAATTAAGATGAAAAGAAGTATTTTCACTTTCATCTGCGTTAAGTCAAAATAACTGATATAAAATTACCTTGTGAAATTTTAAACTAGAATGTTGTATTGTGACGAGTCATCGTTAATACAATATTATTCGATTTTTGATTTAAAAATGGTTTAAAGTATTAGTTTGCAAATTTCTATAAAGACTTTGTATTGATAAAGTGTGTTTTTCAACGTTTTATGACTTAAAAATGATATTAGTATAGTTATTGAAAGAAATATTATAATATAAATGAACAAACTTTACATACCTTTACTAGCTTACAAATGCTAAGTTTGATTCAAAATATGTATTTTTTTAGAATATAATTATTTTCAACAGTTTTTAAAATTCTAAAATATCAATGTAAATGTGATTTGTCTTTTGTAAACAAAACTGCTTAAATGCATGTTATCAATAATAAGGTTGCAACCATTTTGAAATGTCTTCTAATTGAATTAAGATGAAAAGAAGTATTTTCACTTTCATCTGCGTTAAGTCAAAATAACTGATATAAAATTACCTTGTGAAATTTTAAACTAGAATGTTGTATTGTGACGAGTCATCGTTAATACAATATAACAATTTTTTGATTTAAGAAATAAAGTATTAGTTTAATTTCTATAAAGACTTTGTATCTGATAAAGTGTGTTTTTCAACGTTTTATGACTTAAAAATGATGTTAGTATAGTTAGTTGTTCAAGAAATATCTATAATATATTGAGAAACGACACATTTACTAAACATACATGCTAAGTTTGATTCAAAAAATTCAGTTCTAACGAATATAACTTGAGTATAGTGATTAATCCTGTTCTAGAAGATCAACGATAAATATTTGGTCCTGAAACAATGATGAATTCTGAAACAATGGGCAAAAAATGGTAGCCAAAAATCTATAACAAACTTTACTAGAGAAAATAAACTCAAATTCCATCACATAACATTTTTATATAATTTAAAAAAACTTTATATGATTTCAAAACTTGATTTTTAAATATTATGTAAAGTAATAGAAAAATAGGCCAAAATAAATGGTAATTTTAGTATAAAATTGATAGATTATTTTTCAAATAGATAAAAAACTATTTTAAAATTGAAGGAATGTGTAACAAAATATTAAATCTAGTCAATACATTTCATTTTATAAACTTTTTCTCCAATATCATCCTGGGCCAGTACTTTTGCACGTTTATTTTTGTACTTTAAATTGAGATATACTCTTTTTTAATCTGATTATTATTTTAAATTTAAATATATTTTTTGAAGCCTATTATTAAATGTTTGTATTATGTATTTTATAATTAATTCGAATTCATTAAATTTTATAAAACTTTAAAAATGCCAAGTGGATCAATACTTTTGTTTCCAATTTTATATATATATATATATATATATATATATATATATATATATATATATATATATATATATATATTCTCAACCAAACACTCTTTTATTTTTTATAACACAATACAAGTAACTGTTAATAATATATTACAGTATACACAAGCATGAAAGTATACAAGTCACAGTAATAATAGAAAATATATAACAAGACGAAACACAGTAAAGCTCTTCTCTGAAATGTGATTATATTTTTCTGCAATTTTTTGAAAAGACACTGAATTATTCTCGGTAGTCTTATTTGTTATTTTTTATAGATACCACATTTTATTATTAGTACTATTATTCTTTTAAGTTCTATAATCTTTTTAGAAATGTTTTTTTCTGAAATACATTAATTTGAGAAAAATGAATATATTTTTCAAAGAAAACTTCATTTTCTTGAATTTTTTTCTATATTTACTTATTAATTTTTATTTGATTTATCATCGATAACTTTTTATAGTTGTTTTATTATTTGTTTTCATATATTATATATATATATATATATATATATATATATATATATATATATATTTATAAGTAGATATCTTTATGTATAGGCAAAAAAATCTATAAAAATTAAAATGCTGTTTTTAAAAATATAATAATCTAATTCTTATATGAACAGTGACAAATGTTATTAAATATTTAACTGATATTAATGTGTATAAATCCATTTTTATTGATTAAACAATATATATATATATACACACGTAGTAATATCATAAATTTTGTTCTAAACTTATGTTTGGGACAAAATGTGTCGATACAAAACAGAAAAACAAACTAATACAAACAATTATTAACTTTTTATATCTTACTAATAATAAAATATGAAAATATAAGAACTATTTAAAATGTCCACCTTTAGCTTTACACACTTCTTTAAATGATGTGGCCACTTAATTATTGAAATACATACTACTTCTAATCATATAAAGCCTGCTGCCTGTACAAAATCTTCTTTTAAAGACTCAATATTTCGATATGGTTTAGAACAGGTCTTCTGAAATATTCATAGTCGATAATTTGAACAAATGAGATTTGAGTTTTTTTAAAGTCAATTTTTAGCAGTGTTGAACTATGATAAACTATCTTTTCCCAACAATATTTTTTGTCTTATTTGCCGACTCTAAGTCTTGTGAAAAAATTCAATACGTTCACTCAAATATATCATTTAAAGGTTTTATTTCCTTCTTTAAAACATCACTTTATTCGTTATCTATTTTAGTTTCAACCTACATAATTTCTATTAATCTCTCTACTTTCTAAATCTTTTCAGGGATTCACAAGAGCTACAACCGTACATTCTGTCATTTTTCCAGTTGAATATTTCTTTTACAGTAAATGTTCTTTCATTTATAAAAAGGATTAATCCAGCAACCTTTTTGCACTTATGGATCTTATATTATATAAAGCTCTTATGAAACGTTGACTTGTGTTTCTATAGTAGGTTCTAAACCTGAGATTTTTCCTAATGATAAGGAACACGGTTCTAGGTAGAATTTTGACCTCCTGAAGCATGATTTTCTATTTGCAGAGTGGATTTATGCAAATGCTCTTTGCTACTGCTTTAATGGCTACTGGTATTCTTGTTATACGTAATTAATTATTTCTTGGTTTGTAATTAGCACAGGATATCTCTTTATATTAATTAATAAAGCTTTAAATATATTTATTTATCATTTTCAAAGGTTTAAGGAGATCTAAATTACTGTAATTCAGCAACTTGTTGCACTTATATAATGCGATACAGCTCAGTTTGGTACCTCAAAAGCTGCAGGTGTTCCAAAATAAGTGCGCGCGGCTCATTGTCAATGCGCACTATTTTATCAGAAACACTACCCTTCATCGTGACCTTTAGCTCCCTATTGTTGAGGAATTTGTCCGACTAAAGGCTCAACAACTGTATGATCGAGTGAAGAGAAGCCCCAACCCATTTATAAGAGCGTTAGGAATGAATGACCTCGTCGATGAGTATTCCAAGTACAAGCGGCCCAGTCTGCTTGCACTTTTGGAGAAACCCTACAGTTGTTAGAGAAACCGAACATGTAACCTGGCCAGTAAGAAGTCATCCTTGTAGGTGGCTTGGAGATACGCTATCCCAACGGCACGAAACCCTCCTGCACAGCTAGGACACAGGAAATGCTCTCTATGTGCTAATTTTCAAAACCAAACGTCAACCAGGTTATTTGAGAAGCGGAGTGTTTACTTCATCTGAAGTAATTACTCAGCATGGACGACCACCAACGGTCGTCGCAGCCTCGCGATTGGCTACCTCACTTTATGTTAATTATTCGAAATATGGTACCAAATTAATTTTTTTATAATACTTAGAAATTTATTAAAACTCTCTTAAATAATATAACTAATTAAGACTACTTATAAATATTATAAGAGACCTTTTTTATGGGGATAAAATTTATAGCATGTCTGTAAATACGAGGGTAGTCCCATAAGTACCCGTCCTGACCTAGAGATGGGGCTAGTTGTTTGAAAAATATCACTGTATTAGAAAGTACACAATCTATAAAGCATATGTTTCAAGTTTGAGGACGCCACGTTGTTTAGTATTTGTTTGGCAGCCATCAATAGTGAACGTTTTCAGTAAATTTGTGAAAATGGAGAAAATTGGTCATCGTTACGTGATACAATACTTTTATTTGAAAGGCCTCAGCCCAACCAATATAAAAGCTGAACTGGATTCTACTCTGGGTGAGTCTGCTCCTTCGTTTACAACAGTGAAATATTGGGTAGCAGAGTTTAAACGAGGCCGTACGAGCTGCCAAGACGAGCATCGCAGTGGTCGACCAAATGAGGTGACGACTCCAGAAATGGTGAAGAAAATCCACAGAGCGGTACTGGATGATCGTCGACTGAAAGTGCGCGTAGCGAAAGCTAGCAGACATAGTAGGCATTTCAAAAACTGCGGTATATCGCATATTATCTGAAAATTTGGACATGAGAAAGCTGTGTGCAAGATGGGTGCCGCGTTTGCTCACACTCGAGCAAAAACAGTGTCGTAAAGATGTTTCAATTGAGTGTTTAGCGAAGTTTCACAGCAACAAAGCAGAATTTTTGCGCCGTTTCATAACCATGGATGAAACATGGGTCCATCACTTCACATCCGAGACAAAAGAACAATCAAAACAATAGACTGAAAAGGGAGAACCGGCTCCAAAGAAGGCGAAGACCGTTTCATCTGCAGGCAAGGTCATGGCGTCGGTTTTTTGGGATGCGCGTGGGATAATTTTCATTGACTATCTTGAAAAAGGAAAAACTATCAACGGCGAGTATTATGCGAACTTATTGCAACGTTTGAGCGAAGAAATCAAGCAAAAACGGCCGCATTTGGCTAAGAAGAAAGTGTTGTTTCATCAAGACAATGCACCAGCTCACAAATCCGTTATTGCAATGGCCAAAATTAATGAATTAAAGTTTGAATTGCTACCTCATGCACCCTATTCGCCAGATTTAGCCCCCTCGGATTATTTTCTGTTCCCAAACTTGAAAAAATGGTTCAGTGGTCAAAGATTTCCCAACGATGAAGAAGTGATGTCGGCAGTTAATGGGTATTTTGAGGAGCAAGACAGTTCTTATTATAAAAAGGGTATCGAACTTATTGAACGTCGCTGAGAAAAGTGTATAGAGCTGAAAAGAGATTATGTTGAAAAATAAATATATTTTTTTCCAAAATTTTTGTGTTTTCTTTGTTGGGTCGGCTATTTCTGGGACCACCCTCGTATATACTATTTTATTTTGTTAGTATAATATTTAAATGATTTTTTTTCTAATTGCTTTCTTTAAGCTTAGATTAAATATATGAGTAATGAATTTGAAATGATATACAATATACTGGAAATGATCAATATACTGCAAAGGAGAAATAAATAATTTGATTAATAAAAGTGAAAAGTTTTGGAAATGCTTTCATCCAATAGTGGATAGAAAGATTTTCATGAGATTTTGATGGAAAAGATCAATTAAAAACAATTTTTAAATAAAATAGATATATATATTTATTATATTAATTTGTTTATACCATTTTTAAATTACTTATCTTCAATACTATAAATTGAACAACGATCCATATCACTGGCACTGATAGATTAGTAGATGAATTCGGTTTAGTAGTAACTTCTTCATTATCACGTTCGTAGTTTCTTGCGTAGATTGCAAACGTATAGATAGGTTTATATGGACCGGTCAGTTTAAAATGTCCACGTTTATTAGATGAAGTATATGTAGATGGTATTGGTAGTAAAGTTTGACCAGTTAGGCTGTTTAGATAAGGTACAGTTTTATTTTCGAAGTTACCTTCTATGATTATTTGTGTAAAGGTGAAAGGCCAGACAATATTTTTATCAGATGGAAATCTATTAAAACAGAAATTATTATTTAAGAATCTGCTCTCCCCAGATATATATATATATATATATATATATATATATAGACGATAAATAAAAAAATAAAAACTTAACACAGTTCATATTTCTTCATATATTTACACAATATGGTCACTAATTGCCTTTAACTATTTATAGTTTTTGGCACTTAGGACAGTTCATTTCTACATAAATTAATCACTTGTTTTAATATCATGTGATTGAATAAACGTTTAAAAAAATATTTACTATTCATTTAATTATTGGTGTATAAATCTTGTAAATAATGATTGTATTATTATCATAAATGATTATTGAACTCTTTTATATACTCTTATGATGTCGGATTAAGTGATTCATTTATATAAGAATGTTATTTGATTAATTTTTGGATTATAAATCAAACTAAATAAATATCAATTATTGTAATATCTACAAATATTACAAATGTAATAACTTGTATAATAAGTGTAGAAAATAGAAAAATAGTAGTAATTACTTACCTGTGTCCGCATGATGCAAGCGTATTATTAGTACATGCGATCAAACCACAAACTTGAATTCCTCCATTCGAAATTCCTGACCAAGAACGTACTCCATTAAAAGCTACCAAACGATAATTATAAATCCAATCAGTTACATCGGTCGCTTTAGTAGTCGTATGCGTCTTCTTTTCTAACAAGTATGATTTTTCGTGAAAATCGGCTTTAATAGAGAATTTACATTGCAAAGATCCGTACTGTAAAGTCTTGTTAAACTCTTTATTTAAATCCATTTTATTAAGTAAAATAGATTCATACAATTTAAGATCATCAATTTTCATAAACACTCCATTTGTATTATGTTCCTCCGGGTCAGATGTATAGATGCCCTGTAAATAGTAAATAAGATATAAGATATAATTAAAATATTAAGTGATTTAAAAATTTCGATAGTAGCTTTGGTTGAGTTAAACGTAATTAACTTCACTCAAATCACTTTTTTGACAAATGATATTTTGAGCTACATTGTAACATAAATTTGTACTTAAAGTATTTGGCATTATTTTAAAGATAGAAGATAACATAACGTATTTTCGACATTTTATGCTTTTTCCTTTAGAAAAAGTAAGAACGTAACATAAACTCAAAAGAAAATTTATACAATGTATAGAGAAAATGCAGCAAATAAATGGATAAATCAAAAGTAGTTATATTTCTTCAATAACTTAAAAAATATCTAATTTCGTTCAATAAAACAGTTTTTTCGAACTTAACTTTGTTAAATAAAATGAACAATATAATAATTAAATCTTAGTTATAAAATAAGTATTGTCGTGATGAGTTATTATTGGAAGAATATTTATGAAATATATTATTAAACAAAAATATTAAATAAATCATTAATTAGAATATTTTTAAGAAATAAAGTATTAATTTTACAGAGTGAAAATATGGCGTAATAAAATATATTTTCAGTTTATAATGTATGAGTTTAAAAAAATGTCAGTATGTTAGGTTATTCAAAAAATACTTACGGTATATTTGAAAATAATGTAGTTACTAAACGCACATATCAATTCAAAAAAATCTGTTCTGGTATATTGACTTAAATGATAAATTTCGTTGCTGTGAAATTATGCTGTCCTAATAGTGATATTATAAAAGCATGGTATATTTTAAACTTTAAAAATCTAATGAAATCATTAATTCAAAATATTACTGTAGATAAATAACTAAAAATTAAAATACTACAACAAAATAATAACCTGGTGAATTCTTATTTTTCACAAAGGTAATGATTGATGATCACAAGTAAGTATAGCTCCCCTCTCCCCCAAAAATGGCTTTGGTTAGGAAAATCTTATAGAGCCTTTATACTCACTCAATTAAACATCTAAGATTTTACCAATTATTCTAATATTTATAAAAATATAATAATAAAAAAAATAAATTAATACAAAAAAATATTGTAAGTCATTTTTTGAATATAAACCAGTATCATGTTATGAGGATGAAGTAAATTAACTTTGTAAAAGATGTGAAGTTAAAACAAATAATTTTAATTGCATAGTTTATTGAATAAAAAATATTTTCATCAACTATATATATATATATATATATATATATATACCGACTGGGTAGCATAGTGACTAGCACCACTGCGTGTCATGAGGAAGATTGCGTTCGATTCCCAGTCGGAGAGTTCCTCAGTTTCAAAGGTTGAGCATGAGGATGACAACCTCATCTTTTTTTTAAAAAAAACAACTGTCGATAAACTCTGACAAGAAAAATCTCTATTGAACTGGCATTGTCAAGGTCGCCTAAGACAGTAATATGTTCTAAATAGAGTAAGTAGGGCTCTCTTAGCTAAAGGTAAAGGCAACTTGCCTAAGGGAGTAAACCCTGAATTAAAAATCCTCACCATGCCACTTGGTCAGCGTGGTATGACCAATTACCTTCGAATAAATGATATTTGACGAGGCTCTCGTCCAACATTGGGCTTATGTGGACTGTTGATATGATGTTATATATATATATATATATATATATATATATATATATATATATAATTATTATTAGTAACATTTGAATAATAAATAAAATTAAAAATTCTTTACTTACTGATGATACATCTTCTTCAGATGTATGAACTTCTTCTTTAGAATTTGCAAGACATGTTATATTTTTTGACGTCCTCAATGTTTTGATAATAATTTTAGTTTCTTTACCATCAGTCATTATTGCTTTCAAGTTGTTATCCTTTGCATTATATATACTCGAACCTGTTGAACCCAAACTTGGCATATTTACTCCAGCGCCCATAAAATTTACTTTGTGCGTATATGCCCACATATATTGCGCCTGGACAGCTATTAAAAATCAATTAATAAAATATAAAATATTTCAACAATGCAAAAATAGTTTTATTGTTTATAAAATGAACGCTTAATTATTATTTGAATTTTTTAAAGAAACATACTGTTAATACTCATGAATCGGTCAAAACATTTAAAAAAAATTGAATTATTCTTTTTACCTGTTAAAAAAGGTAACTCCGAGAACCACCTTGTTGGAAAAATGAAATCTTTTACATTCATGGTTACGAGATGATTTGCAGGCATATCGAAAAGGATATCAAAACACGTAAAAATTCCGAAAGTAACGCAAAAATCAGTTTGGAAAGTTACTAATTCCGGTTTGGCTGTTGTATTGAGTAAATATTCACCGAACAAATTGATTTTTCTGTACCTGAATATGAAACACAATAATTTTTTAGAACATACAATTGCAATTTATATACAATGGGTCTTAGACCATCTAATTTTCATATTCACTGAATTTTGCTTCGAATAAAAAAGCTTAAAATGAAGAAAAAACTTTGATAATATTTCTAGTACCGTTTATTATATGCATGTTTAAAATATTATATTTTCAGATTAAATAATAAATTTGAGAAAAAATAAACATCTTTGATTCACATACACGATATTGTTAATATATATATATATATATATATATATATATATATATATATATATATATATATAATTTATAGTAATTTTAAATATATAATTAAAAAGATTAAATTAAACCTACCTGGCCACAACTTCACCTTTACGATTAAACACAACATCGGTATTGTAAAAATTCCATCCATCAGAAGCACAAGGACGTGGATCATTATCTTCTTGTAATTCTTCAGTGCATAATTCTTTCTCGTAGAGATTTATAATAACATATGTCTCATTATTATTTGCAGCACATGATATTTTTCGTAGTGTCTATATGTATGAAAAAAACATCATATTTATAGAAAACGTACATACACATATGAAGTGAATTTATTTAATAAAAAAAAATTAAAAATAACAAAATTTAACAACTTTAAATATATGTTAGTTGATAATCAATAATGAATTAAAAAATGAGATTTTATATAATTAATACAGTATGTTCAAAATTTATAAAACTTATGTTCAAAAATCTATAAAAGATCATTTAAAACTTAAAATTGCATGCATATTTTTAATTGTAGATACTTACATCACTGTACTGAGTATTTTTCTTATTTTCAATACAAGGATTAATATTTTTTCCTGGTTCAGGGATAAATGTTGCGTAGTATAAAAGTGATTCACGATTTGGTATCCATAAATTTGCTGTTAATCCGTTCTCTGGGAAAACAATTATATCGGCTTTCTAAAATAATTTATTTATATATGTATATATATATATATACGAAGGTCGTTTAATAAGTATGGTAAAAAAGTGAGAAAAACTAAATTGAAAAATTTAATTAAATTAAACAATAAATAAATTTACCATACTTATCAAACGACCCTAGTATATATATATATATATATATATATATATATATATATATTGATTAATAGGAAACTCACAAATATAAAGAGATAGAGAAAAAGATCCATGGACAAATGGAATCAGACATAGTTGAGATTGTTAGTATAGAATGAGAGAAAACAGGAGTGGATTACTATATTTCGAAAGTTTTGTGAGAAATCTTCATCTAGCAGTGGATAGAGAAAGACTGCTGTTATTTTTGTTGATAATGATGACATAACAAACAGTCAGCATTATTCAATCGAAAGAAATCAGTATTCTTCAGACCTTATTAAAATTAATCAGTATTGTAAAAATTATTCGAGAAAAAATTGTATTTTATAAAGGAAATATTTCCACCAATAAATCATCTTTTTTGGCACTAGATTATCATACGTAAAATGGACAGTTCCAAAATAAGATTAATTGAAATAAAGATGACATTTTTTTTTATTTCTAAAAATATAGACGTTTATAAATATGGAGTAAACAAACTTAAATAATATTGAGAAAGAGTTATAATGATTGAAAAGAGTTGTAGTTAATGAAAGAATATACCAAAAAAGGTTAACAAATTTATTACTAGAGACTTCCACCTTAATGATGCAACCCATTCAGGTGTACAACCCTGAATAACCCATTGTGAAGGTGTATATTTTAAAAAATAACGCATATTCTGTAATTATCGATCGTAAATATGTTTTGTATTTATTGATTAATATAAATGAATATAGTATTAATAGAGGTTCACTCAACTTTCAAAAGGAGAGAAAAAAGGAAAAATAAATGTTACTTTATATGGAAAAAGCACACAAATCGTATCTATGTATGTGTGCAATGATACGATGTAAATAATTATATATTATAATTATTATATCGTAGAGACAAAATTAGAAATGTATGAATTCGAAAGAACCAAAATTACGAATATTGTAATAAGAGTAAAAAGATTTAAATAGACATAAGTTGTTTATACAACGAGAAAAAAAGATCAGTAATAGAAAAAATAAATTATTAATTTAAAACACAGAGATAAAATGAAGTTCAAGAAAAGATCCGTGTACAAATTGAAAAGAGACAAGAAAATTCATTGGAGTATAATGAAAAATAAAGTTACTGGATCGTAGAATATAAAAGATTTCGAAAGAATCTTTTATTTAGCAATGGCTAGAGACTAATAAATAAATATATATATATATATATATAAATAAATATATATTCATAAGTAAACAGAATTTATTGACTTAAAATACTAATGAAAAGTTTGGAAATGAAATTCGATTGGTTATATAACAAAATAAAAGATTATTGATGAATAACAGAAATTATTAGTTGAAAATTCAAAAATATAAAATATCCTTGAAAGGAAATCATGGATAAATAGAATAAAAGTAAAAGAAAATATGTTGATGTAGAATAGAATATAAACATCTCGATGTAGTTTTACATACATATATGTATATATATATATATATATATAATATGTAATACTACATGAATATTATATTATATAAGATCATCCAAATGCGACGCCTAAATTTGTGTTTTATTAAAAAGAAACATGTGTGTACTTTCTTTCATTTCTTTTTAATAGAACACAAATCTATATAGTTTTGATTTTCTAAATGAGATTAAAGTATTATATATAAAATAAAAACATTTTAATCTAAACATACTTAGTAGTCTTAAACATTTTCTCTTAAAAAGATACTATTTAATACAAATAAATAATTCGTTCACTTTTTGATATTCCAAAAATTTTTAATAATAAGCTATTGTTCATTTTATCCCTTATCTCTATATTATAGAATCACACTGAATAATATGACTCTCTGACAATATTGATATGGCTATCAAAATGCAAACGAACAAATAAAATGAACAACAAATTATTACTAAACACTTAAAAAATCTTGTAAATTTCAAGTTGAGTGATTGTTTTAAATTTTCCATATTACCCAAACGAATAATATAAAAATAGGTATATTCTGTTACAAAAATTGTTTTCATTTATTTGATTCTTTTCAATAATTTAATAAATACTTACATGTTTTTTCTTGATTTCATTAATCAAAGATGCATACTCTTCTGCGTGAGATTCCATCGTACCATTGTATTTTACATGATATTCAACTACGGCCGCTGTATATTTCTTATCAAAAAGTATAAAACTGTCGACGTCCTATAAAAATATTTTATTTTCCTATATACATGAAATAACTATTAAAATGTCAACATGTTAACATTTCAAATATTACATATCATAGGTATTATTCGAGATATTAAAATATTAGTTAATTTTTATATATATACAAATGTACGTATGTATATCCATTTTATAATTATTAGTTGTTTTATTCTCATATTTACTGTATAATTATTTTCGTATATTAATTAAATTATAAAAAAATAAAAATGTACTTAAATAAAAAATGTTTTCTGTATTCAAAATCCACTATATTAAATATATATTTCAATAATTTTAATTGTTAAATATATATAAATATATATATATATATATATATATATATATATATATATATATATATATATGTATGTATGTATATTTATATAAATACAAATTATAACTTCTATAATAAATTCTAGTTTTTATTGTAAAGTCACTTTCATAATTTATTTGAACCAATTAAAAATATGTATAATTAAATTTAAAAAAATATAGTTAGAAATTTTATTTTCAATAACATATATTTAAATAAAACGATTATTTTGTCAAATGAGTAAAAGAAACTCAAAGATAAAAAAGAAACAGAAAAAAATTACTTAGAAAGTAAAATAAAATAATTTTATGGAATTTTCTTAATATATATATATATATATATATATATATATATATATATATATATATATATGTACATACAATAAACTATATAAATAAATTATTAAATGCTAATACTTACCGTGTAAGCAATTTGTATCTTGTTAATTTAGAGACTTGTATCGTCTTTAAATTACTTTATAGTACTAT
Source organism: Neoneuromus ignobilis (assembly GCA_029203775.1). Lineage (NCBI taxonomy): Eukaryota > Metazoa > Arthropoda > Insecta > Megaloptera > Corydalidae > Neoneuromus > Neoneuromus ignobilis. The sequence goes on along the minus strand of CP092092.1, from coordinate 20,816,763 downwards.
TAAGTTATTTATAGACAACATAAGTACAAAAACTAGTGTCAAAATGCATAAAATTTTGTTCAAAAAACAATATTAGAGAAAATAAATATAATGGATTAAAATATAATTTTTTTTTTAATTAAATTGATTAAAAGTTATATAGAATAAACAACATTGTCTCAAAAATGGTTCTGGTGAAATGTATCAATGTTGACACAACAATAAATATTAAAAAATAAATAAAACAGCAGATATAACAATTTTATTATTAACTTTAAAAATTAAATAACTTATTTTATTACTAAAAAGTATATTTTTTTGTATAAATAGTTTTTATCGTACCTTTTATTCAATGAGTGTATAAACAAACAATAAATCATTTTAAATAACATTTACACATGTTATTCATCATATTATCATTAACTCGAGAGAAAAATTTTGAAAAATATATATCTATATCGAAATAAATTTCTCTGATTACAAACATTTTTTAAAAAGAATCTGTGCGATAATTACTGTAAAAATATTTACCTGGAATAAATACGTTATCAGTAGTCCAGCTACCCATAGATTAAACAATATCATTGTTAGTAATTTATTGTCGTTCTTTCGCTGTTTCAAACACTATATTGACTACAAAAACGTACCATGTCGAATATCTCATTATAAAACATTCTCATTATCTAAATAGATAGCATATACATTATTTTTTAACATATGCTGAGTTGTTGACGTACCAGATTACATTAAGTGGATTTTTCCATGGACACAAAACAGTGATGAGATTAAAGAATATCAAATGTATATTATATATATATATATATATCTATATATATATATATATATATATATATATATATATATATATATATATATATGAAAGCTCTTTTACTATCAAATTTTCGATAAACTACAATATATAAAAATGAATTCAAGCTTAAAATTACGTAAATTTAACTAATCTATATAAAATATGTTTTTTATTTACAATTATCCAAAATTATGAATATGATATATATATATATATATATATATATATATATATATATATATATATATTTCAAAAAATTATATGTATTTATATTTTTTATTTTGAAAATCAAATATTTTACATCCTATGTTCAAATATTATAAATTGATGAAATAAAAAATACATATAATATAGGGTTATCGAAATGTGATGCCTAGATTTGTATTTTTTAAAAATATACTTACACATATTTCCCTATACACCACCCTACAAATACGAGGGTGGTCCCAGAAGTACCCGACCCAACAAAGAAAACACAAAAATTTTGGAAAAAATATATTTATTTTTCAACATAATCTCCTTTCAGCTCTATACACTTTTCTCAGCGATGTTCAATAAGTTCGATACCCTTTTTATAATAAGAACTGTCTTGCTCCTCAAAATACCCATTAACTGCCGACATCATTTCATCGTTGGGGAATCTTTGACCACTGAGCCATTTTTTCAAGTCTGGGAACAGAAAATAATCCGAGGGGGCTAAATCTGGTGAATAGGGTGCATGAGGTAGCGATTCAAACTTTAATTCATTAATTTTGGCCATTGCAATAACGGATTTGTGAGCTGGTGCATTGTCTTGATGAAACAACACTTTCTTCTTAGCCAAATGCGGCCGTTTTTGCTTGATTTCTTCGCTCAAACGTTGCAATAAGTTCGCATAATACTCGCCGTTGATCGTTTTTCCTTTTTTAAAATAGTCAATGAAAATTATCCCACGCGCATCCCAAAAAAACGACGCCATGACCTTGCCTGCAGATGAAACGGTCTTCGCCTTCTTTGGAGCCGGTTCTCCCTTTTCAGTCCATTGTTTTGATTGTTCTTTTGTCTCGGGTGTGAAGTGATGGACCCATGTTTCATCCATGGTTATGAAACGGCGCAAAAATTCTGCTTTGTTGCTGTGAAACTTCGCTAAACACTCAATTGAAACATCTTCACGACACTGTTTTTGCTCGAGTGTGAGCAAACGCGGCACCCATCTTGCACACAGCTTTCTCATGTCCAAATTTTCAGATAATATGCGATGTACCGTACTTTTTGAAATGCCTACTATGTCTGCTAGCTCGCGCACTTTCAGTCGACGATCATCCAGTACCGCTTTGTGGATTTTCTTCACCATTTCTGGAGTCGTCACCTCATTTGGTCGACCACTGCGATGCTCGTCTTGGCAGCTCGTACGGCCTCGTTTAAACTCTGCTACCCAATATTTCACTGTTGTAAACGAAGGAGCAGACTCACCCAGAGTAAAATCCAGTTCAGCTTTTATATTGGTTGGGCTGAGGCCTTTCAAATAAAAGTATTGTATCACGTAACGCGATGACCAATTTTTTCCATTTTCACAAATTCACTGAAAACGTTCAATATTGATGGCTGCCAAACAAATACTAAACAACGTGGCCTCCTCAAACTTGAAACATATGCTTTATAGATTGTGTACTTTCTAATACAGTGATATTTTTCATAAAACTACCGCCATCTCTAGGTCAGGCCGGGTACTTATGGGACTGCCCTCGTATGTTTCTTTTTAATAAAATACAAATCTAGGCGTCACATTTGGATGACCCTATATTATTAAAATTATATCATTTATGAGGACAAGAAAAAAATTCTATAATGAATAATAAAATAATAAAAATAACATAAATTATTAGAATGAGTCATAAATAAGTTCTGATACAAGTAGTGTAATTATCGTTTTAAAAATTAAATGGTATGTTAACTATGTTTATTAATGGATATTAGAAAATTGTTTCCTAGTTTTAATTTAACAGCTGAAATGTCAAGTTGTTATTTAAACGTGTTTTTGAAGCCATCAAAATGAATAATTTGAAAGTGCATATACACGATATTATTACAATACATTATCAGAATGTAAATTCTGTAATAACATTATAACGACTGATAAAAAATTGTATATGGCAATCAATTTATGTCATAGAGGGTAATTCAAAAGTAGTTCACAAAATTTTCTTCATAATATTTGTCTTTAGAAGACCAGGCTACTCTTTTGAATTTGATGATAACGTTCTAAGATCTTAATTGAGTAAAATTTAAATAACGAGAGAATTAGCAGAGAAACTAAACACATTCCAATAAACCCTCGATCGACACCTTTAAAAATTAAAAAAAGTGAACTAGCTGTGAGTTTGGATTCCTCATAACATTAGTGAACAGAATAAGACTAGCAGGAGGTCAGTAATTACTATCTTTTTTTATTGGCATAAAGATGCACCCTGTTTGGATAAAATTGTTACTAAAGTTGAAAACTGAATCACGTGATTGGAAAATATTTGAAAAAGACAATGAATTGACAAAAATCATCAACCTCAACAAAAATCAGAAGCCAATGTACATGAAAGAAAAATTTTATAATGTATATGGTGAGATTGTCAAGGAATTATTTATTTAAAATTATTATTACACAACGAAACTATTACTACTAATGTATGTGTTCAATAGTTAGAATAACTTCGTGTAAAACTTAAAAAAAAAAAACTATCCTGCATTTGTTAACAAAAAAATTGCCTAAATACAAAGTTGCACACAGTAAAGATTATCCAGAATTTTTTTTAATTTGTACCAACAAATGACCATCTTTTCTGGGTACTACAAATAGCTCTAAATGAGAACATTTTCAAAATGATGATTAGGTTCAAGAATTCATCCATGAATTTTTTGATTCAAAATCGTTATAACTTGATGTAGGGAGAATTGACAACTTGCCTGAAAAATGACAAGAAGTTAATAATAATGATGGCAAATATATATTTAATTAAAGTTCATTGAAGTATATTTTATTGAAAAATATTTTCTATATTAACAAATTAAACTTATTTTCAATTTAATCAATTTATTAAAAAAAAGAAAAATATTTTTATATCAAAATCGAAAAAAACTTTACACCAATAATTCAATATGTATTGAAAAATCATCAATATTATTAAAATATTATTGATGATTAATAAAAAAATTAAAAAAAAAATTAAAAATTATTTACAAAATTAAATATAAGTGAAAAGATTTTATATATATCTTACAGATTATATATGATAGTAAGTTTTTTCTGTTATAATGTTAAAGGTATTTTAAGTTAGATTTAAAGATAAAAATAAGTTAAACGAAATTTTGAAAATGTTTATTTTCTTATATAAATATGATCCCATTGTATTGTTTTCTTCTTATAATTAATCGCTAGATTACTACATACTAAAATTTTAATTACTGTATTATACAATTATGTTAATATAAAAATATTATAAATTATTTTTTTTATAAATCATTTACTCTTATATTATTGGACTAATTTGCATTTTTATACTAATTTTATAAGTACATATATTTTTTAAAAACATACATTTCGTTCTTGAGTTAACATTCTTGTTAAGCAGTTTATTTTTTTACAGAAAAATATTTATCAAAAAATATTATGAATATTTCATAAATATGGAAAATATGTAGATAAAATATCAAGTACTTATATAATATAAATAATAAAGTACTGTTCTTTCTAAGTAGATCCACTTTTAACTCTAATACATGTAAAGTATTATATAATAAGTGGTGTAAGAGCTCTTAAACTAGCTTGATATCCCACTTAACAGAGAATTTTATAACAAACATTTTTTTTAACATAGAAAGGTTATTAGAACAATACTTAACCTCCAATCTGTTTTTTATCTCTCTAGATATTCACTATAGATTTATTTAATGTGGATGTCTCTGCAAGAAATTTACATTTATGAATATCAAGTATTGTATTTTATTCGTTTAGTATACAAAACAATTTACTTTTATACAAATGCAGCTTTTACTCCGACATTAAAAGATATCATAAAAATGTTTAACAATCGCCTTTTGTAAAATTTATTCATTGAGATGAATTTCAATATCCATTTCATTATCAAACCCTGTATTATTAAATCTTTACAAATAAAATGAACAATAAGTAATAATTTAATACTTTTATAAAATGAGATATTAAAATAAATGATTCATTTAAGTAACAACATTATACTACTATAAAAAAAATATTAAAATAGATGCTTTTATAATTGAGCCGTTGATTTTGAAAGTGGGGCAAGTCCATTTAATGTTATTCTGAGATATTTAATGGTTGGCATTTGAATGGGTTTAAAAATATTCGTAAGCAGTAACAGACTTATTTTATATTTTTTGTGGTCTTATTTCATGTAAATTTAATATGCAATAATGGTTATCCGTGTTAATTGAAAAAAATCATGGTTTTGGTATGCGAAAATGGATTTGCCTCACTTTCAAAAGCAATAATTTATTGAAAACATTGATTTTATTTGAATGGAATATAATTATAATAACAAAAAATTGAATATTTTATTTATTTACTTATTTATTTTATTTCAACATTTCATACTTCTTTCGAAAAGCTAGAATAAAACAAAAAATAAATTTAATTTTATAGGAAAAAGTGGATAAAATAAGAAAAAATATTCAATATTAAGTTGCATGCATATAATTATATTTTTTAGTTTAGATGGTGCAGATTTTTAAAGTATTCATGATAAATGGGAGGTACATAGGGTAATAAATCCATCATATCTTTATATATTTTTTTAGTAATAAGGCTAGTTTTCGCATTTAAAGATGATATTTATATTTTTCCGAAACTACTTGGCTTACTCCATTTTGGTGATAAATCAAGAGTTTTAAATTGCAAATCTTTTTCCATCAATGTTTTATAAAACAATTTATACGGCGCATTTCTTGAAAATCTTATCCAGAAAATATTTAACCAATTGACAGTTTCTCCATCAGTATTTTTTGATTTTTTCAAAATTATCTCCTCCAAAGATTTGGTTGAATAGAAGTCTTCACTTTTCATTTTATGAACTAAAAATTCAGTATATTTGCGACATTTTTTTATTAATTTGTAATAATCCTGGGGAATATACAGCAAATTAGTTTTTCGAATCGCCATTTTTACAACTCCAAAATCGCGATCGTTTGGCAAGAATGAATGTCCTGACAATAAAAATTTATGGTTAATAATATCTATATTATTGTCGCTAGACTGTAAAATTTTCATCTACATTAAGGCCAACTTTATGTTTCTATTTTGGCTAGTGCCCATATCACATTATCGCTTAGATAACAAATATAGTAATAAGAATTTCAATTAAAAATAAAATTATAATGATTATTGTATTTTCTCTTCAATATGAGCTTAAAAGCTTTTATTAAGAAAGGTAGTGGTTTCATAATTCATTTCTTCACTTGTAAAGAAAAAACATTTTACCAATAGTTCCAAATTGTTAATTATTATTATATATATATATATATATATATATATATATATATATATATACATTATTGACAATATAAAAGAATAAATGTAAAGGATGAGACAACTAATCACCTGTGATTTGCTGATATTATTATTTTCTTAACAACTGAAGATAAAATCAAAAAAAATAATAAGAGAATTAAAATAATTTGTTAATAAACTGCTATTCTGATTAGTTATAATTCTTATGATAAGATAAAAATAATGTATAATAAATCGAATTAAAAGAAATAGAAACAGAAAATGTTGAAACCCATATGTATTTAGAACAGTTCATTAATATAAAATGAATATATATATATATATATATATATATATATATATATATATATATATATGAATATAGTGAACAAGAGAATAAAAAAGTTTAGTGTCAATTTGGGACAAATTCTTAGAGAATATTCTCTATTATTAAAGATAAAAGATTTTAACTACTGACAATTATTCAATACTTCAAAGTCTCTAGATAATATAAAGAAACGTGGCAAGATGCATATTCAAAATAATACTTACAGCCCAAAATAGAAATCAATAAATTAAAAAAGAAACAAAGTTACAGACGTATAGTAAAAATGAAACGTTTAAAATAGAAATGAACCAATCATAAAAGAAGTAAAAAGATTCAATGAACAAGAAAATTTATTAATTTGGAATTCAGACATATAAAAAGGTCTAGAAAAATATCCATGGATAAATAGAACAAAACACAAGAAAATTCGTCGAATTATCAGAAAAAGATCAGATTGCTTGAAGTGGACAAATATAGAAAGAAGCCTTTATCCAATAGTCGATAGATAAAGACTAATGGCGGCAATGATGATTTTATATATATATATATATATATATATATATATATATATATATATATATCAGCCGTAGCCTCTTTTTATCCACTACTAAATGAAAGCATCTCTTAAAACTTTTCACATTGTCCAACCAAACCAATGTCTCTCAAAAAAATAAGAAATTAGAAAAATTATAAATTTACATAGTTTAATTGTAATAGATAAATAACGCAATAAAATAAACTCATTAATGATTTCAATAAAAATAATTTGTTGTATACTCAATGAAACTGGAATTATAATATAAAATTGTAAGACGAAATCCAATATTGAAAAGCTCGTATTAATTAACAAATATATGAATAAAATTATTTTCATAACCTTTATGAAACTTAGGAAAAAAATACTAACAATTTGTGTCTTTTAACTGATGTTTAATTTGAAAAAGATAATGATTCAAAATACACAGTACATATAATCCTGAATAATAGATAGAAAAATATTTTCAGCCAAGCTAAAGAGTGCGGAGGAAAAGATTATTTGATTTGTTATTAATTTGAATACTTTCTGAATATTTTTTTTATTAATATGTATTTTTCATCAAACAATTATTTTTTTACTTAATGACATGTTTTTTTAATTTTTGAAAACATAATTGTGAAGAATTTTAATTCACTACAAAAGAATACAAATATAAAATAAATATTTCTTTTTAAAATGTTTTCCTTTAAAAAATAAGAAATATTTATTTATTAAGATCTAAACTATGATATACCAATAATTTTTTCGCAGTTTATATATATACATATATATATATATATATATATATATATATATATATATATATATATATATATATATATATATATCACAAAACATCTAATTGCGTAGTATGACAAAGTACCAGTAAATATTGTAGTAATACTCAATGTTTCTTTCACTCAGCAGTGGATTGATGTAAACTGATATGGTGATGATTATATATATATATATATATATATATATATATATATAAATAGTTTATATATACTATTTTATTATAGTTTATTACTAATAAGATAATATTAATTTATTAATCATAGTAAGAGACATAAAAAGATATCTTTTTAATGACAAATACTTACGAACTCATGTGAATAACATATTACATACATCTAAATTAGTAAACAAAAAAATCATAGATAATGTAAACAGATATGAATTGTTAATAAAATAGATAGAATAATTATGAGATAATGATATTTTTTAGATAATAATGATAAACTTTTTAAAAATATATATAAAAAATAATATTAGGAAAATTGAAACTGATAATTTGTTAACGAATAAAATAAAAATACAGAGGCTCGAAATAATAAGTAAAAGAAAAGAAGAATGCAATTTAATATATATGAAAACAGATTCTGACGTGAATGCTAAGAAAACAAAGTTAATTACTGAAACAGTTCATAGAATTATCTAGAAAAACAGTTATTTCGGTCAGGTTTGACGAAATGAGTTATAGACAAATCAAAGGAATAGAGAAAAAATAGTTTAATTTTGTAAAGAAATTAACACGTCGCAAGTCTTTTAAAAAAACGATATTTTTAATATTCAATAGTTATTGATTAATCTTGTAGAAATATTATATGGAAAAATTCAAGCATTGAATCCAATCAAGAAAATCTACAACTGATTAAAATTTGAAATGTGTATAGGTTGCTAAGATTGAGAAACTTTAGTTCACTGATTTTACATCCATACTTTAAATTAAAGACCGTTGTAGAAAATTCAAGATTAGAAAATAAACTTTTACTCCAACAAGAAAATTATTTTAGATATTTAATTTAAAAAAATAATGACGAATACATTTTGTATAGTATACTGAAATAACCAGAGACATTTCCTCACTCATAGGGCTTGAATTCTATAGAAAATTAACAGGGAAAACTGAAAAAATATGCTAAAAATACATCTTAATAAAAACAGAACAAAATAACCCTAGTTTTGACTATATATATATATATATATATATATATATATATATATATATATATATATATATATATTATATATATATATATATTTATATTTATATATATTTATATTTATATATATTTATATTTATATATATATGTAGTCATAAATTTTCAATAAAATAATCAAATATGTAATCCATATTTGATAAATTAAATATTGTTTTAAAATTTAAACTACGACCTACCAAAAATTAGTTTGTAAATGTTTATTATTTTTTGAATCATTAATGACCGGATATTTTCTTATATATAAATATTGCATGTTGAAAAAAATAGAAATTAAATAAGGTTGTGTAGTAGTGTAAGATAACACTATTAGATATAATAAACGGAAATGTACGAAAATTAAATATTAATATTTGAAAAAGAAGAATTATAAAACTTGTTAAATGAACAAAATATAAAAACCACTATTTGGAACTATTACAGAAAAAATCAACAGAATACTTAGAACAAGAAGAAATAATTCAAGAAACAACCGCAACAATCTGTGTACACTTATCAATACGGATATATTTCTCAATAAAACAACCTTATTGATGTAAATTTAAAAATAAACATATTTTTTAATAATTCTATAAAGTACTAATTCTGTATAGCTAGCAATTCAAAACATTTTAAATTTATAACAAACAAAATAAAAAATAAACACTCAAAAATTTATACAAATTGAGCAGAAAATATCTGCGTACACATTTTATTAAACGGTAAATCATTGATTTTTTTGCAATATTTGCACTTATTGTTGTTTTAAAATTATCACAGTTTTATATCCCAGTTCGTACGTTGCAATTGAAATGCTAAAATATTATTTTTAGTAACTAATAGTAAAGTTTTTTGCAAAAAAATAAATAAGATGGAATTCCAAAAAAGGACATTTCTGTTAGTGAGTGTAAAATTATTTTAAAGTTAGGAAAAGAAGGAAAAAGTTTTCGTGAAATAAGAAAAGGGTGTTGGAAGACAACATTCTCTCATTCAAAGGGTAGTAATCAACTTTAAATTCACATTTGAAACCGCTTTCTGGCCAGCTGTCGAGGTTAACATTTAGATAAAGGCGTATGATTGTGATTTCAGTGAAAGAAAATCGCCAAATAACTGCACCCCAAATTGCAAAATATATTAAAGTACTATTTAAAAAACAAATCTGTGCTGATATTGTGCGAAAAATAATAAAAAGGATGGGTATCATGTAAGTGTTACGCGTAAGAAATAATTTATTTCACGTATCAATAGATAAAAACGGATTGTATATGCAAATAAACACATTAATACACTAATCCGGTTTTGGGAAAACATGATTTTCTCAGACGAGAACAAATATTGCATTTTTCAAATAGAAAGACTCAAAATTGTATGTACATCACTGAATAAAAAATCTTGTTCCTAATGTGAAACTCGGTGGCGGTAGAGTAATGGTATAGGGTTGTATAACAAGTAAGGGCGTGGGACAAATGAAGTTTTTCGAATCCACGATGGATAAATATGCTTACTTAAATATTTTTAAACGAAATATAAAGCAAAGTGATGAAAAATTAAGTCTAGGTCCCAATTATAATTTTTTGCATGACAATGATCTGAAACACACGACATAAGTTGTTAAGCTGTAGATATTATATAACGTTCCAAAATAGTTGCATACACCTCTCCAATCTTTAGACCTAAACCCTATAGAAAATATGTGGCATTTTCTCGAAAGTAAATTCGCCAACATGGCATAAATGCAAAGGAAATGTTGAAGAAAGTTATAGATAAAGAGTAAAATAAGATTAATGCTAAGAAAACCACAAAATTGGACTATTTCATGCAAAAACGATTATAGAAGGTTCTTAAAAAAATGCTACCCAACTAGTTATTCATTCACTTGAAAAACTTATTTTATTTTGTATTATTTTTGATTTTCATTTGCTGTACGCAAACATTTTCTGGTCAATTTGTATGAACTCTTGTGTTTTTTATTTTTTAGTTTATTTGTTCTAAATTTAAAATGTTTTGAATTGTCTTGTATAAATAATTAGTAGTTTATAGAATTAATAAAAAATATATCTGTTTTCAAATTTACATTAATAAGTTTATTTTATTGAGAAATATATCCGTACTGATAAGTGACATTTTCGAGCATTTGTATATATATTTTAAAATCGACAAAAACAACAAATCTCCAGACCGGAAAATATTCATATATTATTAAAATATGGAGAGAACAAATTAATAAAATGTAGTATAAAATTTTCCAACAAAATGAAAAAATATTGAAGAATGGAATGAATCATAAGTATTCTTGGTTTTCAAAAAATAGACAAAATAAATCATGTCACAATTACAAATAAATTCAAATCACTATACGTTATTACAAAAAGCAAACCACTTATGTACATATATCAAAAATATTCTCCAGGATAATAACAAAATAAGATGGAATAAAGTGGAAAAAAAAAGATCATAAAAAGACGTTGAGACAATAAAAATTTTAGATAGAAAAGGCGACAAACTCCTAATAGGGAAAAATACCACAAAAGAAGAATTATAAATATTTATTTTTTTCGAATTGCTGATTTGTTCAAATTTGGAAATATATTCTGAAATTATTTGTTTTATAATTGTGACGATTCACTTTCACATAAATAAATTATTAGCTCAACATAAAAGATATTATAATTAATAATATTTATTGTTCTGGCGATGACAGCATTACTATCGAAATGGGCATCGGGTTTTTATAAAAAAAGTGAACAAAAAAAGTTATTAAACATTTTTACAATATCTTGCAATATTAAAATGATAATTCATTTGTATGAAAATAATATCTTAAACTATACTATTTAATGATAATTAAAATACTTATAATTTATTAATTTTTTAAGAAGTAAACTTTTAAAACAAAATTTAATGAATACAAGAAATGGTCGATTACTTGAGTGACTAACTGTATCAGTGTGAACAATTTTGCGAGCTTTGTAATATATCTTTGCATGGACAAATGTTTAATATGTGTAAGTAGTAAAACTGCATACAGGTATGAGCATTGACAGAAATGTGTATAATTATTTCGTCATTTGGCATGACGTTTGCTAATAGTGTTTTAAACATAACCTTCAAAATAATATTATGTTGAAAAATTATTTATTAAACAATGAAACTCTCTTTAAATGTATTACAGATATGTCTGCTTCATAATAGAAAGACGTATTCAAATTTTGCGAAATGTAATTTATATCCAATGAACCTATTTAGATTTAAATTATCAAATAATAGTTTTATTTGGTCTTCATTGTTCATACCTCAAGTAAGGTATACATATTCCAAATCTTTCAATTGTTGGCGTTGTGGACATGATTTGAAAGATTTAAATTTGTTCTGTGAAAAATGTCAAGCAGTACAAAAACCTCCCACTATTTTGGATTATTTCAAAACATTAGGATTAAAAAGAACATTTGATGTTGATTTAAAAGACTTAACTCAAAAGTACCGAAAACTACAGAACTTATTACATCCGGATAAATTTAGTACAAAGTGAGTGATACAGGTTTTTAGACAAAAAAAAATGTTAAGTTTAATGTATCACTTAATTTAATGTGATTTAGAACTGACGAGGAGAAACATATATCAGAAGAAATATCAGCTTTTGTGAACTCAGCATATGATAATTTAAAAAATCCTCTGAGCCGAGCATTACATTTATTACAACTTGAAGGTGAAACGATTGCTGAAAATGAAAATATTTCTGATTTAGAATTTATGATTGATATTTTAGAACGTAATGAAGAGGTAAAAACTTTTTAAAATATCTTCATATATATTTTTTTTCAATACAAAATAATTTTTTTATAAAGATTTAAAATATATCAGTTTATTTTTTTTATAGATTGAATTAGCTGTAACAAAAGAAGATGTGTTAAAATTACGAGACAAAAATAGATCAGTTATAGATCAATTAAATTATGAGGTATCTATAGCATTCAAAAATAGGGATATTGTGAAAGCCAAAAATGTAATAATAAAAATGAAATATTTCATTAGCATCGATGATCGTATAAAGTCTTTAATAACTAAATACGGTATTGTCGATTAAAGATTATAGTTTCGAATATTTAAATTATCAATTTTATATATGGTTTGTTGTTTTAATAAAACCTAAAAATTGAATTTATACGATTGCAATAAAAGTTACTAATAATGTGATAAATCATGTAGCAAAATTGTTCGTAAAATATATTTATTTGTTGAGTAAAGTTTTAAAAATAAATTATTTTATAAATATTCAGAGGATAGTGTTTTATTATAAAATAATTCTCACTGATAGAGTTATATCAATTTTTATTATTAGAATGTTATATTTTATTATACCCTTTTTTAAAAGAAGAAAAATAAATGAATTTTAACACAAACACACACACACACATATATATATATATATATGTATATGTATATATATATATATATATATATATATATATATATACATATATATATATATATATATATATATGTATATGTACATACATAAACAGCAAATTAAATATATACTGTTGTACTAAAATGATCGTTAAAATAAAAAGTAAATATAAAAAAGCTTTTATTCACTTTACACTTATATAATTTTATAATAAACCTAATTATTTTTATCTTAATTTGATGATTATGTAAAATAAAAGGAAAAAGAGAATTTACAAATTCATTTTATCTAAAAATAAGAATAATTGTAACTATTTGTTTCGGAATTGTGGTGAATTCATTTTTACACAAATGAACTTTACCTCTAATACCAAAAAACATTGAAAAAAATATCAAATAACTTATTCATTTAAAAACATTGAAAAAAATATCAAATAACTTATTCATTTAAAAACATTGAAAAAAATATCAAATAATTACTTATTCATTTTCTTTGTTTATAAATTAATGTGCATTTCAATATCAATCCTATCATCATTAAAGTACTAATTTATAATATTTGATTTTATAATGCAGTACTTAAGACAATGATGGCATGGCAATGGAAATGCCTATTAGCTTAGGTATAAAGAAAATAAATAATATTTGAATTATTGAATATTTTTTCAATATCCTGCATTTGTGTAAAAAGTCATTGTAATTTATTCAATCCTATAAATATTAATATACCTTTTTAATCTATTTATTTAAAAAATATATTTGAATTCTCAAAAATAAATAATAGTTTGCATCAAAAGTAATAAGCATAATAATTTTATAAAGTTGAAATCGAACATAGGCCATACTGGCATCCTATTTGACAAAAGTTACCAAACACGTTTTGTTTGTGAGAACTTCATCGTCTTTAAAATTTGAGAATTTGCGAAAGTTTTATTAAATTGTAACTTATCGTAAATAAAAATGGCTCAACAAACATCTTTAATTGGATTTTTAAATTCATTATACAACGACCCATTCAGATGGTTAGTAATAAAGTTAAGCACATAACCAAACATTTACGTTCATTAATGTTAACATTTAAAAATTAAAGTACGTTATTTTTAGGTCACTTGTGAAAAGTGTCGGTCTTTTTGCATTAGGTATTCGTGTTGCTAAAGAATGCATTGGGTTAGAATTATTACAGAGTGGAGCATCTCAAGCTGTACAATAATTTAATTTTTTACTTTAGATTCATTCTGTTCCTTTGTCGTTTTATAGTTTATAATAAGTATTGTTTATTTGTGAATTTAAGTATAAAATATAGTACTAAATGTTACTCTTGTTCTTTATTCTTCCAATTTTTTGTTCCTGTAGTAAGCTACACAAAAACATTATATTAATTTTGACAGATGATCAAGATTTGTTATTGGATGGCCTTGTAAGTAAATTATATTTTCCTTGTATTGTTGTAAATTGAAAATTTTCTTTTTAGGTACCTATGAAGTATGCACAAAATTTGATCGCAAATGAAGGAGTTACGTTACAAAATGCAGTAAGTTTGTTCGTTATATTCTAATAATTTGTCACATGAAATAGAAAAATTAAACATAAATTTTGTAGTTCGTGACATCACCGATTTGCTGTCCAAGTAGAAGTTCTATTCTAACAGGGCAATATGTTCATAACCATGGTACAAAAAATAATTCGATATCTGGAGGATGTGCAAGTATTCAATGGCAAAAATTAAAAGAAACTAAAACATTCGCAACAAGATTACATAATGCTGGCTATAGAACATTTTATGCGGGCAAATATTTAAATCAGGTTTTTCATTTATTTATAAAAATTTTTAACTGATAATAATTCTATATAACTTTTTTTGAATATAATAATTAATTTCTCACACATATTTTCAAAAATATCTGTATTTTTTTGGGTTGTACTATATTAAATGTTAGAATTTTTTCTTAAAAAGTAAAACAAAGACTTAAACTACTTTATTAGTTGAAATATGGCACATTTGTTTGTCACAGTATTTCATTTTAAAAATATTCTGAAAAAATTGTTTTTTTTAATGAAATGAACTTTTTGAAGGTTTAAATGAGAATTCAATTTAAGAACTGCTTATTGTGCAAAAATATATCCAAGCATATAAAATTATGAAAATAAAATACTTTATCTAACAAAATATCTAGATAGTAAGATATATACAGCAAAATTTCATTTCCCAATTGTGAAAGTTTTGGTACTATTAATTTTTTATATACACTACCACTCATAGAAGTTCAGGCAGATCACTGACATCATGTAGAATTGAATTTGCACATGGAATAAAACAACAAACTAAAGAATAATAATTTAGTAATTAATAATATTGAATATATAAAAAAACATTAACACATTAATAACATAAATAAAATAAACACAAACTTTGTTAAATTTTCCTCTCATCATTAAATCCACCTTTGGCATTGAGAACTGCTCTAGTTACTCTTGGCATTCTTGTTATTAATTTTTGGATGATTTCTGGTTCTGTGAATAAGTTCTTCCCATAAAAACTCAATTGAGTTGTGGTCGGGGGACTGAGGAAGTCAGTTCTAATTTTTAAAATTTCCTCGTCTTCTTGTGACTTAAGGTAATCTTTGTATACCTTTGATGTGTGTTTGAGGTCATTGTGCATAAAGTCCAATCCACAGCCAATTAAACGGAGTCCTTGATGGTATTATGATGTGTTCTAATATACGTTTGTAGTCTTCTTTCCTCATTGTACCATCAATTTTTATTAAGTTGCCAGCTCCAGCTGACAAAAAATAACTCTAAACTATCACGGAACCACCTCCATGCTTAACAGCAAGTGTTATGCATTTGGATAACATTTTTTCTTGTGCCAACCTACTAACATAGACCCGCCGTCTTTGCCCAAAAACTTTAAATTTAGTTTCATCACTCCATAATATGTTCTTGAAGTAATCTTCTGTCCAATTCTTGTGAGCCCATTGTAGTTCCTTTTGTTTATTTACTCATCCGGTAGGAGCGGTTTTCAAATATTAATATGTCCATGTAGATTAGCTTCTTTTAAACATCGCTTAACAGTACTAATAGATATTTTTCTAGTGCGGTCTCTATTAAATTTTGTAGCAATTTCTGTTAAGCGATGATTTCTTTTGTTAATTAATTTGATTTTCCTATCTTCAGCATCTGATGTTTGCACTGTCGATTTCGATATTTTTAATTTAATTGCAATTAAAATATTCTGAATAACCCAGGTTTTAATTCATGATCCATCTTAACGGTCTGATATCAATATTAAAATATTACAGAAAATGCATTATTATTCATCATTTTTTATTTTGAGAGAATTATTTTCAAATACTTTGTGAAACTTCATGTAAAACTTTTAGTAAAGTGTATCTTAATCTATTGTACCATTTAATTAATATTAATTATATTGCAAAATATTATTTTACTATCTTTTTGTGAACTTCTTTATTATTTTACTCTCTTATTATTTTATTATTTTACTCTGTTGCCTGAACTTCTATGAACGGTAGTGTGTATCTGTAATTTGTTCACAATAGTTCTCCACATTGATTATTTTACTTATATTATCAAAGGAATGATGAATTATTCCTTTGATAAATCACTGTACAGTTACAATGTCTTTTTGTGAATGTAATGGCCATTTAAGTATGTTTTGAGATTTATTTAGCATCTGGTTATTGTCTAATTCTTTCTTAATTATTACAAAAAATCTATTTTTATTACAAGTAAAAATTTATTTTTTTAAAAAAAAACTTATTTTCATTTTTGAATGACAATAAAAAATAAATTTAAGGGAAATATTTTTTTTCAATTATGTTCAATTTGTATGTACAGTAATACCTCGATTAGTCCGGCTTTGATTAGTCCGACTTTGATTAGTTCGGCTTTGATTAGTCCAGCTTTGATTAGTCCGGTTTCACTATAGTCCGGTTTGAAATTACCCAAAAAAAATTTTTACTTGAAAAAATCCCAAAAAATGAATACATCAAATTATTTTTATACACAAATTTTCAAGTTTTCCTCTTTATTATAAAAACAATAAAAAAGAAAATCGAAATCGTATATATGCACATTATGCGCAGTTCTAGTTTTATGGTCTTTTTTTCTTTTTCTATTAGTTTTCGATTCGCTATTCTAGAATAAAGTCGATTTTTTGATAATTAAATTTTAATAATCTATTTGAAAATGTATTTAAAATTAATGTATAAACCCTTGATTTTGTTTTGTTGGTACATACAAGCATTTTAATATATTACCCTCGTTTTATTTACTGAAAAACAGAAAAAAAATTGTTTGGAACCAATTAACATTTTTTGTATTTAGTTAATGTTTCGATTAGTCCGGCGAGTCAGTGGAACCGATTAGCCGGACTATGCAAGGTATTCCCGTATTTTCATTACTTGAACGAAACTTTTCATATCAATGTTGAATAGTGCATTTATATTTATTAGGTGTTTCTTTATTTAATGCTAGCTTAGACACATAATTACTCAATTTGTATTAAAAAAATGACTCTATTTTTTTTAAAAAAAATTGTATGTTATATCATTGATCAAAAAAGAATAATTTAAACAAAAAGAATTAAAATTTAACAATAAATTACTGTATTTGTGAAAAATCCAACATTTTATATGTTACAACCTAATATTATTACATGTTGTGTTACAAAATTTTCATACTGATTTTATATTTTGTCTTATAATATCAATTTATATGTACTCTGTTATTTAGTATGGTACAAAATCTGCTGGAGGTACTAAACATGTACCAAAAGGTTGGGACTGGTGGTATGGACTTGTTGGTAATTCAAAATATTATAATTATACACTAAGTATCAATGGGTCTGCAAAATATTTCAAAAATGAATATTTAACAGATGTAATTGTATGTATTTAAAACAGTATATTTTAATTTACATTAAACATATTTACATATAATTTACAAGAATATTTTAGAAAGAAAATTCCCTTGAATTTTTGAATCAAAAATATGTATCAGATGGCGGCCCCTTTCTTATGGTTCTTTCAACTCCAGCACCTCATGCTCCATTTATACCAGCAAAAAGACATGAAAATCTTTTTCCAGCTGTTAAATTAAAAAAAGTACCATCATTTAATTACACTGTTGGAAATGTAATTTATCAAGATTTATTTATGATAGTTAGTAGATCTATATTAAAAAACATTTTTTTACCTTTAGAGTAAACATTGGTTATTGAGAATGCCACCGAATCCATTACCTGGATCAGCAGAATTAATAATGACTAAAATACAGAGACTTCGATGGCAAACACTTGCTGCTGTAGATGAAATGATCAAAACTCTTGTCTTCAAATTGAAATCACTGCATATTATTGATAATACGTATATTATGCTGACATCTGATAATGGATATCATTTAGGTATTGTTAAAACAACACATCACACACATATACACCACTTACACCACTCACATATCCACATACACCACTTAACCACTCACATATCCATATACACCACTCATTAACCACAGTACACACACCACACTACACACACAAAAAAACATCATCACTCACCACAACACTAAACACAATGATCGTATATTACACACACACAAACACATACACTATACATAAATATCACACAACACCACACACACACATACAAAACACACTACCATGCACAACACACAATATACATATCACACACTCACCATACCATACATACAATTCACCACATACACAACACACCACACACACACACAAAACACACCACAAACATAAACTACACCACATCACACATACCACACTCACACATACCACACTCAACACTCACTACACCACGCACACACACAAACATACATAACACACACCACGCCACACACCCTCAGCACACCTCATACACATACCAAACCACAAACACAACACACTCACTATACACACACCACACACGCACATATTCACCACACCAAAGCACACAAGCTCATCACACCACGCAAACTCACCACACAAACACAACATACACCATATATAAATCACGCTCAACGCACACAACACACTCAACGCACACCACACTCAGCACACCTCACATAGCCACTCAACACACCACACATACAACACACACTCAGTCACCTAGCACTCAACACACACACCATATCACTCACCACACCACACACACAGCACACCACAAACAACAAACATACACCACACACTCAGCACACCACACACATACACTCAACACTCCACACACACAGCACAGCACACAACACAATACATTCACACACACAATACACCACTGCACTCTCCACACCACACACACACACACACAGTGCACCAAACACAAACTCACCACACATACCACATACACACCTTACCACACAATACTTTACACATACTAATTACACCACACTACATACGCAACTCACTACACCGAATACAGCACACACACATCAAATCACACTTCTCACACACACAATACACTACATACACAAATATCATACAGTAATCAAATACAACATACACACGTCACACACACTACTACACTAAAAACACAGCACACCGCCACACGTAGAACACCACATACACCACACCAAACACAGACTCACAACACACACACAATACACCATACTCTCTAACACCACACACTTACCACATACATTATACCACACCAAATCAAGCACACAGACTCACTACATCACACGCACAACACACCACGCCAAACACACGCACCATACACAAATTACACATACCACTCCACATACTACACTCCTGACTATCACAACACAACACACACACCAAGCAAACAGCACACCATACACACACATTCACCACACCACACCATACAAACCACACACCATACATGTGTGTGTGTGTGGAGTGCGTGTGTGTGTGGAGTGCGTGTGTGTAGAGTGCGTGTGTGTGTGGAGTGCGTGTGTGTGCGTGGAGTGCGTGTGTGGAGTTCGTGTATGTGTGTGTGGAGTGCGTGTGTGTATAGGGTGTGTGTGTGTGTCTGTGGAGTGTGAAGTGTTGTGTGGTATGGTGCTGTGTGTGTGGTGTGTGAATGTGGTATGTATGAAGTGTATTGTTTGTGTGTGTGTGTGTGTCATGTGTTAGGTTTGTGTTTAAGAGTGTTGTGTATGTGCTGAGTGTGTATGTTGAGTGTCCATGTGGTATGTATGAGTGTGATGAGTGGTCTGTGTGTGCATTGAGTGTGGTTTTGTATATGGTGAATGTGTGTGTGTGTGTGGTGTATTGTTCGTGTAATATGTTATTGTGTATGTATGTGTGTGTAATAAGTGTGTGAGTGGTGTGTAGTGTGTTTTTGAACAAAAAAGTTTTAATAGTATTGGCATTTGATTTGATTGCACATCAGATCACCAATCTATGTATATTAAATATAGTAAATATCATGTATAATAAATATATATGTATAATAAGCATCGTCTACACAAAATCATTAACATAAATTTTTAAACGTTCTGTTTTTTATAACTTATTGATATTGTTAAATAGAAACAAGTTCGGAGGTTGATGAGCAAAGAGGGTGAAGCTCCATGGGTTATATTTTTATATAGGGTGTCTTATCAGGAGAAGTGATGTTTTTTCGAGTTCAGCACTCCTAATGGCATTACTCTCTCCCCCCCCCCTCTATATATATATGTGTGTTATTTTTGTTTAATCGTTAGTATACATAATCATTAGTAATACTACATTGTTCATTTTATAATTTTGAACAATGAGAATACCCATACTTTTTTAGTAAGAGTCTATTCAGTTACATCTTTAACTAATTCCTTCTTAAACTAAGATTTCAGTTTCAATTAAAAATATATAATTTTATTTATAGGTCACTTTTGTCAAGCTTGGGATAAAAGACAACCCTATGAAACAGATATTAGAGTTCCGTTTTTAATCAGAGGTCCAGGTTTACCAAAGAAATTTCTTTCAAATTTTGCAATTTCAAATATAGATATTGCACCAACTATAATAGAAATGGCTGGTTTGATACCTACAAATGAAATGGATGGCGAGTCATTTATAAAACCATTAATGGATAAGAAAATGAGTAATTATTTTATTTATTTATATAGGGTCATCCAAATGTGACACTTAGATTTGTGTTTTATTAAAAAAAAAAAAGGTTTCTTTTTAATAAAGACACAAATCTATGCATCACATTAGATGACCCTATATAATTTATAATAATATTTTAGAAAGAAAATACTCTTAACTTTTTGAATCAAATATATATATATATATAATTGTATGTATAAAATAAAAACTATATAAATAATTTTCATTTATTTTATAGATATGCAATGGTTGAGTTTAATAGAATATCATGGTGAAGGAAATGCAAAAACTATTTCTAAAAATTGCCCATGGAGTGATTCTAATTTATCTGTAAGTTTTAATATAATTTGATAATAATTTTGTAAGTAAATAGTTTATTATGCAAAATGAAAAAAAAAATTTTGTAGGAATGCTCTGAAACATTTTGGTGTAAATGTCAAGATGTATCCAATAATACATACACATGTATCCGAAAAGTAGGGAAAGATGAAGATTTTCTATACTGTGAATTTGCAGACGATGAGGTTATTAGTTTATTTTACTGTCATCTAAAAAGTTCTTGCCGTTTTATTGTTTAAAAAAAAATATCATATATTGTTAATACACATATCGCCTTTCTAAATTAAAAATGAACAATAAAAATTGTATTTTCTCCATATGTTACGCAATTTTAAAAAAAGAAATATTAACAACTATGTGAAATGCTATGGAGAAGGTGTTGTAGCTGAAAACTCTGTTGATTTTGTCAAAAACTTCACCTTTGAAGAATTGATGTGTAATTTGCATAAAAATAACAAAAATCCATGGGAAACAGTTAAAACATATTTTTTTCTTTCTATGGTCAATAGATAGGTACAAAATTGTATTTCATTAAAACAATAAATTATCTATCTTCCTTGATATTACACAATCAGAAACTTCTATTAGTTTTATTTAAAAGTATCAAAGGCTCTTAAAGGAAAAAAAATAAGTGATGTTAAGAGGCATATAGACTTTTTTTACATCGAAACCTAAGATATTCTTTAAAGATGGCATTGACAATTTGCCAGTTATGAGTTCATCAAAAATGACATAAATTGATGAGATAAAAATAACTAGAAAAACAGTATATTGATTTTTTTTTAAAACGGCATAAACTTTTCTGATGTCAGTAATTTATTTTGATAATCTATAATGACTACATATTTATTTTTAGAATTTTGTTGAAGTGTATAATTTAAAGAAAGATCCATATCAGTTAAATAACATTTACAAACAGATTCCATATTTTTGTTATAAAAAAATGCATAAAAGTCTTAGTAAGTTAAAAAATTGTAATTATAAAAATTGTAAAATTGATAATTATAATTATGAATTGTGTAAATACTTCATTTAATTTTAATTGAATAAATTATAACTAAGTACAATATTATTAAAATAAAACAAATGTGCATACTTAATTTTATGTTTAATATTCTTACCTGCCAATTTATTAATTCTTTGCAATTATAACATTTCAGCCTTATTTCCAAAATATTCCTCTAGTACCTCCTCAACGACTTGCTCCTTATATAAATTTTCTTTTATAAAAATATTCTGCAAGAACATCAATATATAATAACTTGAAGTGTGGGTTCAAACTGTATAAAAAATAGTTTATAAAAAGTTTTAAATTTTTCAGCAAAAACAATGGTAATAAATTGTAGTTTTTAGGATTCTTGAAGGTATTTTTTTCAAAATTGGCTAACTAATGGTACCAGTAGCATTTTTTAGATATAGTGTATAAACGATTACATATCAGTTTCAATCTAATGATAGGCAAAGCTAATATAAGAAGCATTTAGACATCTTATTTTAGGTAGTCGAAATAATTTCTGACGGTTAAATGTATGCTACAGTAAAAAATTTGAATTTTTCAGCAAAACCAATAGTAACTATCTTTGGTACCAGTATAGATACATTTCGTTTTCTCAAATTTCTAGCCAAAATACTTTTTCAAAATTGATGTTTCTTGTGAAAAATCTATAAGACAGCAAAAGAAAAACAGGTATAAAATTTAAAAAATATAAAGCCGATGTACTATACCAAACAATAAATAAATCTATCCTAGTATATAATATAAAATAAATTAAAAATTCAAGTTTTTCAAGACACAATATTTGATGTCTCACAATCTTAAAAAAATTTGAGAACTTATTCATGAATGAAAATTGTGAATGCTATACATTTTTATACTTGGTAATTTTAAAAAAAAAAAAAAATATTGAAAACATCGATAAAATTTTATTTTTCAGATTATTTTGTTATTAATATACATTGATATCAAAAATTTTAAAATATAGACAAAAGTTAATTTATTCTTTTTATTGTTATTTAGCATTCAATTTATTATTTTACATATATTGATTAGAAATTAAAATTAAAAATTATATTAACACATACCGTCCGGAGACATAAAAATGTTTTTTGTTGACTGCTCATGAAATGTCGGAGACATATAAATATGTGTTGCAATATATATGCTAAAAATAATATTTCTTATTTATCAGACTAATACTGTGTGCTTTAATAATATTCAAAACAAAAGATAACAGTAAATTTCAACCTTCAACCCTATAATTTCCAAAGATTTCTTTAAATCACTTTAAAATATGCCAGCTACATGCATCAATTTTCATGCAAACAGCCTGGACCGTAATGTGTTAACATAAGCCATGTAATAGTAAAATTAACTTTATGAAATATATTATAATATTTGAAACAAAAATTAATAAAAGATGATCACTAATGAATAAAATAAAAAATATCGTTAATACTTGATTAACCAAGGTTTAAATTTTTGAATTTATTTACAATTGTAAATTAATCTATCATGTAAGTAAATATATACTACTTTATACAATAATATAATATACAAATTATAATTTTTCATTACAAGTACTACTTCATTACATAAATTAAAATTAACAAAACATCAAATGTATAAGAACAATTAATTTACACTTGGTAATGAAAACTGAGGTAGTATTTTTTTTCTTATGTAAATAAGTTTAAGTTGATAGAATAAACTAATATACATATGTGTGTATGTATATGTGTATGTATATATATATATATATATATATATATATATATATATATATATATATATATATATATATAAATAAATAAATAGACACACATATTTTAATTAACACCCTAATTATAAATTATTCTTCTTTTTTAGTTTTGCGGCACTTTTATTTCATTGAACTATTATTTAATAATGAATTGATATATTATTAAATTACCTTAATATAAAAAAAGTACTTATACCTTACCTATATTAATAATAGAAATTAATAAATATTAAATAAATATAGTGTAATATTTTCTTTTCTTCAGTACAAACTCATTCTATATAATGATACTGTTTAGAAATAAACACATATTTTAATAAATATTAATACTACTAAAAAGTTTTTCATTATTTAAATAGCATTAAATAATAACCAGTATTATTAAACTACAAGTAAAATACTTTCATCTGATTTTAGTTTTGGTAACAGCATTTACACTGTACTATGCTGTATTAAGTATATATAATGGTTAATAACTGTTTAATTATGATAATTAGTTTTTAATTGGAAGTAAATTGAGCTGCTTAGTTGTGCTATTTCTTTATAAATTGATTCAACAAAATATAAGTATTAAATTGTTTAGCATGAACATAATTGATAAAATATAAAAAAACATCATTACATTTATTTCACTAATAAATAAAATATAATTTCTCTCTGTTGACAGTGAACCAAAAGTTTATTATTGTAAATTATTTAAAGTTTCCGCTAACTGTAAAATTTGTTAATATACATTTACTAACTTATATATACATATTTCTTATATTACAATTTGAAGATTATTTATAAATACAATTTAAATATCTGTATTCGTTTTGAGAAAGATTACAGTCATTGTAATTATTCGAGTTTTCATGTTTTGTTTTACTAAAAGTGCATACATTATGATATTAATAAATAAGAGCATGTACAAATATATACATAACACATTCTCAAATATAACAAAATTATGTGAATAGTAAATAAACCTAATTCAAGTTTTACAAATGACATTAAATAAATATAACATTTTCAAATGAATTGGAGAAAGCACAAAAGTTTTCACCATCGAATTTAGCAGATGACAAGAAAAAAGAATTCGATAAATGAAATGAATCAATTATGTAAAATGAGATGACAAATTTGAACAACATTTTATAGAATATTTTAAACAAATAATTTTGAACTGATTACAAATTCAATCAAATTTTGCACAACTGAGAGGGAATAAACAGGATACAAAAGTATATTTAATATTATAGATCATAAAAAGTAATAATCTGATAGAATGAATATCATCATATGTACAAAACACTAATATATCTTGAATTAATAGATTATGAAAAGATATATTGTGGAAAAGGAAACAATGAGTTGTTCGAATTTGAATACATTTATATTTTCATTATGTGTATGAATATCTTATTATGAACAAAATCAATAATTTTTATTTGTATAGACTGTGTATAAATAAAGTAATTTTTAATGCAATCAAAAATATATATTCTAATGATTCTCATTTATAAAATGATGCACACTGAAATATATTTATTTATAAAAAATTGATCAAAACAATTGTTTTTTTTTTTTTAAAAAAAAATGCTTACCCAATATGTAGATCATAATGTTGTATGACTAGAGTATTGAATAATAACGAAAAACCAAATGATGAAAACGTAGTATTTAAAACGTCAAATTATTTTTATTTTACATTCCTTCTCACATATTTCCTTTTCTTGACCGGTGCCAAATCAGTATTTTGAGATTTTCTTTTTTTTATTTCTGAACTGTATTTTAAATAACTCGGGTAAGATTCACATTCTTCTAGTTTATCAATAATCTTAATATTTACGTTGCTTAATTCATGAATGGCATCCCAAGCAGTTAGACCAGACATCATTTTAATTTTCATATTTGCACCATTGTCCAAGAGTAGTTTGAAAGTTTGATCTAAAGAAAATAACAAAATATTAAATTAAATTTTTAAAATATAAACATAGATTTTTACCAAAATTGTTTTCAATCGCATGAAAAATGGCTGTTCGACCAGATTTTCGATCTTGTGCATTAATATTTGCTCCGTGTTTTATAAGAATATCAATTATTTCTATTCTATTCAAAATTACTGAATACAGAAGAGGAGTAAAACCTAAAATTAAATAGATACATAAATACATACATATTTGTATACACAACTCATTTTATTTTGTAATATATATACTGTTATTCATTTATTACTGGGTCGTATCATATGAAATGTCAGATTTTTTTTCTCAAAAAGTAAATCAAGTTATTCTATTAATCAAAATATGATCTATTTGCTTTCATTACATTATTTTATTTGGATTCCAAAGAAAATGTGACTTTCTTGAAGACTTTTTGATAAAATAAACTTTTTACCAACTTAATGATAACTGTCCAATTTAAAATATGCTTGTACAAAAATGAATCAAAGCTTTTAAATAAATGAAACTTTGTTCATAAAATGTCTGTAGAGTAAAAGCTGTGAAATTTTACATCTTAACTGTGAAAATGTTTGTATCATTATTTGTGAAATATAAAGTCACAGATAAAGTTGCTCTCTGTTCAATTTTGCACGTATATTCTCAATTCATTCATGATACTTGCCAATATAGATTGTTTTGTCTATATTAACAAAGAAACAACAAATGATTTCTTTAATAGATCACCATGGTTATCATGCTTCAAGGTTGTAATAATGGTTTAGACATATATTTTTGGTATTTCCTTGTTATTAATTAAAACACTGCTTTTCCATTTCTGGTAAATAATCTATTTTTCACCATAAATAATAATTTATTTAAACAAATACTCATTTTTATCTCAAACAACAATCAAAAAATATTTCAAGTTTGTTAAATTTTTGATTTTCTTTTAATTTATGTGTAATGTATCAGTTTATTTTTTTAACCTTTCCAATAATACAAATACAACCACTACTACTACTACTATGGTTGATTTTCTATTTGATTCATTCGAAAAATTCTCATGACCTGAATGAAACTTGTTACATTATGTTGAAATGGTTTATTCATTAACTGTTTGTTTACCTATTGCAATATTAACATTGCAGACTATTTTAAACACATTATTGTGCAATTTGTATTCATACAAAAAATGATTAATTTTTTTTAAAAAAAAACACTATATTGTAAATTCAAAAACCAATCAAAAGTGAATAATAAGATAAATAACTGAAACCCACTTCTGATAACAAGTATTTCACAAGAAAATAAGTTTAATTCACAAGATATTTTTTTTAAAAAAAACTAAAACTGATAAGTTTATGACTACATCAAAATCTGATACTTTATATGGTACAACTCAATATGCGTTAAATTTTATATGTAATAATTTATTTACTTCAATACCATATACAGAAAAAAAATTTAATGCAAGAAAAAGTAATTTTTATAAAATATTAACAGGTTGATGCTGGCACTGTAATTTGTATTTTGCTTTATCGGATGGTTCCACTATTAATACTTTGTTACATCAGGCGGCTCCGAACTATGATGTGCAAAATTACCAAACATTTGTTTACCAGTATTTTTATTTCTAATCAATAGTAAATATTGGTATTTATTTTTCACTGCATTTACACATTCAAATATACTAAAAATTATATTAAAAAATAAACGTTTGAACCACCGAAGATATATGTCAGCATCAGCCTATTAAATGAAAAATATTTTTCTACTTGATAAACATTTATATATTTAAATAATAATAGCATATGGAAAATAAGCAAATTTCTACATACCATCATAATTATATATATTTAAATCCATTTCAATATTTGTTTCCAACATTTTTTTCAATGCTTCTACGTAATTGACTTGAACTGCATAATGTAAACAGGTATTACCTTTAAAATCTTGACTTTGTGGATCGGCTTTATTTTCAAGTAAAGTTGAAATTATAGTAAGTTTACACCTATTTTCAATTGCAATATGCAAAGGTGTCAGCATTTCATGTTGACTGGTTTTAATATTAACATCAAGGTTTTTAGACTTTAAAAGTAAACACTGTCGTTTTACAAGAAGTTCATTATTTTTCAATACCATTTTATGTATTGGCCTAAAAAATATAAAACCAGAGTATTAAATCAAATTTATTACTTATAAAATATCAATACATACAAGTATCCATCTGGATCTGGCAAATTACAATTTGTCCATTCTTTATGTATATGTAATTTAAATATAACATTAGGTAAAGATTCAGTCATTTCTGAACTAGAATTCATTTTTTTATCAGTATGAATTATTTTTTTCTGAAATTTATTTGTTTTTTGTATATTAGATAAATTGCTGTTTTTATAAAACTCATCTTCAATTATGCATTCATTTAAAATATTTTCATTTTCACTTTCAAACATTACATTTTGAGAGTCTGAAAAGTATTTAACAAATTTATCCAAGAAATCGTTGCTAGTTTCTGAAGTAGCCAATTCATTACTTATTTCCTGACTTCCTTGATTATAATGTCCTAATTTCCATATACAATTATTTTGGTTTTCATTAGTACTCGTTTGTGTTTCTCTTGTATTAGTACATACTGTTTTCAGACTTGTACTTATACTTTCTTCATCTGTTTGCGTTGAAATAGATTTCACATTTTTATAAGAACTTAAACAATTACTTTTGTTAGTGATATTTTTCTTATTTTGTAAAATCTCAAAATTTGTCAAATATTCAAATAACTCTTCCAATAAGTTCTTTTTGGTTTGTAAATTTCGTACCTGATTGAATCGTAAAAGTATAGAAACCGTTGCAGCATGTCCTATTTTTGGTATCAGGAATTTTTTTAAATTCCTATTAAAATCTTCACATATGTCATTTAACGGATTCAATAAATTTTTCATTTTTGTTCTTTTTGTATTTTTATACTTTGTATCGTTTAGCTGCAGTTGTTCTTTTTGTGTGGCCGTGTTTATATCGATAGATGTTGGTGTTTTTTCAATAATTGTTTCGATCATCGATGTCGATATTTTCTTATCACATAGCGTAGGTAAATTTTCTGTTTCGATCGGATAACATATTTCGTTAATGTTTTCAAGAATATTTTGTTGATTAACAACTGAAAAACCAGTTGAATTTGATATTGGCGTTAAAACTATTTCACTTTCTTGATACGGTCGCATAACTTGAACAGTTTTACTTTTGTTCGAATTACTGAAGTGACTTAGATTTTTAGATACACATAATTTTATTTCATCTGAACAACTTTGGTTCATAATATTTAAATTTTCTAATGGCGTTACTTCAATACACGGTATTGTTTCGTCACTGAACTTACATTCATTCACTGCAATAACTTCACGATTGTTAGTAAATATCACCTCACTTACATGTTTATTTACACCAGGTTGTTTAGATAAACCAATATTTTCAATTTTATTTAAATCTGTCTGAAAATTACTACTGTCAGAAATTAAATCTTTAACATTCACTTCATTCAACATTTTTACATTACTTATTATTTTGGCTTCTTTTAAAATATCTTTATTTATACATATAAATTTTTTTTTTGGATATAATGCTTTCATTGCATTTTGTTTCATACATTTTTGTACAGTAAATTTTTGTTGTAATTCAACTGGGATACTCTCTTTTACTTTAATACGTACATTTTGAGGAATGCTAATTGTATTTTGCATCTTCTTCATTTTGAATTATAGTTTAAAAACTGAAAAAAATAAAACAATAATTGAAAGTAATATTTGGAAAGATTTAATTAGAACATATAAATTTCAATAGTTTTAAGCAACTTAACAATTTAAAAATAATATTGCAGCAATTACTGCCTCTATGTATTTGTTATATGGATTAGTTCTATTCTGTACGATTGTACAAAAATATATATGTATGCGTATGTATACATACGTGTGTGTATGTTAAGTATTATTACAATATAATTTTTGTTATTACATTATTAAGCAGAACAGTTTTTTTTTTATACAGAGAGGTTATCAAACTTATTTATATAACAAACGTTATCAAACACATTTATAAATTCCTTATAAAATTTATATTGCTGTATACATATTGTTGAAATAATAAAATTCATAAAACACAATAAAACACTTGTTTCATATAATTCTTATAAAATAAATATATACATACAAATAAGTGAATCCCCTCACAATTCAATTACAAAAGTGAAATTTTAATAACGGTCTTATTCCACTAAAGACGTAGTAATAAAGATACTTCTTATACATATTAACGAAATAAAATTAGATAATAGTAGAAATGATGAAAATAATGCGCATGCGAATAAATGAGTATTTTATATGTTGTGAATCCCCTGAATAAGTGAATACGAAAATATTTTTAGGCACGGTATGATAATGACGTCATACAGTAGATCAAAGTAAAGTAATATTTCAACAACACTTGTTTTATTACACTTTGTGTACGAATAAGTAGTAAAAGAGAACTGAAGATAAATTTATTTTTATTAAACTATATTAGTTTATTTAAATTCATTACAAAAGTGAGTTATTTTTAAAAATTAAAGTGTTAAAAAATTATTCAAATTAACCTCATTATAATATTCAGGTATAATATTCGGTCTGACAATGGTGGGCTTGTTTTTCTACATAGTTTAGGAAATCTTTAGAAATTACGTCTGTTATTTACACATTGTATTTAAAATTGTCAAACTGTCTAAAATAATTTAGTTATAGAAATATTGATTATTAACAAATAAAAATTAATAAAAAATCTGGTAATGCATCGTTTGAAATAAGGAAGCTCAATAGATATCATTTTCGAAACAGTTTGTGCATAATATTACAAAATGAGTGAGGAG
The DNA here is from genome assembly GCA_029203775.1 of Neoneuromus ignobilis. Taxonomy (NCBI): domain Eukaryota; kingdom Metazoa; phylum Arthropoda; class Insecta; order Megaloptera; family Corydalidae; genus Neoneuromus; species Neoneuromus ignobilis. Next base: position 20,785,257 of record CP092092.1, on the reverse strand, counting down.
CTATTCCACTTTGTATGATGTAATTAAGCGATGTTAAAAGCGAATATATTAGACCAGGGATTCCCAACCCCGTGCCCGCGGGCATCATGGGGCCCGCGGACCGATTTATGTGCGCCCGCCACTTTTGCAGACACCATGGAAAAATTGAATTCTTTCAATTTGGAGTTGTAGGGAAAAGACAAAAATATAGCTGAAATGATAAGCTCTGTAAACTCATTTAAAGCGAAATTGGCATTGTTGATATCACATCTGCAGATCAAGTCTCTCTTGCATTTCCCACATATGAAGAAAATGCTAGGTAACAATGAATTAAACGTGTCATTATTTATTGAGACCCTTCAAGTGCTTCAAAAACAGTTTGAAGAGAGATTTCTGCAGTTTACAAATATCGAGCCAATTGTCTCCTGTATCAATCTTTTTACTTGCCAAATAAATGTAATGGAACTAGCCGCATGTATTGAAGATCTTGTTCAGGGGAAAGCAGAAGAACTAGAGTTAGAAATTTTGGACCTTAAGAATGATATTTTGCTAAAATCCTTAATAACAGAGGACTTATGGAACATAGTCGACAAAGAAAGGTTCCCATTTTTGAAAAAAGCGGCATATAAAATCAAATCGTTTTTCGGATCAACGTATTTATACGAATCGTTGTTTTCAAACATGAATTTAATAAAATTACGATATAGATCTCGACTCGCCGATGAGCATCTTTATAATTGTTTGCTAACAGGATTATTGTCGTACTCTCCTAATTACGAGGCACTGGCCAATGAAATGCAATGCCAAAGATCACACTGACAGATTGATATTTTTTTTAATGTTTTCTTTTATGTTTTTTAAATGATTTCTTTGTATGTGTGTTTTTTGTTTATTTTGTATTACGTTTTGTATGTAAGTTTCTTTGTGTGTATGTAATTTGCACAATAATTTTATTATTTTGAAATTATTTTTGTTTATTATTTTTTATCCTTGGTCAATTATAAATATCCTTAAAAAATAGCTGGTGCCCGCCGGCCTACCGATATTTTAGAATGCGCTCTAGGGTATAAAAAGGTTGGGAACCCCTGTATTAGACAATAAGTTAAAAACAAGTGGGCAGAAACCGACGAGTGATATGTAAGATAGCAACTAAAGAAAAACTCGAAACTTGGTGCCTTTAAATTAACTATGAAAGTAAGAAAATATTTTTACAACAGTGCGAGTAATCATAAGGAAAAATAATTTCTATAAAAGAGGAACCCGAAAAAACATTTATGAGCAAGCAAAATAGACTTCAAAGATCAGATGTGTTAAGACTTTATCAAAACATTTTTTTTCTTTTCTGGAAAGGTATTATTTATCGTTGGGAATAAATTAAGACTTTTTCGCTCAGATGGTTAAATAGACGCGCGGAGAAAATCAAATGAAGAATTGAAAGAGAAAAGATTATTAAGATGGGCCGGTCATAGTTTGGGCTGCATGTTAGCTGCAGAATTTGGAAAACTACAATATAAACTATATAATGAATTAAAATACCTACTTACAACTTGTAAAAGAAAATCTCAAAGTGCAAGAGACTTAGGTATAGAAAACCATTTTAGTTATGAGGATAATGATCCTAAGTACAAGACATTAAACATTTGTTTATGGTTTGTTATACAATTTTTCACAAGCACTCGAAATATCTCATAAATTTCCAGATTTAAATAATATTAAATGTTTATAGGCATATTTAGAGGAGAAATTAAAAAAATGTACAATTCAAAATAAAAAAGATTTGGGAATAGTGCTGAGAGGAATGGTTGTAAATCAATCGATTATCTAGTGAACAATTAGTTTGCTCCATACCAAAATGATCAAAAATTGTAAGAAAAAATAATAGGAATGTCTTAAAAATATTGAAATATATGAGAAGCAAAGTAAAATATTGAACGATTTTTGGTGTCCGAATGTTATTTTATGATTGGTTTAGATAATTTTTTAAAACTTAATTTTTTTTTGCAAAAAATTTAAATGAATTTTATTTTTGTTCATAATGACTTTAATTGAATTTCAATATAGCTTAATTATAAATTTATCTTTACCTTTGGCTGTTTTCTTTATTATTTATTCGTTTATAAAGTATGAATAAGCAAGTATCCAAATATTACTTTGAGCTATTGTATGTAGATTTTATTAAATTTTCGCCAAATAAAATTATTTTTATAGGAAATAATAATATATTCCATTATTAACATTGTATTATAATTGCTAGTGCGAGATATGTCAATTCCTTTATGTACTCAAGGTAAACAATTATTAGTATAATTAGATTTTTTACACGTATATTGTCGGAAAAAAGTATTCGTATGTACATCATTTGAACGGTATGTAATTCTTTTACCTGTTTAAAAGGAATTTTTAATAGGTTAATCATAGAAAAAAACGCATTCTCAACTTTCAATACATTGTATAAATGTATGTACACTGTATATTTAATTGATATACAGCAATTTATAATACGTTAAATTCAAATTAATATTATGCTAGTTATACAATTGATTTTTTAAATCATTTTGGAATAGAACAAAATTTGGTACAGTATTCATTTAATGAAATAATAGCATCGAAGCATTTGGGTATTAAATCAACAAGGTTTTCTTTATTGTAGTTTCAGCTATTTTGATTCATTCTACAATACTTGCAAAACTGTCTGCAGTTCGTTTTTGTTAGTAATGTTATGACGTATATGGCGGTCAAGCTATTCTCATAAATTATCTATGAGGTTAATGTCGGGATATTGAGTAATGTTTCTAGTACATCGGCGTATTATACAGCAGTCATTTGTGGATTAGATGAGATTTATGTTTCGGATTATTATTTTTAACGATATACTAACTATCTGAGAGATGAAACTATTTGGCACTTGTATTTAAATTTTGTTTTAGGATATTCAAATAGATATACGAGGATTGTTTGATAAGTCCGTGTAAAAATAAAAACTGCTTCATTTTTTTGAATAAATCGTTTTTATTTTTCAACATAGTCTCCTTTTAGGCTTATACACTTCATCCAACGCTGCTCTAGTTTGTTGATCCCTTCCGAATAATAGGATTTGTCCAAGTCTGTAAAATAGTCATTCGTTCCTGCAATCACCTCCTCGTTCGAATAAAATCTTTTTCCCGCGAGCCATTTCTTCATATTAGGGAACAAATAATAGTCCGATGGAGCCAAGTCTGGAGAATAGGGGAGATGTGAAACGATTTGGAACCCTATTTCCATTAGTTTTGCGGCCACAACTGCTGAGGTGTGAGCTGGTGCGTTGTCGTGATGAAAGAGGACTTTTTTGTGGGCTAATCGGGGACGTTTTTCTTGCAACTCGGTTTTCAAACGATCCAATAACAATGAATAATATGCACCTGTAATGGTTTTACCCTTTTCCAAATAGTCGATAAAGATTATTCCTTGCGAATCCCAAAAGACAGTCGCCATAACCTTCCCGGCCAAAGGAATTGTCTTCGCCTTTTTCGGAGCAGATTCCCCCTTGATAACCCATTGTTTAGACTGCTCTTTGGTCTCAGGAGTGTAGTGATGTATCCATGTTTCATCTACAGTGATGAAACGACGCTTAAAGTCTTGCGGATTTCGCTGAAACAGCTGCAAACCGTTCTTGCAACACTTCACACGACCTTGTTTTTGGTCGATCGTGAGCATCGCGGCACCCACCTGGCGGATAGCTTTTTCATGTCCAAATGTTGGTGCAAAATATTATGTACCCGTTCACGCGAGATGCCTACAGCACTAGTAATCTCACGCACTTTCACTCTTCTGTCATCCATCACCATATCATGGATTTTATCAATTATTTCTGAAGTGGTGACCTCAACAGGGCGTCCAGAACGTTCAGCGTCTCTTGTGCTCATATGGCCACGCCGAAAATTTTGAAACCACTTATAAACCGCACTAATCGAAGGTGCAGAGTCACCATAATGTTTATCAAGCTTCTGTTTAGTCTCCTGAGGCGTTTTGCCTTTAATGAAGTAGTGTTTAATCAACACGCGAAATTCTTTTTCGTCCATTATTTGACAATCACTCGATTTCCTTGATTCCAACTATTGTCAAACACAAAGGAATAGGCCGATATGGCTGAAACTTGATGTGTGTTCTTCCAAGAGGTGCTACTAATTAAAAATAACCTTGATATGCACCAGTGGTGCCATCTTTCGGAATTTACACAGACTTATCAAACGGCCTCGTACTTACTCATTTCCTTCCACAAACAATAAATTATTAATGCCGCTATATGCGGCACTTTCTCACCATAATACTTTCACACTATGTTTAACTAATAATTGAAAGTTTTCTTTATCAAGTATTGTTCCATTTTTCCTTCAAACTATTTTATTTTCGACATTATTCTTTGTTTTGTATCTGTGAATAATGTTTTGTACCGTTGTATCTCTTTCCTACTTTATCATCAATTTCTTTAAATGATTTTTCTTTATGCAATTTATTTTATTTTTCCTTAGTTACTTTTTTTAATTTTTTTATTCATTTTTAAAAATTCCTGAAATATCACTTTTAATCGTAAAGAAAATTACTAATATAGATCTTGTCAAACATTCTATGTATTTGCAAATGTCTGGCAAATTTGAAAATCCTCGAACTATTTTTGTACTAATACTTTTTTCCGTAATATTTTAACCTATTGGAAAATTTTCTTCCTTGAAAAAGTTTTTAAACTAATTGTACCAATTTTTTTTTAAATATAATAGAATCTATATATATATATATAACAATTTACATGTGTTCATTAATAATATATTGTCATTATTTAATAACACCATATGAAAATAAAAATATTGTAACCATTGTAGGAATATTTTTTTTTGGTACTATAAATATTTATTTCCTTAAACAGAAGTATTTTACTAAGCAATCTTTTATTTTACTCTTGTATACGTATTTTCAATTTGATAGCATTCAAATGATTAACAATTATATTAGCTGTATGCAGAAGTCTTTATTATTAATATTTAAATGGTTTTAAAAATTGTGTTAATGAATATTTATGTTTTTGTTCGTTTGCTTTATCAATGCTGATAAACATTAATAAAAATTGATACAAAACAGATTACAATTACGAGTATTATTGATATAACACGTTATTTTATTTTAAAATTAAAGCGAAGAAGACGTACATTCGTCATTGCATGTTAATTTTATTTATTCGGAGTATGCGTTAAAAGTTCATAAACAGATTGTAATTGTGTGTGTGTGTATGCGTGTATATATATATATAATTCATTAAAAAATATATTTTCAAAATATATAGTAGAGAATATTTCACAGTTGACCGAAATGCAGAAATGTAAATGATAGCAGCTATAAAGTATGCTTCTTCATTTTTTTAACCAAAATACCAATGTAAAAATATTTTTATCACTAAATCTTTCCATTAATTAATGTTAATTGTAGTAAATTTATAGTTAGGGTCTATAGAAACCATCAAAATCATAGAGAAATACTGTTTATAATTAATGTATGAAGAATCAATTTTTAGTGGTTTCTTAACATTGTATGTTTCCCATGTAGGGTTTCTACGGTCTCAATTTTTTATGACAGGTTCTAACAGATATAATAGCAATATATTTTACCAGAAAACAATATTTCACAATTTTCCACTATTTGTATTATCTTGTTTTATAGTTGTCCCCTGTTATCAAATTTCTAAAAAAAATAAGTTTTATTTTCTATTGGATTCTCAACTTTATTTATTTTTCGTTATATTAACAACTATAGACCCATTTTAGCTTAATTATTTGTATAATTTCTATTACAGTTTTGTTGTTTATAATAGGGAATGATTAACTTTATGATTTCTTAATACTTTTTAATTTTTCTTAATTTCTTTTTATAAAAAAAATATTAAATATTTTGTATCAACGCCATAATGTTTGTTGTTATGTAAGATTACGAATAACGAATACATACGGATTTGAATACATACATACATATAGGTGTTTTTTTAAGCGTGATAGCACTTTAAATTGAATTAAATAAATTGAACTAATATATATATATATATAATTCTATAATATAATTAATTTTAATCTAATGTTTAAGAAATATATTAAATATAATTGATAATTGTGATTGAGTAGTGTGCATAAAATATTTTTTTTGTTATTTAAGTTTTATAAAAAGTAGACATAACATACATTATTATAATAGGATGTGTTTGGGTCAAATATAAATGCTAAACATGGTCGATGTTCGAAGTTTTTTGGAAATATTTTGCGAATATAGAACGATAATCTCTCTAAAAGCAATGATAACAAACACGGATTTGAAATATGTAAATATGTCATCATTTTTTAAAAGTAATTATTCTTGGAAAGTAATTACCAAAGTCCGATCAAAATTGAATTATCAAGTTTTTTAATAACTGTGCAGACTAAACCCAGACGATAAGAATTGTAACTAGAAAAACATCAACATGCTGTTTAATATTGTTATGTATATGTTAGTTATTTCCTTGTCATCATTTGAAATGCACTTTACTTTTTTTATTTTACTAACATCAATAGTCGGCGGAAATTGTATATAATATGTTGTTTTCAAATTAATTTACAATGAAAACACACACATACATACACAAATACATACACAAATACATACATACATACATACGTACAAATATATATATATATATATATATATATATATATATATATATATTTATATAGATAGATACATATAGGATAGCCCAAATGAGAGTGAAGAATAGGAAAGAATAGTTAACGAGAATAAGCAGTAAATTTATCTCTAAACCTTTTAGTCTCATTGGGCCACCTTATACACACACACACCCACATATATATATATATATATATATATATATATATATATATATATATATATATATATATATATATATATATATATATATATATATATATATATATATATATATATATATATATAGAGAGAGAGAGAGAGAGAGAGACTAATTTTTGGTAATATTGAATAAAATACTCTTTT
>CP092092.1:20590755-20768255 GCA_029203775.1 Neoneuromus ignobilis | reverse complement strand
CGATCGAATATTAATTAATGTAATTTTGCTCATTATGAATAGTTATAAAAAACTCATCAAAATTCAACCACTTTTTCAAATTTTTCTATTTTTGACAGCTAAAGAGGGAAAGGTCTTTAAAATAACATGTTAATGTGTGCGAGTGTTTCGCTGATGTTTTTATCATGATTTATTTTTGTTCATTTTTGTTTACCTATGTATCTATCGTATACAACTGAATGTATGTCAATTTAAGTACTTTTATCTAAGTTTGATTGTTAGAGTACTGATTTTTTTAATTTTTATAAAATAATCATTAGAAATTATATAATTATATAAATATTTTAACAGATATTTAAAAAATGTATTTTTATCATAATATTTGAAATTATTTACAAAAGAGAACACATCGTATTCAACTGAATGTCGTTAAGTGTATATATATATATATATATATACGTGTGTGTGTGTGTGTATGAGAGAGAGAGAGTATATGAATATTAAGTATTTTTTTAGAAAAATATATTAACATGCACTTCTTTATATACTCGTAAGTGCCTCAAATGAGGCTGAAAGATAGTAATGAATAATAAATGATAGTAAGCAAGTAAATCCACGTATAAATAAAACTCTTCAGTCTCATTTGAGACATCATATATATATATATATATATATATATATATATATATATATATATATATATATGTATACATATATGCATAAATAAATTGATTAAATCTCCAATCGTGAATTATTGATTTATAATCTTCCCCCACTTATTTAATTGAAAGATATAAGAAATCGTATATCTGTGGTCCTTGGACTGGCCAATAGATAATGTAATATTGTATTTATACTAAAGTATATTTATCGTCGATAAAGTAAAACAATCTTAAACATAATTACTCACAACGAAGCTTCAGACGAACAGTGTACATGATTTGGTCAGCATCGGTCCGATACTAGGATATATCTAAATTCTAAATTAATTGTATAAAGTGATCAATCAATCTTATTATTCAACGATTAATTTAAACTGCTTAACAATTAAAAACGAAAAATTTTTGATAAAAAATTATTAGATATAGACCATAGTACCGCGAACCACTGGTTTAGTTTAGTTTATTATTTTAATTACAAATTCTAAACATGATCGAAACGGATCCAAACGCTAATCCTGACAAGACACGTCTCAATAACATAAATAACTTCACGAAGGATATTCAACAGAATGGCATTAAGTTGAAGAGGAATAGAATTTTCTTGAGAGGACCAAGTATTGTAGAATTTTTTGGTAAAGTGAGCACAACCGAAAAAGCGCAAGTCAACAGATCGCCAATTTTTTGTTACAAGGAGCAGAAGAGTAAAGGAATACTTGGTGAGTACATATTGTTTATATACATATAATGACATTTACATATATATATATATATATATATATATATATATATATATATATATATATATGCATATACACATGCTTATACATAATTAATACTAATTTTATTTGTATAATAACACTTAAGTTTATTATTTATTTGAAGAATTGTATTTAATGTGCTGTTGTATTCCAAATTTGATTCATAAAAAAATTGTTTGATATATTTTTATTTTAAAATTCAAATAAAAGACAAAATATTATTTTAGACAATGTTCAAATACATACTCGTATTTCTTTAAATGTACTCTTTTTCATTACAATATCTGCAAACTTTTAATATATATATATATATATATTTATATTTCTAAATGCGTGTGTGTGTATGTATGATTAAGAAAGAATGCGTGCTTTATATATTAGAACAATGAATATTGGTTTATGAATTACCTTTGTTTTATTAATGAATTCTACTAAAATAAAAAAAATAAATGATAAAATAATTGTGTAATATATTAGTGACATTTTGATATATTGTACGTACATTTATATATATATATATATATATATATATATATATATATAATATTTAGTCGTGTTATATGAAATATCAGATTGTTATATAGGAAATAAAATAAAATCCGACATTTCATATTACACGACTTAATATATATATATGTATGTATATATATATATATATATATATATATATATATATATATATATATATATATATATATATATTTGACTGAAATGAGACTGAAGCGTTTAGACATTTCTTTGCTTATTATTATTTACTACTCTTTATTATCCTTTAATCTCATATCGATCACGATATATATATATATATATATATATATATATATATATATATATATATATATATATATATATATATATATATATATATGTATGTATGTATGCCTATATGTACATATATATTTCAATTACTAATATTAATAAATAATATTAAATATTGTACTTAATTTATTTCATTTTCAATGCTTTTAATTGACATTTAAACTATTTTAATAATTATGAATATAAATTAAATCAAAATTAACTACATAAAGTGAGCTATTCCATCAAGAATATAATCAAGTAATTAATTAAAAATATATTTTTTTATTTTTTATGTTTAGTTGATTCATAGTTTGATATTGTGCATTATTTTTGGCATAAAATATATATCTGACTTATAAGTTTTATTATTATTATTAAGTTTATTAAAGTTATGGTTCTTTAAAATTAATTACATTAAGATGTTACTCGTAACTACAAAAACTCAAAATACGTGCCCATATCCATACACATACATACATATACAAATACATATATATATATATATATATATATATATATATATATATATATATATATATATATATATATATATATATATATATATATATATATATATATATATATATATATATATATATATATATATATATATATATATATATATATATATATATATATATATATATATATATATATATATATATATATATATATATATATATATATATATATATATATATATATATATATATATATATATATATATATATATATATATATATATATATATATATATATATATATATATATATATATATATATATATATATATATATATATATATATATATATATATATATATATATATATATATATATATATATATATATATATATATATATATATATATATATATATATATATATATATATATATATATATATATATATATATATATATATATATATATATACAGGCCGCCGCAAGGGTATCGGCCGAAAATATTTCTGCCGCACCCATTCGCAAATTGCACTTTTTCCATGGCAGACTACTGAATGATATTTATTAACTTCAAGGGAAAGGATAATCGAAATTAAATGCATTTCATATTGACACGGACTTAATTCCATTCTGTTCGCATGTAAAACGTGTTTTATGAAATATCTATATACTACTATAAAACGTAATATACGTACATATTTAATATTCTTGTTTAAAATATAAATTTATTTATTATATGATTAATAATTATTCCCTTCTTAAATAATTTTTCGACAACTTTTCTTGGCAAGACCAAAGAGAACAGATGCAATAAACACATTTGGTAGCTTTCAACAATTCATGATTTTCAGAGAAATGTGTTAGAAATACAATGATAGTATGTGTTTGTGTTCTCTCAGTAATATGTATTTAAATGCTATAATCAAGTAACGTCGAACAGATCAAAATATTACATAAGGGCTGATGTGGCTAGACAAACTTAAAGAATGTGTTGTTTCACATATTTAAAAATTAATATGATTAGAACAATTTTAGATGTAAAAAAATTTAAAGGTGCTGATTTCGTATTGAATATTTATTTTTATACAAATTAACTATTTACGTTAATACCGTCAGATTTTGTAAAATTGTTCACTAATCAATTAAAATTTATTTTATTTTCTGATATGTAATAAAATGCCATTTTGTCATTATTAAAACACTATTTTATAAAATCTGATCTACATGATGAACAAAATCTAATTATTAAATATTTTTATAAAATATGTTGTTGAGATGAGCGATTTAGTTGCGAAAAAATGGTTTAAAAATGATAAAAGTAGGAGTTGTATTAAAGTCACTACTTTTTGACATTGAAATCCATATATTTTTTATACAAATGTGCCACATGTTTTAATATCACAAAAATTTATAAAAGTATTCAAAAAATATTTATTGTTTAGTTTATTCTTTGCTGCATATTTAGATCGCCATGTTATCATCATTAGAGATCTATGTTAAACTTATTTAGAGTTTTTATAATTCTATAGTTTAACAATGACTACTTAACTATTGGGCATCAGTGAATAAAAAGGATAATAAATGATTACTGAACATTTTTTTAAAAAAATGTAGTTTTAGGATAAGTGATTCATACATGTACACGATAATTACCAATTATAGGTATAAAGGTAATTATTGTTAACAGATTGATTAATCTAAAGGAGATGCATAATTATTATTTAGATTTATTCATTATTTACAAATATATATATATATATATATATATATATATATATAAACAGAAACATATATAACTTTCTATTTTATTTCATATGTTATTTTTCCTATTAATAAAGCATAAGATAAATTATAATGAAACGTAAAAATCTGAATTTAGTTCCACTATTTAACATTATTTTAGATATTAATTAAGTATAGATAATTGAGGAAGAAGTATTTATTTTCCTACTCATACTTTACATTTCTTATTTTTAATTACATACTATAATATAATGTTACGGATATTTTCTAATATTTATTTTAATATTTATCTTTATTTTTCCATATCAAGTTAAATACAGCTATTTGTAAAATTTATAGTAGAGTTTAAACATTTAGGTATTTATTAAAATAATGCAATTGAAATTATTTTAACTTTATAAAAGATTATTTAGAAAAAAATTATATATTACTCTTTTTAAAATATTCTGTTTTTTAAAAAATAAATGTTAGATCTTCTTGATGTAGACAAAATTACTATAAATACTATTATGAGAAATATAGAATTGAGCATGTAAAATTTAAAAAAATGAAAAAAACATATTTCAGAGTCTTTTAAACTCGTTTTAATTGTAGTCCATAAATTTGCAATTGAATTTTAATTTAAATAGTGTGAAGGTGATTCAAATGTAAATTGATATTGTTATTGTATATTATGATAACTGGTTTTTCTGAATGAATAAATAGTAAAAACCTCAAGTTTTTTTTTTTAATTTTTGTTCGAAGAGATACGAATTTAATACAAAATATATAAAAATTGAAATTTAGGCTCTGTGCGATTATTTTCATGAATATCTGCATTGTTTAATATACAATAATTATGCACTGAAAATGTTAATTTATATAATAAATTTTCATATTTTTCTTGTTAATTAAAAAAAATATAGTTTAAGCAATAATAATGATATTTATAGTCTTCTTTGAGAAAAATGTAAAATTATATGTGATATTTTCAATCATTTTGAAAAAAAAATATTCTTAAAAAATTCATAAATATCTGATATTAACTATTTCTCAAAAGTAATTAACTTTTGCTATAAACATTTATATAGTAAATAAAGTATTGTTCTATAAGCGTTTAAGTTGTAAAATAGTAAATAAATTTAAATATGTTACATTTAAATAACTATATATGCATAAGAACTTAATTACGTTTTTATTTATTAATGCGCATCAAGAAAATCATACATACCATTGATAATACTTAAGAAGGTCAAAAAGTTTTCACGATGATATGGACAAGGTGTTGGTTGATGTATAGCTATTTTCGTTAATTTTTGAAATTTCTTCTAAGACTACAAATAGACATATATTTTATTGTTTTATTTAAATAGATGTCAAAAATATAAAACGTAAATTATAAAATTTTTGAATAAATTTGAGGTCCAAAAATAATAAAATACGTTGAAAGAATTAAATTAACATATAATCTTCTATTGAAATCAATAAGTATAATAAAAAAAGGAATAATAAGATATTAGAAATGCTGGAGTCCTACAAAAATACATTTGAAAAGAAATAAAAATGATTTGAAAATAAAAGATCTGATAATTTTTCTCAGATATTAGCAATGTAAAACGTAGAAGTTTAAAAAAAGTGATGGAAGATTTTTTCTAAGAATTTTTTATTATAGAGACATAATTTTCTTTTTTGCTCGAGATAGCTATTTGATTTTATTAAATGAAATTGTATCCTTGGATACAACGAAGTCATTATTACTTAAAAAGTGACACGAAAATGTTTCTAAAAAGAATTCAAGTTATCAATAACTTATTAACAGATCCATAAAAAGAATATATTTATAACTTTTACTCTATTAATATTAGATATATTAATTACGTAATGTACATGTATAAGTAATATTAATTTTGACAATTTTAAGTAAAAAAATATTTAAATTTCTTATATATTCTTGAATGATTTAGTTGTATTTAAATTGAAAAGATAACTAAATTATTCTCATAATATATGTATACAAGGGTTGTTTGATAAGTATGGTAAAAAGTAAGAAAAATTAAATTGAAAACTTTAATTAAATTAAACAATAAATAAATTTACCATATTTATCAAACGACCCTTTTATATATATATATATATATATATATATATATATATATATATATATATATATATGTATAAATATAGAAATAAGTAATTTTGGTTCGCTTTATATTTTATTTGATGACTTACTTTGGAATTTTATTTATTTTGAAATTATGTATCAAAATTAAAAAAAACATTTGGTATACATATTTAATACAAATCAATAAACAACTTTAAATTCTAACAAAAGTGAGAGTAAAATGCAGTTTAATAAAATTATATGTAATAAGTCTTTCTAATTAAATCATTCGCATGAACGGAATTTCTACTGCGGCTAGTTTTTTTATATAAAAAAAGTAACTAACAGCTAGTGGCATCCATATTAATAAATTCATTTTTTGTTAATTGTCACTAAGAAGGAATTACTGGATATAAACCAAGACATTTTCATTATAATACATTAATTGCTTTTATTGCACAATTATTGTCGCCCCAATAATATTTTTAATATATATATACATATATATATATATATATATATATATATATATATATATATATATCGTAATCGATGAATATCAAGGATTAATGAATTTTTTCTCAATTAACATATTTATTTTTTACCGAGTTTTTAAAAATAAATATTGTCTGATGGTTATCAGGTTAAATATTATATATATATATATATATATATATATATATATATATATATATATATATATAAATACAAGTGTTATTTTAAAAATTCGCGACTTAACATATAAACATCAATACTACTTTCAACATTTTTGCTCCGAGATATTGCCACACTTGTATTGTAAATAACTCTTGAATACAAAGTCAGTCTGTCAATTAATTTTCTATAAACAGCTGTTTAAAAAAAGTTTTCTCAGTGTACTTTTAAAATTATCATTTATCTGATTTAGTACAATTTGACTATTATCTATTTCCAAATTTAAAAAAAAAATTTAGTGGCAAGGATTTTTTTCAAACAATGAGCTAATAACAAAAGTAAATGGCTATTTTCAGAGATTGAAAGAACTAGACACTTGGAATGAGATAAAAATATATAAAAAAAATATGGAAAAAGTTAAAGTTCAAGGAGGTTATATTGAAAAATAAAAATCATTACAAAAAGAAAAATACAGTTTTTCATTATTAAGTTGCGAACTTCTCAAATGATTTTATTATATTTATATATATATATATATATATATATATATATATATATATATATATATATATATATATACAGATCAATATGCATATAAATTCCTTTCTTTCAATTGTATTGAATTTAAATTATAACGTTAATAGCTTATTTCAATGAAAAAGACTTATAAAAAACAAATTGAATAATAAATAAGTAATTTTTTAAATATAAATATAAATATATATATATATATATATATATATATATATATATATATATACAAGTATATATATACACACACACACATATTTGTGAATATGATGACATTTAAAACTTTTTCCGTATCTAAAGCGCGAGTTGATTAACGTTTCTTTGGAAACAACATTTATTTTTATGTTTACAACTGTTAAGATTCGTTTATGGTCAATTCGGAGACGATAAAAACTTGGGCCAAAGATAAACTAGCGACCTCTCGAATCATTATTTGTTTCCAAGAGATAAATCTTTTATTCTATACATTTTTTCGAATTTATAAATAACTGTTCCAAAATAATCTGATTGTATGAAATAAAAAAAGAAAGAATATCATTCATGTTGTTTATATATATATATATATATATATATATATATATATATGAATATACATGTGCATGTACATAAATAATCGCATGAGTACAAAAATTATAAGGATTTGAATTTCAATTTGACTGATTGTATTGTATAATTTTACTAATTTGAAAAGTTTTTCAATTATCTAAACAATTTTTTCAAACCAACATTAAAATATATTTAATATTCATAAAAATATTCAAATATTTTTTTAAATTAGGATATAAAAAAATAGTACAGTGTACTTGATTATTTCGAATCAACAATATACTTAAATAGCAATAGACACGTTTATGTCAAAATATAATATTTTATGATATTATTTAAGTATCCTACATTTAAATAATTTCATTACAAAATAATATTAATGATAATATGTATTTTATAATATTTCATGAAAGTTGTATTATTGACTAGAAAAAAATTATAGTATTTACAAAAGTCCTAATTTTTCTTTAAAATTTTTTTTAGATAAAAATGTAAGCAAAAATAAAAAATATGATCATATATAATAAAATATACTATAAATTAGAACAAGGACTAATATATGTATAAAAACTTGTTTTTTGATTCTTGTACATAACTTAGAAGTATTTTACATATAAATTGTATATATATATATATATATATATATATATATATTCATATATATATATATATATGTATATATATTTAAAAAAAAATAATAAATACAATTATCAATATTTGGTATTTTTATACAATATATGTGTAAGTAATATTAATTTAAATTACATATTTTAAACCAGTACATTAATTAACGCTAAATATTATCATATGCAAATAATATTTCTTTATGTATTTTCAATTATATGTAATTTAAATAATTAACGTCAATTACTGAGCTGTTTTCAAAACATACTACGTTATAAATAAAATTTACCTCCACATAATTTTATAGGATATTGTCATATTGCTGATTCTTATAATATCATTGGTATCTTGAATGTTATTTTTCATATCCTATGTTGTTATTGTGAGGAAAAAGTTGATAAAAGTGTACGTTTAGAATTTAGTTTCGTATGAATATGAGACATGGATAGTGGAAATGAAGAAAAAAGAAGGCTTAAAACTTTGAAAACCTGGTGCTATATGAAGATTATAAAAATTATCTGGATTGATAGTGACTAATTAAAAGGTGTTAATTAGAGCGGTGGAGCTAAGAATCCTATAACGTCCAATACAACAGAAAAAAGACTGATTGAATATACCTTATATTACATTAAACTAACAACTATAATTGAAGGAATCATTGAATGAAAGAAAGGAAAATTATATCTGAAATACATGTGTCAGATCATGTCGGATATGAGCTGTGATTCTTATGTGGATTTTTAAAAAAAAGTTGAAAAGAAGAGAAAATAAAGAGTTGCTACAAGAAACGCTATGGATTAAAAACCAATAAAAAAGCAATTAAAATTACAAACAATTTTTTATCATAAAATGGATTATATATAATTATTTTGACATTATAATATTTCTTGTAATTTACATTAAATTTACGTACATTCTTTACGTAAATTTTCTATTGGAACTAAAAGATTGTTCGGATTTTAAATCATATGTTAAAAAACACAAATAACCCTCGTATAACACGATTAATTGGTTCTTTGTTGCACAAAAATGAGATGAAAATTCAATCTGTTATATAAGTTCTTCTGCTTGGAATGTTCTTTGTTCTAGTTTTATTAATATATTGCTTTTATTAATTAACAGTTTTAAATCAAATTAAAAATGATGAAAATTATTATATACTGTAAAATTTTTCAAAATTGGAAACCTTTTCACCAAACTTGGTATTCTAAGCGGGTTTATTATTATTATGCTATTATTATTTGATAGTGAAAACAGAATACACATTTTTTAAAAAAAATATTTTATTACACATTAATAAATTAATATTTTTAATGCTATTGAAAAAAATTATTTTATTTTCTTAATTATATTGAATAATAAGGAAGGAAATAAATAATACTTTAAACGAAGTATGTATTCATAATTAAAAGTTAATTATTTTTTTACTCACTCTAATCATCTATTTTGTATTTTTATATTTTATTACTTTGTTTTCATTTCATTTTTAACTATTTTTATTTTTTGCGATTAAAAATTTTCTCATAAAAATATTTTACACATGTAAGTGTCTTTTATAATAATCAATAGCAAATATACTTTATTATAATAAATATATTACTTTTTATTATTTTAAATTGATCAGATTTGAAAAAAATACATCATTATATATTAGAATAAGATTAATTTTTATATTAATTCAATAATCATTGAAATACGTAAAAATAACCTGCTGTTTTCAAATAATAGTTCATATTTATTAGTTTTAGGTTAAAAAAGATTTGTGATTATTTTATAGATAAAAACAACATAAATGTATAAGATGAAAAATCTATTTACATTCCACTGAATTAGTTCATACGATTTATATTAATAATTTATATTAATAAACAAGTAATTTTTAGTGCTAATAACTGGGATATTTATAAGATTAATTATTATTATATGTTACGGTGATTGATTTTATAATAACAATTCATTTAAATTAAATTATAAAATGATATTGCATTTATGAGGAACTGAATGTATATATATATATATATGTAAATATTTGAATGAATGTATTATAATATTATAAACAGATATTTTTGTATGGATATTTTATAATCTGTTCTCATAAAGGAGATAAATTACTTTTGAAGGAAGAAATGTTTTTTGTATAAATGATTGGTTCCTTATTTGTATATTAAACTTGAATGAATTATTTTATGATCTATAAATTTTAATTATTGTTTAGGTACGATTTATATTTTTTTTTGTTAAAAAATCTAATTCCGTTTATTCGCTTTACTTAATTTTAATCAATATTTTTTTTATTTTATACCACGTTTTTCCATTTTTTTAAATTACAAATAATAGATTTAATTTTTTATGTTTTGTTACTAAATAAAATTTTATATAATATCGCCACAATGTTAATACAATTAGTAATGTTAATAATAAAAATGAAGATCAAGATTAAAATTTATAGATAAAAGAAAATACTTTATGAATACTTATTAATAAATAAAAATAATAATGTTAACAAGTTAAAACATTTTATATTTACATTGAAATCCAATGAAATTAAAAATTGATGATATTTTTAAATTATTGTATTGTAATTTTACAAGAAGTTGGGTATTTTTCTATTATTTTTATTTAATAAATATGAAATAATATTAAATGTGCAAAATAATAAAATAAAATACCATAATTTGAAAAATTCGAAATAAAATAGAAAGTAATTTGTATTATTTTCGATTTTTTTTATATAATTTCCTTTGAGATCAATTCATTTTGACCAACAATCTGTAAAATCATTATGTTTGCACGAATGTCATATTTCTCAAAGTCTGTAAAATAGTTAATCTTAGTAGAGATTAGATTAATGAATAAATTCACCAAACATTACAAAATATTGTTTATTAAAATACTCTACAAGTGACTATTGTGTATTTTGATATACTTGTACGTGTTTTCTAATATCTTCAAACTACAAATATAAGATAGATGTTCTATAGTTTTTTATCTCTCGTATTAGAAATACATAAATATTTCGCTTCCAAATATATGTGTTGTAGTATATTTGATGTAATTGATAACAATTATTTTTTTGAAAAATACAAAGTAATAATAAAAAAAAATAAAAAATGGAATAAAAATGAGTACTTACTTTAAAATTAAATATTTAAATCAATAGATTTTAAATAAATTGAAATATTGTTAACTAATAATTAAATGAAAGTTTATAAAAAAAATCACGTTTGTGTATGAAAAAATCATTAAATGAATGTGTATGAAATCTAAACAAAAATCAAATTATACTATTTATCTCTATTGTGTTTCAGTTTAAATAACAATTTTATTAAAACTGAATACAACATATTAAAAATTACAATATATCGTTTTTAATATAAATTATTTCAAGCAATAAATTGATTATTTATTAATAATGCTAATTATTTATTAATAATTTATTAAAAATTATTCTGTAGATGTCTTTCAATCATTAAACTTCATAATTAATTATAATATAATGATTTTATTTTAATTTCATAATTCTTTGAAGATAAGAGTTGAATAAAGGCAATTATTTCAACATTTGTTTCTTAAAAAAATAAAAAGACCATGACAGCATACAGTAATAATACGTCACAAATGGTAAAAAATAATCAACTTACACATTGCATATATATATATGTATATATATATATATATGCAATAGAGTAACCATTAAAGTTTTTTTTTAATTTTTATTATATATACGAGTATATAGTAAATCATAAGTCTTGGGACAATAGAAATTGAAGATATTTTAAATAATTAAAAACAAGCAAAATTCAAAAATTGATAACTTGGTTTAAAAGTGGTTTATTAATTATAAAATTACACCAAATTAATAATATATAAATTTATTCTTTTCAGGAAAATGTAAAAATGATCTCATAAGTCATGGAATAAGTAGTATTATGAACAAATTAACAAATATACTTTTTTAAATTATTTTAATATTTAATAGTGTTTCTTTGTGATTTGAGGATTTTTCAAGTCTTCTGTAGTTTCTTTCATGGTGGTTGTATAATGTTTCTTTCATCTAGTAAAATTCTTTTCAGAGAATTTTGAAATAATTGTATGTAGTCTAATTATTTTAAAGAATATCTCCAAAATGTTCAATTAGATTAGGTGACTGAGAGAATGTCTCGACTGCTTTTGAACAATTATGTAATAACCTAATATGGGTATTGTACTTGAGATCATTATCTTAGTATTATTTAAAAGCATTATTTAGAACTAATTTCTTTACATTTGCCTTTATTTATTTTCAAATACATATGCTAATCCAATATCCCGTGCAATGAAGGATATACATTTTCAAATCATAATATCTAACATGGTTTATAGTCGATATTAGTTTTCTTAAATTCTGGTTTCGTCACACATTTTCGTGTCAATCAATTTCAAAAATATCGAATTTACTCACATCAGAAATGTGACATATTTTTAATATTCAAAATCTAAATTTTTATTTATATATTTTAAAATCTAATCAATTATTTAAATTTTCGTACACACAAATATTCTTCTTGTAGGTTCTATAATAACTTAAATTTCTAATATCTCTTTTAATAATTTTTAAGTTTATAACTTTTCTTATGGTCAATTTCAAACTAATTATAATTAATTTTAGTAAACTTATTTTTGTATTTGATTTTATTTCCTTTAAAAGGTTCCTTCTTTGCACTAAACTAAAAAAAATATGTATACTGCATGAAACTTTGTTTTTTCGATTTTCGCTATTAAATATTTTTATTATACTTAATCGTAAGTCAACTTATTTTAATTATTTATTTAATTTATTTTACAATTTTGTTTTCTTTATAATGAATAATTTTCTTACTTATTTTTTACATTTCTTTTCGTGTTATCTTTTTTTTAAAAAAAATGAATTAAATATTTTGTATTAACACTATAATACTTGTTATTACTATATATTATTATGTAAAACTAATTATGTGGTAAAAGCGATGTGAGTGAAATTACAATAATTGCATTTAACATAAAGTTAATTACCAAAAAACACAAATGGACTTTTAAAACAATATATATATATATATATATATATATATATATATATATATATATATATACATAAATCTAAAGATATTTCAAATATCGAATAACAATAACATCAATAATTGTTTATTCAATATTTACATTTAAATAATAAACAATATTCAAATATTAATAAATATATATCTCAAATTTCCAGAAATCGTTTCTGTTTTTTAATAGTTCGAAAACATAAACCTTCAAAAATCACACCACTTTAAAAAAAATCTAAACATAACAATGATACGAGAAACTGAATTATATTTGCTAGATATGATTTTTTTATCTTTTTAAAACAAAAACATTGGATAAATACGTAAATGATTCTTAAATTGAAAAAAACCAGTTACGACACAGTCTTTGAATATGTTTAATTAAGTATTAAAACGATATGTAATCATTTTTTAGACTCTCTTGTCAATCGTACGAAACGAATGTCAATGTGGTGATAAGGGGTCAGAATCTCCCGATCACACCATCCAGCGGCTAATTGGTGTTTTGCGATTTTATAACCATTAGTTATGTTGACCTGTCATAGATAAAAATTGAGGTCATCGTTAGTCTAGACGTAATGTTACACACACGATTGTGTCATGACGAACGTGAATGTTTTTTTAGTCTCTTTTATACATTATTTCATTCATTTAGATTTAAATTATAATTAACTGTTTCAAAATTAATTGATTACCATTTACCATTATAAAAAGAATTTCATTCTCTGTGTGGTACGATGTTTAATTTATACCTCAATATGATTTCAAATTTATATTAATATTTACTATGATTTCAAATTAATATTTAATGAATAGATAATTTAATATTTAATGAATTTAATATTTAATAAAATTAATATTTAATTTTAATATTAAATGAATAACTATGATTTCAAATTATTATTTAATTATTTTAATACCATTTTATAAATATCTTCTAACTTTTTTTAAATAGTACCAATAAAATGTGGCCTGTTGGAATTTTTATATCTTATTATTAATATTTCAAAACATAAATTTGTATTTATAAATATGATCTATTTGTTTAGCATTTCAATTATTTCACACAAATGAATCACTCAAGTCTAAATCACAATATTTTCATAAAATGTTCTCTAATCATACAACTCTTATCACTGATTCACATGTTAATGATTACTATTATTATGACAGCAGTATATATATATATATATATATATATATATAGGGTCATCCTAATGTGATGCCTAAATTTGTGTTTTATTAAAAAGAAAAAAAAGAAAGTCTACACATGTTTCCCTATACACATGTTTTTTTTTTTGATTAAACACAAATCTAGGCGTCACATCTGGATGACTATATATATATATACGAGGGTCGTTTGATAAGTATAGTAAATTTATTTATTGTTAATTTAAATTAATTAATTAATTTAATTACATTTTTCAATTTAGTTTTTCTTACTTTTTTACCATACTTATCAAATGACCCTCGTATATACAAGAAAATCAAAGTTATGGATGATATAGCAAAAATGAAGATTTTAAAATGAAAATCGACCTTCCAAATAGGAAAAAAGATCACTGATAGAAAAAAGAAATTACTGATATAAAAAAGAGAAATTATTGATTTGGAACTCAAAGATATAAAGAGATCAATGGATAAATGGGACAAAGATATATAAAAAAGAGTACAATCGATAAAAAAAGCTGTTTTTGATGCTGTTAATGATGTATGTATGTATGTATGTGTGTGTATGTGTATGTGTGTGTGCGTGCGTTTGTGTATGTGTGTATATGTGTGTGTGTGTATGTGTGTATATGTGTGTATGTGTATGTATATATATATATATATATATATATATATATATATATAAATATACAAATACAATGTATATCATTAAATTGTGCTAACTATTATATTATAATTTATTTCTAAAAGAATGCGGTATAAATATTTATATCATCATTTAGTAATGTCAATCATTGAACTTGATTCTTAAAAAAATATAACATAATTTAAGGTCAATGAAACATTTCAATCACGAAATAATATAACTTAATTATTGCACTTCTATAAGATATAAATAGAAAGCTAATATATTATAAAGATAATTTACAATTACTGTGTTATATAATACGTTTATACACACACATATAGAGATATATATATATATATATATATATATATATATATATATATATATATATATATATATATACGAGGGTCGTTTGATAAGTATGACAAAAAAGTAAGAAAAACTAAATTGAAAAAATTTAAATAATTATTAATTAAAAACAATAAATAAATTTACCATAATTATCAAACGATTCTCGTAAGTATATATATATATATATATATATATATATATATATATATATATATACACATACATACCCCCAATTATATTTATATGTATATATATATATATATATATATATATATAACTTTGATATAAAACACCACAAGGCCCCCAATTATATTTACTATATATATATATATATATATAATATATATATATATATATAATTGGAGGAGTATGTATGTGTTTTAAAAAATATTTAACTTTGATGAAAATCTTCATTCAAGTGTATATATAATCTAGTGCACTTCACATTAACACGTATAATATATTTTATTTCATATTATTTTAATATAATTTCATTATAATTATTATTTTTCAAATTGTTCGTTGTTCTAGTTTATATTTCTTCTTTAAGTTTGATATTAAATGAATAAGCAAAATGTATTTTATGTCCAATTGTACTATAAGTTCAAAAACTACATATAAAAATTATATAATAAATCTCATATAGCAAAGTCAATAAGTTTGATTAGTAATTGTTTGATAAATGAGTGTGAAAATGGTTCATTCTGTCTGTTGTATATTATATAAATAAAACATAATTGATTTCCTACTACAGATATTTTATATTTCAATAAAAAATATCACTTGTTAATTTTTTTAGGATTTATAAAGTGTTAAGTTATCATCTACTGTTCATTTTTTAATTGTCACAATATCACTTTTAAAGAATAGCAATATAAAATAAGATTTTCATTAAATTAAACATCCGAATTAATTTTAATAAAAAAATCAAATAAAGAGAAAAAGAAGAAAAATACTGGTTCTAGAATTTTTTATATTTTATAATTAAAGTAGAAACATAATTAATGAATATGTATAAGATATCTGTAAATATTAAATATGACAATAGAGTTTGAATTAAACAACAGTTAGTTATTGAAAAATTTCAAAAAATCTTTCAGTATGTGTTAAATGGTTCATTACAAATTTTTTTTTGTTTATGTCTTCAAAAACATTTTTCACTGCTTTTTCATATTTGTTCAATGGAAAAATTTATTTATGAAATTAATTTTTTTTATACTAATTGTACATAATTAATAATTATTTTTTTAGTATATAATCTATTAATATAGGGTCATTCAAATGCGACGCCTAAATTCGTGTTTTATTAAGAAGAAACAATTAGAAACTATACACATATTTCCTATACACCACTTTATACATATGTTTCTTTTTAATAAAACACAAA
Source organism: Neoneuromus ignobilis (assembly GCA_029203775.1). Taxonomy (NCBI): domain Eukaryota; kingdom Metazoa; phylum Arthropoda; class Insecta; order Megaloptera; family Corydalidae; genus Neoneuromus; species Neoneuromus ignobilis. The sequence goes on along the minus strand of CP092092.1, from coordinate 20,750,816 downwards.
TCTAGTTATCACATCTGGATGACCCTATATATTTTTTTTAAAAAATTAGCGAACGGCTATTGTATTTTATTTATGCATTATTTTGATTGAGCACGTTATAAGGTATTCATTGCTTAACAGATTCCAAAAAAAAACAAATTCAATAATTATCAAATGTGTAAACTTAACCTCTTTATCGCAATTTTGATTAAAATTAAATTCTGCAACAGATATGTTATCAGCGTTTTTAATTATATTATATTGTGTGTTTACCGAACTATTTTTGTAGTTCATTAGGTTTTTCAATAAGTGATTGATACGAAATCGAATTTAAAAATTATGAATACAAAGAGGTTTTATCGCAAATTTACAAATTTTATTAAAAGTTCGCGACCCAAATCGTTAATTATAGAAAAATGTATCAGTGCATTGACGATTAACATTGTTGTAATTGTTTCTATATCATTTTGTCAATAAAAAGGTTCAAAATGTCACACATTGGTACGTGTGTTTTATTATCAGCTGTCAATTCGTATGATGTAATGCAAAAATTATGATTCTTGTTATTAAATTTCAATATGTTATAAATAAAATATCGATTTATGTACATACAGTATGAAAATTAATTAGTAATGAGATGCAAGATAACTTATTTGACTGTGAAAATGTATTCAAAAAGTTTACGTACATCAATAAAAAAATGATAAATAAAAAATATTACATTTAATATTTTGTTGAATTTTCTATTATATATTTTAGGCTGTTGCATATGGCGAATTTTTCAATTAAACTTCAAACATCTGCAATTTTTTCAATAAATTATAATATATAGGCGTAACATTTGGATGACCCTATAAAAATGAATACATACATGTTTTAAAAAAATAATAATATATACTAAATTTTTTAATGTGTTGCAAAAATCTCCCAGGCTCAATATTTAAAATATCTGGCACCTATTTTTCATTTATAATTTACTACTATGCTATTAAATTATATTTTCTAGTTTATATACAATATACAAAAATATCAATTTAATGTTTAAATCATTTTGCTTTTAAATTTCCTATTAATAGACTATACAATTATTAAAATGATTTTAAACACATAGTAGGTATAATACAATTTATGATAATGTAAATTTCCAGATTTCTTATTTTATTTTGTTTAAATAATGTGATATTTTCTATTAAAAAGAAAATAAATAAAAAAAAAATATATTACGTCAATAACTATAACGTATGAGTTACTGTCTTATGTATTTTCAAGGTCGACACCATATGCGAGTTTGTATTTTATTAATTAAATATGAAAATTATAATGCAATTATAATAATACTGCTCTACTTACTTTAGTATTTAAAGTGTACCATGCAATTATATGTCTAGATTATTTTATTATAATTATTTTTTTACGAAAATATTGACTAGTTCAATATACTCTATAATAAAATAATTTATACGATTTCTTAAGAAACCAAAAAATAATAACCAGCATGGAGAGAAAATTATCGAGTAGAATTTAAATCTCTGTTTTGATAACCTTTTCTGATAATGTTCGAATATACAAAAATTAACTAAATATAATTTCAATACAATCGTTTAATTATTATCTGATATAACATGTGATGACGGCTCAGACAAGATAACTTATCTCGTGTCAATTTTTTAACGACATAGTAAATGAATTAAAAACTTGTGTACGTGACTTAGTTATTTAAAATATATAATACATATGCAGGTATATTTTTTCTAATATCAAAAAATAGTTAAGTATATTCAACGATCAAGATAATAAACATGATCATAAATACACAAACACATACACACATACACACTCATATTTATATATATATATATATATATATATATATATACATGTATCAAAAGTACATAAACTGTCTTTTGCATACATATATATATATATATATATATATATATATATATATATATATATATGATGAATTTATTTAAAAGATGTGTAAGAAAAAATGAAATCACAGAAACGTAGAAAAATATATAATATATAATTTTTATATAAGATCTGAATAATCATAGGTCATTATCATTATTCTCTTTATATAAAGCATACAGTAAAGTCCTAGTAAAAAGATTTGGAAAAGAATTAAGCTACTAACAATCCAGGAAACAAACAAGATTCAAATCAAATTTTAGTATAAATTGCCATCTCTAGACATTAAAAGAATTGTAAGATATTATTGGAAGCATTGCATCACTATTATTATCTTTGAAAGAGTAAGGAATAAATAAAAATTATATATTGGATTGTCAACGATATGAAATATATTGGAAAATTAAGAAATTAAAGATGCATATATTGAACTTTCAAGAAATATTTTAAAAATTATGTCCTCTAAATACATAAAAAAATAAGACAGTTTAAAAGTGCGAAATGAGTGAGACAAGGCCATGAGATATCATAATTTTTACAGCAGTATGAGAAGAAGTATTTAAAATATGAGAATGAGAATCTGATGAAATAAAATAAGTGGAAACATATTTACTTATAAAAGTAAGTGGAAACATATTTACTTATAAAAGTAAGTGGAAACATATTTACTTATAGAAGTAAATGGAAACATATTTACTTATAAATGTAAGTGGAAACATATTTACGATTCGCTGACGATATATATAATTATTTTCACAAGTCTAGACGAACTTGAAAAAAAGGATAAAAGAATTAAATAAAGCAAATAAGAATTTGGTTTCATGATAAATTTTAACAAAACAAAAGTGATGTTCAATGAATTTTCAGATTAAAAAAAATCAAATTAAAGAGTAGAAACAGGAGAATATTAAAACTTTATATTTACAACAATTCAATAACATTAAAGGAACATTTATGGATGAAGTGAACAGGAGAATAAAAATGAGATTGTGTCAGTTTGAAAGAAATTATCAAATTATGAAGTCAAACATTTCTCTATGGTTAAGGAGAAAAGATTTTGATCAATGTATTCTATTTGTTTTCACTTATATAAGTGAAAGATGTGTTTAAATTCTAAAATAATTCAGTAACTCCAAACAATATTAAGAATCATGGAAAGATGTATGTTAGGAATAATACATAGAGAAAGAAAGTGAGCCTAGTGCAGTGATCGGCAAACTCATTAGTCAAAAGAGGCAAATGTCAGCAGTACAACAATATATTTTTTTTGAGAGCCAAATTTACAAGAAATCTGTTTTAGAAGTTGATTCAAACTAGGAACTAGTATTATGTGATAGATAGGATTAGACACGCTCCATGTACTAAAAGAAATCATTATAATGTCAAATTTGTAAATAATAATGTTTGAAAAGATGATTCCTGTGTAAATCCTTGCGCCGTTTCTTCTCTACAGAGTGATACTACAAAGTGACAGAGGGGTATCAGGGGCCCGTTTCATAAAATTTACAGTTCCTGTATTATAATTTCTTTATTTAAAATTTATATGCGATATTTGAAGAAAGAACTTTAATATAGGAACTGTAAGTTTTATGAAACGGGCCCGATTTTTTAAATATTGCATTATTATTATTGACAATCAAAAAGTGTATCCAATGTACCAACTTTGAGTAATCGGTTTTTTTACTTTAAACACTGAATAAAAAAACTAGATACCTATCGTAATTAATAATAATATTGTTAATTGATAAAAAGTATTTTTTATTATTATAATATTACATGGCACACATTTAATGCACATAGTCATTATTTGTGGAAAAGGCACTTTCAAGTGGCCAAAGAACCACATGCGGCTCGCGAGCAGCGTTTTGCCGACCCCTGGTCTAGTGAATTAGAAAAAAAAACAAAAGTTACGGACGTTATAGCAAAATTGATGAGTTCAATATGATAATGTATTAATTATATAGTAAGAAAACAAAATTACTGATTGATAAGAGAAATTATTCAATGGGAACCTAAATGTATAGAAAGGATAGAAAGAACAGAGAAATATAAAAGAAATCATTGGAATGGACTGGAAAATAATAGCAGTGGATTAAATAAAATGTATAATTTTTAGAGAGGATTTTATCCAGCAGTGGACAGAAAGAGGCTGGTGATTTAATTTTACACACATACACACATTATAAAAATTCCGAACAAATTTTAACACATTTTAATTTTAATATATAAAATATATATCAATTTATTAATAAAACACATACCTTTGATGTAAGGTAATAGCAATTATATGTAATGAGAAATAAAGTTATATCATTGAAAATAATTTGCAACAATTGTCAATTTAATTGTCTATACTAATAATTATAAAGTGATTTGCATAATAATATGATAGAATATAAAAATGTAAGAACTATTTAAAAAATCTTACTACTTTGTATCTAAGATTTTAATTATATTTTTATTTTCAGTTATGACCATATTCAGTATATTGTTGCTGTTGAGTGTAACAGGAATAGGAATTATGTGGGGCACTAATCTATTCAAAGAAGCAATTATGTCTGTAAGTATCTTCATTTCTCAAATATATTTAATTTAAGCACACATACACACCCACATTTTTTTCTAAATGATTATATATACACTGATGCACATAAGTCATTGCCATATGGGTAACATAACCAATTTATTGATATAATTCAATGAAGTTGAATTAAAAAAATATAAATTTTATTGATAAATATATATATATATATATTAATTTTGACGAATTTCCATTAACCTCAAGTCATTATTTGAAAAATAAAACCGTTAATTATAAAAACAGCGTACAACGAGACCTAAAATGTTATAATTCTATGATAATTTAATCAATAATCATGTGCTGTAATAAAGTAATTCTTTAGTATTACATATTTTTCGAGTTACAAATGAGAAAATTGTCCGCAGAGAAAACACAAAATTTCCAAATAATTTATCCTTACGCACGTTGCAAACTTTGATACATCGTTTAAAGTATTTTATGCTTCAAGCAAATCTTAACTGGATGTCACAAGGTTAATCGAAAGTGATAAAAATACCTCTTCAAATATCACTAGCGAAGACAATGTTTATTTGTTTTTATTACTGAAAAGAAATTATTCATTGCGAACTTGTTCTGGAAAGAATTGTCATTGGCGAGTACTATTTAGGTGATATTGAGCGTTTAAATTAGGTCATTATATCGACAGCTGAGAAGCTGGTATTTGTTACTTTCGACACATGAGGTCATTGTTGTATACGAATTTTTTACCAAAAAACAAATAAGTATCATTTAACATCCACCACATTTGCCAGAATTATTACTACGCGATTATGTTCTTTTCTCAAAAATTGAAATTGATAAAATAGACAGTGGCTGTTTGATAATGTTGAAGACGTACAAATCGCTGTGATGCGAGTCCAAAAACAATCCCAAAAACAGACTTATTAAAATCCATCTATGCATTGTTTTAGTGTACCTAGCATTGTACTGATGCATAAAGAGCATATTTTGAAAGAATATTTGATTTTTTGGCAAATTATAAAAAAGATTTATTCAAAAAATTCCAATTTTTTTTAACACCACTGTATATATATATATATATATAGAAAGAGAGAGAGAGAGAGAGATGTAACAAATTATAATAAAAAGTATAAAAAAGACAAATCTAATCTAAAGATAACAATGTTGACTATTTGAACTAAAAAAACATTAAGAGACAATTTTAATACATTTGGAAATTTGAGGACGTAAATGTGATAAAATTAATCAAAATATACACATATGTAAATGTTTTATAAACAAAGTGTTAGTGCGTCAGAAAATACGCACTTAGCAACAAATAATACATTATAAACAATTATAAATTATTATCTATATTTTAAAATAACTCAAATATATATATATATATATATATATATATATATATATATATATATATATTATATATAATTTTTAAGCATATTCTATGGCATTAAAAATGAAATATAATTTCACTCATATGACCACCACGACTTTGCTTGACATATTACATTCCTTTAGTCCAATTTCATGAATTACACGTTCAATGTTTATTTTTAATGCTTCTGTTGTCTGTGGTTTATCAGCCTAAATCAATTAGAGTTAGATCACATAATCTTGGTGGCCAATTGATGGATCCATTTCGTGAAATAATGCACTCATTAAACTTTTATTTCAATAAGTTAATTGAAGATTTTACAATTTCTAAGCGTTGTTGAAGTGATAAACATTCCACGATAATTTTCCAAACTATACTAAGTTGAAATATCAAAATGAGTTTAAAAAATGCAAACATGGTTGCCACCAACTGTCAGAATTATGACATTATTATTGGAAAACTCTCTCTATATATATTTATGTAAATGTCTATTAGTGTATGTGTGTGTGTGTGTGTGTGTGTATGTACGCGTGTATAATTTAATAATATATAAAAGATATATTATTAAAATGAGCAAAGAGTTTTTAAGACAACTTTTTACTACTGGGAATATAATTCTAATAAACCCTCTAATATTCAATTTTATTCATTCTTTTAATCTAATATTAAAGAACTTTTTCTTGTAATATTTTTTTAAGAACCATGTTTACTTCCTACATTTACTTTGTAGTTTTATTTTATTTTTGTAAAAAAATTGCAAGTACTGTAGAAAGTAACTATAATTCTTGAAAAAACATCATAGGAAAAATTATATTAGGTTGAAAGAATTACCAATATATTTGAGAGGATAATCTGACGATAGAATGTACGAATGTTACTTATTTGCAATGCTTGTGCGAAGTAAACAATTTTTAGATATTTAAATTTATTATCCCTTAGTGTGTATATATACTGTTGAACAAGGCAGAACAATTTTTTTTCGATTGTATTGAAAGAGTTAAGAGAATTAAATGAAAGATAATATTAGGGAAAAATACTATCAGATATTCTTTAATGTATAAAAAAATTAAATATCGATTCGAAAATAGTTAAAGAAAATACTTATTGAAATTCCAAAGTAAAATAAAAATGTTTGTTAGGGTGAAAAATTTTACATAGGAGTTTTTTTAATTATTTACTGAATATTAAGATTATAAATTATAAACTTTTTGAATCATTTTTCAATATTACAAATAATTTTCGTTAGATAAATAATAAATATATCGTCGTCTACAAACATTACTAATTGTACATAAGATTTAAATCAATGATATTTAAACCAAATATTAAATCAAAAGTACTGTATTGAAGTCTCTTAAAAATAAAATGACTGAGAATTGTGAAAAAAATGAATAGACTTTGAAATAGAGCAGCAATGTGATTATTTACATTGTTTCGTTTATGAAAGTTTCTTTAGTTGATAAAAACATCAATGTGCTTTATTACTTAATCTATTCATTAGATATAGCTTTATGGAACTTCTATTCATTTTTTAAAGAATTTTTCCTGTAGAAAGTATAAAAAAGCAAAGAATTTTTCCTTAATGATAATTATTTCAAACATTAACCGAAACGTATGTAGTTAGTTTAGAAAAAAATATTTTGAATAATATTAATGTTAATTTTCTTAAATTATCAAATAAATAAAATGACAAATATAGAGTTATACTTTATACAAATCACAAAAATAAATTTAAATGTCATTTAACTTAATTTAATCGATGGTTAACAAAGATATATGGCCACTTTCATGCGAGAGATATTATGTTTGATCCTCGGTTGAGGAGTCTTTTAAGTTATTGGAAGAAAAGTCGTATGATACTCATTTCGATTGCATGTCATCGAAATACGCTTCATCTGACTATTATCATAAACAAAAAGTGAACAATAAGTGACTATTGAACACTTTATAACTTATTGTAGTGTTGGGGGTAAAAATGTATTTGTGTTAAAGATTTATTATCATTCTATAATTAAATTTATTAAATTATTACTTAAATTAAGTAATATTTTTTTATTTTTTTACAGAATATGGTTTTGAAAAAAGGAACAACTGCATATGATGATTGGTTAGCACCTCCAGTGAAGCCTATTATGAAAGTGCATTTGTTCAACTATACAAACGTATATGAGTTTTTGAATGGAAGTACTAAAAGATTACGTGTGGAAGATGTAGGACCATATGTTTATGAGTAAGTATAAATAAACATGCATATATATATAGATATATATATATATATATATATATATATATATATATAAAGAGGACACTTTTTTATTGATAACATCTAAACTAAGTTTAATTTTTTCTGAGATTTCAACTTATTTTGTAAAAAATTTAACGACTTTATGATATTTAATTTTAAAAATTTAATATATAGTGTAACAGCAAGTTTTCTTTAAAAACTAGCTGCTATTTTACTAAGGATAGATAAAATGTTTAATGCAGCATAATAAAACAAAATATGGTGGATTATCAATAAGAGATGTGTGAATTCATGTTTTGATATATTTGGGAGGATAAATTTTGAACTTTTTTATGTATATAACAAGAAATAAGCATTAGTTACTACATAATTTAAATAAGTGTATGGAAAACAAATGTAAAGATAAAGAAAAAAATTAAATTTCCATTCCACATATTATCACATATTTAAATATGTTTCATATTGGTATATACTTATTTAAAAATGATATATTATATATTTAATAAACCTTTTGATAATATCTGTACGAAAAAATTATAAAAAAATTACAAATTTACTTAATTAGAGAAACTATGGAACGTATTGAAGCACACTTTAATGGAAACGGAACAATAACATACCAAGAAAAACGTAATTACAACTTCAGACCAGATCTTTCTCAAGGTCATCATCAACACGATCGAGTTATTGTGCCAAATTTACCACTTTTGGTAAGTATGGTTATTTATCTATTGTCCAAAAAAATATATTTTATTATTTATTATTTTGACAGGGTGCACTTGGTACTACAAAAGATGCTGGTTATTTTACGCGCTGGTCTTTGAATACCTATATAAAAAGTATTAAATTGAAACCGTTCATAAATTTACCAGCACACAGATTCCTTTGGGGATATGATGATGAACTGTATAATTTAGGAAAAACTTTTATGTCGTATAAAAGTGGATTCAACTTCGAAAAATTCGGATTTTTAGTTAAGGTTAGTAAAATAATGTGAATATGAAAAAAATAAAAATAAATTAGTTTTATAAAATAAAATTATATATATATATATATATATATATATATATGTACACATAAAATAAAGGTTCAAAATCGCAGTTTTCTTCATTATTCAATATATTTATGAATTAGATTACTGACTATATATTTTCTATTTTTTAAAAAAAGTATATTTAAAAGTATTTTTTTTCAAAAAGATATAAAAACTAAAATTTTAATAAAAAATGTATGATCGAAATATATTAGATCTTTTAAAAATTAATAGCTAATATTGTAATTTCTAGAGAAACGGTACATCGACAGACAAAATTACTATCAATACTGGCGAATATGATATCAATGATGTAGGAAAAATTGAATTTTATAATGGAAATAGTATGCTGAATCTTTGGTCTACAAAGGAATGTAACAGGTAAGAGCAGATGTTTAAAGATTAATAAATATTTTAACATAATTTGTGCTAGACCGATTTCCGATTTACACTGCGTGGGTCTCTTTGAGACATTTTATAGAATGTAATAATTTTATTAAGACATAAAATGTGAGAAATAAAAAAGTTTTTAAAATAGGTCACTACGTTACGCAGAGCACTGAATATTCATGATAAAATAACTGTTCTATATCATATTTATGCATTATTTAATGATTTTATTAAATGCATTATGATAATTTTACATTTAATAGAAAAAAATATTAAATAACTTGAATAGAAAGTTCAACGTGAACATAAACGACCCACGCGGCATAGAATGTAATACAGATATATTTCAACTACAATTAACGATGATAATAAATAAATTTCATAGCTGATGAATAAATTTATTTTTTAAAAATGGAATTGAGCTCTTTTTGAAATAAACAGTTTCCGATTCACTCCATATCTTTATAAAACCACCACCAAATTGAATTGTAAAATGAGAATTTTCTTTATTGAATTCTTAGCTCAGTTTTCTGCATGAACGTTTTTTTTAAATGAATCAAATATTTCAAATTCATCATCGTTAAATAATGTTAATTGAAACATTTATGCTCATGCACGTACTTATTGTCGAATTTAGTCTTTTTGTATTTTTCATTTTCTTAATCAATTTGTTTAAGCAATAAAACTATTAAATCTGCTTTTTATTGTTTGTAGAATAATTTCAATATCTATTTAGATTTATTTATTTTTTTACTTCTATACAAATGTTCTCTTGTACTAATACTTTCTTTTATATATTTTATAATTCGTCGTTCGTTCGTCGTTCCTTAAAACTTCTGACTGTCCTGTATGGTGGCATTTTTATTAAAGTATTACTAGTTTTGCACTTTTGTATTTTTCATAATATTACATGATATTAACAATCCAATTTTGATTTTTCTTTAAGAATACCCGTTATGAAAAAAAAAATTAAATTTTTCTCAATTGGATTTTTTTGCAAATTTTGACTATTTTACCAAATTTCTCACAAACACTTTGAGAATGAATGTTTGCCACAGGCAAGATTGTACGACTGGATAAAATCCTTTCGAAAAGGCAGACACTGTGTAAAAATGAATTTCATGGTCGATGACTAAGACTTTTTTCAACCCTAATAGCATTTAGAAAATTTAAAGAGATTGTTCAGGTCAATCAGTTGTTTAGTTATCACAGGAGTTAGTAACTCGAGTTGGGAGTATTGAGAAAATATTTACATGGATTATTGTGTGAAAGATGAGTTACACGCCTCCATAAAGTAACATGTTTAACAACCGATACTAAACTTTTTAATATTTCGAGAAAGAAATAAAATGAATTTTTAGAATTTATTATAACCCGTGATGAGGTCTGGGTCTATCATTTTATTTCTCAATTTACAAGAGCAAATATACTGGAAACATAGCGAGTCTTTTTCTACAAAAATACAAAATAATTTCTTTAGCAAAAAAAGATTAACCTTTTTTCAGCACTAATTTTTCTCACAAGTCAAAACAATATCAGTGTACAGTATTATTACACTCTGTTGAATGAAAAAGTGAAGGTATAAATCTGATATATACAAATAAAAAAACAATATTCAGTTTGTTTGCTCCAGGATAATTCTTGTCCTCATACTGTCACTTTAATAATAACAATTCTCGGTCACATCAAGTGGACTGTTCTGCCTCATCTACCATATAGCCTTGACTTAATTCTTTCTGATTAAAAATTATTCGAATTATTAAAAAAATTTTGAGAGGTAAAAAAATACTCAATAATAACAAGGCCACTGAAGCAATGCAAATATAATTTACAAGTAATAAAAACAACTTTTAAATATTTTTCAAGAAGATTTTTTAACGATTAAAAGAGTGTATTGCAGTCAAGGAGGAGTATATTTAAAAGTAATATGTGAAACATTTCGATTACGTTGTAAATAAAATTTATAAAAATTAATTCTTGTTTATATTCGAATTACTATCGTATATATGATACAACAACCACCATATTCATCTGATTCGACGACGCTTTCATCATACCTAACGCTTTATTGATGCCAATGGAATTTATTTTAAATAAAAATAAATTACTTTTTGAAATATAAACTATAGTTTTTTATTTATATCAGAAGTTTGATTTTTTTTTGACAAACCATGTATTGAAGTATTTTTTTAATAACTTTACATAATAAGAAATGCATTTGACGATAATTTGCATTAAATATGTTGTCAAAATAATTGAGTGAATATGTTTTCCAGTATAACAGTGTTATATAGAATTAATACATTTTTAATTCAATGATAAATAGAACCTAGCATGCAAACAACAACACCTTGACATACAAATATACATATAAATATTTATGTAAATATATTTTATTACAGGATTGATGGCACAGATGGCTCTATTTTTCCTTCGTCTAATATAGAAAATAAGTTACCAGTTTATGTTTATAACAAAGATATGTGCAGAAAATTACCGTTCGTTTATGAAAATGACGTTAATTATATACTGGTAAGTAATTATATAATGGTGGTGAAGTGAAATTTTAAAAGTACTATTTTAAAAATAATTATAAGTTTTCTTTCATAACTATTTTTTTATCTTATTTATCAGAATATCATATATATAATGTTTGATACTTTTCATTGAGACTTGTTTTAGTAGTTGCTTTAATTATAGTTATTTTTGATTGAAAATAATAATTATTAAAAGTATGTCATTTATATAAAATTCACATAAATATATTATTTTAAATGTAATTTATATTATAATGAAAAAACAGTGTTTATTAATATGTTGTTAATATTTAATCTTTTTTTAGCAATTATTGATATTCGATATTTTTTTATATATATAATATTAATTTAATACATTCGAACAGAAAGTATTCGACTATATTTTTATTTAAAAAATATTACTTTAAATAACAATTTTATTATAAATAGAAACAAATATCTCGATTATCTTTTAATAATGTATTTCAAATATTATAGAACAATACAAAATTAAAAAAAAAATTTCTATGTGCAATATTTATAATAAAAGTATTTAGTCATTAATTGATTATTTATAAAAAACAAGTATATTCTTGAATAATTTCAGTTAATATATAGAATCATCCAAATATGAGGCTTATATTTGTGTTTCAATAAAAAGAAATATATATATAGGAAAATGTGTATAGTTTCTTTTTAATAAAACACAAATCTAGGCGTCACATTTGGATGACTCTATATAAGCATACAATTTTATTATTGCATTTAGTAGGATATTTATTTTTTTGGTCAAATAACGGACTTCACTTATTGTAATAGCTCAAAAATGTGATATAAAAATATATTGTTTCTTTAAGAGAAAAATTATATTTCTTTAAAAAAGTGATGGATAAAACAGATGTTGCTTGTAAAAAGGTATAAAAGGTTATCAGAATATTTCAAACTGATTTTTTTTTAATAAGTAAACACTGATAGTGACTTAAAATATCAATGGATGCAAACAGATACTTTAATTCGTGCGAAAATAACCTTGGGGATAAACGTTAAAAAATATATATGCAGATAATAAGTATTGGAAAAAATAAGAAATGAAACAATTTTAAGATAGAAATGAATTATCATTCCCAACACTACAAAATAACTACAAAGTATTTAATAATTAATATCTCTTGTCAAACAGTGGTTTTCTCTCTTTGATAAACAAATATATATATATATATATATATATATATATATATATATATATATATATACCCGTTCCTTAATTTACGCGGGACTTTTTTTACGCGGAAAATTATATCTCTATTTACTGGGGAGTTTTTTACGCGGTATTGATTTACACGACACTTTTTTTACGCGGTTAGATAGATTTCATTGCATATAATTTTTCATGGAATTTATTATATATCAGAGTGACGCAAATTCTTACTTGAACGTATAAAAGCACGATATAAAAGGTTGATTGTTTTGAATTACAGTAGCGATAGTGACACCGAATAAAATTTATCTACTTTTGTTTTCTAAAACGTCATTATTTTTTTGTTAAGCTATGTGAAATAAATATGTGTTTCTACAACTTTACTAGCTTTTATTTCCAATATTTTTTCTATTGTACTAACAGACTCAATTTACGCGATTTTCATTCGCGTAAAACAAATCCACGTGGAACAGATACTCCGCGTAAATTAAAGGACGAGTGTATATATATGTAGACATATATACGAGGATTGATCGAAAAATAACTGAATTAAAATCATAAAACGGAATTAAAAAAATATATTTAAATTTAAAATGGTTTATTTTGAAATAATTTCCGCAACAGTACCTATACATCGCTTATAGCTCTTTCTATTTCTGGGAACATTGCTTGTAGCTACTTTTGAGAATCACAATTAGATCTGCCTTCGAATGTTCTTTTATGTTTTCATTTATTCGAAAATTGCGTTCTTTTAACGAATTCTTCAGTTTTAGAAATAAAAAAGTCATACGAAACAAAGTCAGATAATTATATTGTAATTGCTGGGAAATGGTGGTAATTTTATTTTTCATCAAAAACCGACTGAACTAGAAAAAAAGTATGATTAATATATTATATTGAAGCGTTCACAATTAACTTTTCTATCTTATAGAACGATTTTATCTCATATATCAATCTTTAAAATTTCAAGATAATGTTGAATTACGGTTTGATCTGTTTATATTTATTTATAATGAACAATCTATTGATTGAATGGATTATATAAATTTTAAATTATAGATAATAAAGTAAAGAAAATGAATGTGAATATTATGACAAATAATAATTTTTTAAGTATTGCAAAGATTTAAATAAAAAGAAGTGTGATTTTGCAGATATTGAAAAATTAGATATGAATTAAACGTTGAAAATAAAATATTGTATATTTATAAAATGGATTAGTAAAATTATATTAAAAAAATGTAGTAAGAAATTGAAATAAAGTATTGTCTATTTTAAAAAAAATATATTATTAACAACAAAGCAAGAAAATTTTTTTTAAAATATATATGAATATTTTAATTTAAAAATTAAGATTCATTTTATTTTTATATAAACTTATGAAAATTATATAAAAAAATATAGAATTTATTAAATAAACACACATAATAAACAACAAATATTTTTATTGATATTTTTTTGTTCTAATATCGGTATAGACATATTAATTTAAAGTGCATTAATAAAAGATAACAAATATTTTTTTCTTTGATGTAAACTAAATTATCCTAGTACAATTTTATAACTATAAGTAGTGACCAAAGGCTTTTCTGTCCAATTGTATGATTTAAAGCAAATAATATTTTCAGGATAAAGAGAACGACATTACAATGACCGTCTATAGGTATGGAATACCAAAAAACATTTTCGCTCGACCAGAACGCGTCCCAGAAAACCAATGTTTCTGTCATTTAGATTCAGGTGCATGCCCTCATGAAGGTCTATTCAATATCAGTAGTTGTGCATTTGGTAAGTATTTGAATTTATGTGCTAGTTTGAAACTATGTATAGCATTTTATACGCATTTACAGGAGCTCCGACTTTTATTTCATTCCCTCACTTTTATTTGGGAGATCCCGATTTGATCAATTCGATGGACGGACTTCATCCTGATCCAAAAATACATGGAAATTTTATTGATATACATCCAAAAATGGGTTTCCCAGTTGCAGGCATTTCAAGATTACAAGTTAATTTCAAAGTTACTAAAGTAGCAGCAATAGAGAGCCCGTACGATGAAACATTTGAAGATGGTTTTATGCTTCCAGTTGGATGGATAGATGTGGTAAATATTATATTTTCTTAATAAAATTATATTTATCACTTTTTGTTTTAATAAATATGTATGTATATATAAAATCCTTGATTTTTTAGTGATATTTTCAAGTTTCAGCCATATCGGTCTATTCCTTTGTGTTTACAATTGGAATCCAAATTAAAGGCAAAACCCTCAGGAGACTAAACAGAAGCTTGATAAAATTATGGTGACTCTCCACCTTCGATTAGTGCGGTTTATAAGTGGTTTGTTCTGGACGCCCTGTTGAAATTCTCCAGAAATCATTTCTTTTGGTGATGGAATTTTGACGCCCTGTTGAGGTCACCACTCCGCTGAAATCATTGATAAAATCCATGATATGGTGATGGATGACAGAAGAGTGAAAGTGCGTGAGATTACTAGTGCTGTAGCATCTCGTTGAACGGGTACATAATATTTTGCACCAACATTTGGACATGAAAAAGCTATCCGCCAGGTGGGTACCGCGATTGCTCACGATCGACCAAAAACGAGGTCGTGTGAAGTGTTGCAAGAACGGTTTGCAGCTGTTTCAGCGAAATCCGCAGGACTTTTTTTTCATCATGTTTAAATATTGTAAAGTTTAAAATATTACCTGTGACAATTCCTTCGGCCGGGAAGGTTATGGCGACTGTTTTTGGGATTCGCAAGGAATATCTTTATACTATATATATATATATATATATATATATATATAGCCCACAAAAAAGTCCTCTTTCAGAGACAAGAGAGAGAGAGAGAGAGTTCCAAAGAGACTTGGCTTATAATAATTTTTCTATTTCAGTAATTATATTTCTATATGATTAGTAAATGACATAAAGTTTCTAAATTATTGTAGTTTTACATTAAACAATTATATTATTTTCATAATTTAAAAAGAATTAGAAAAGCATTTGAATATTTTTTAAATGATTTTTATTTTTTTTAATTGATGATTTTTGATTTGATGATTGATTGAATAATTGAATTGATTGAATAATTTTGATTTGATGATTGAATAATTTATTTTTGATTTGATGATTTAATTTTTACTATATATGTGCATGTTAATATGTGTGTGTGTATGTATATATATATATATATATATATATATATATATATATATATATATATATATGTATAGAGCGTATATGTGTGTGTGAAATTTATGACAATTATACCCAAATATCTAAAAAAACAATTTTAAAATAACACAGTAACAACGTTCATAAAAGCAAACTGAATAAAGTATTTGCTTATTTTAATTACAGGGAATAGAAGAATTACCTCTAGATGTGAGGAACAAGGTGTACCATGCAACATTTACCGTAGCTCGTCTAGAAATCATATTAAAAATCTTTTTCCTTTTATCAACGATTGCAACTTCTGCTTTCCTGGTACTTGCTTTATATGTAAATTACAGTAATAGCAAATATAAGAAAATCATACGCAGACAAGAAAGTAACGTATCTGGCCAAGACTGTTTATTAGAATAATTTTTTTTTAAAAAAATACATTATTTATTTAACTGTTGTTTGTATGTATGATACTTTCAATGAAATATGTGATAAAAGACTACTGATCATTGTAGATGCTGTCCATTTCAAGTATACGTTCGAATCAATTTCATAATACAGGTTTCTTATACACAGATTAGAACAGATACATATTTCTTGATAATTCACATAAAAGATTTATTTGTTAAGTTATATTTAAACTACTGACAGATGTTTAATGAATAAACATAATTTTAAATTTGATGAAATGTTTCAATGATAGGTTATGATCTGTTCATTATTCTGTGTGTAGAAATTAATGTAGAAGTTTTAATTAAAACTTGGTGTAAATTCATAAAAAAAAACAAACAAAGTGCCACACTCACCATTTTTATTGATGTTTTCTTGTTTTTCATCGATAATTTCAAAAAATCACTGCTCTATACTATACACTTAATTACACTAACAAACATCCTATTTTCATTCTACTTTAAAGAGATTACATATCTTTAAAATTATAAATATATATATATATATATATATATATATATATATATATATTTATATATGCATATATATCACAAAAATATGATTTAATCAAAATTGAATGAGAGGAATCAAACTTGAAATAGAATATAAAACAAATCATAAGTTTTAATACTTTTTTGAACATCCTCAACAATTTTTAATCGCCCGCAATCAATTGTACATGAAATCTACTAATTTTCACAAAATTCTTCTAGTATATTTGATAATTTTTCACATAAAATATTTTAACGGTCGTGATTGACCGAACACATGCACTGTATTTTTCCAACTAGTTAATTTCAAATATTCTCAACATTTTAGTGATTACAAAAGAGTTTGTGTTTCGTTTGGATAATTGTGTAACATTCATGATGTTGTAACAACTGATTTGTATTTGGGATTATTATTGATATATAACTTAAAAATGTTGTTAATATTTATTTCTTTTGATATTTTTACTCATATTTTAAGATTTTCAAATATTTACGTATTCATTACGCCATTAATAAATATTAAATTTTCAACATCTTTGGCTCACTTTAATTCCATAACATTTTCAATTCTGTAGTTAAGGTGAACGTAAATTTTAAATACTCATTACTTGGAGTATATTTGATAATTTTTTATACAAGGCATTTTAATGGTCGTCAATGTATTTTATTTTTACAACTACTGTTTTAAATATTCTCAACATTTATATTTAGTTAATATACAAAAATTTGTGTATTGTTCGGATAATTATGTAACAGTAATGTTGTTGCAACAACTGAATTGTATTTGGGATCATTATTGACATATAACTTAAAAATATTTTTAGTATTTATTTCTTTTGATATTTTTTCACATTTTGAGATTTTTAAATATTCACTTATTCATTACTTCATCAATAAATATTAAATTTTCAACACCTTTAATTGATTTCAATCTAAAAAAATAGATCTTCTAGTTCAAGGCTAAATTTA
This sequence comes from Neoneuromus ignobilis, assembly GCA_029203775.1. Classification (NCBI taxonomy): domain Eukaryota; kingdom Metazoa; phylum Arthropoda; class Insecta; order Megaloptera; family Corydalidae; genus Neoneuromus; species Neoneuromus ignobilis. The sequence goes on along the minus strand of CP092092.1, from coordinate 20,732,549 downwards.
AATTTTAAATATTCATTACCTGTTTATTTTTCAAATCAATTTTTTTTTAATCTAGACATTTATTTTCCCATAAGATGGAAAAATGCTAATTTTAAACTTGTTGGTGAGATTTATGATATTACAAAATTATATAATTTTTTATATATTTTTCAACGAACTCAACTCTTATTTTTGTTAAACAAGTTTATATAAGATTTACTAAATGATATTCTGTTATTTTAATAAATTTTTCTAGCAATTTCTTCACAATGCATTCACTTTTGTCCATTTTAGTGATTTTTTTAATATTAACAGCGATCTTCTACGTAAACATTCTGTAATCTTCTCTAATTCTCTTGACAATTCTATCTTCATGATGAATAATCAGCTTCTTATTTTATCTTCTCTTTAGTTTGTTTACGACACCTAATACACTGAACCTTATTTTGATTTTAATTAGTATTTTCGTGTAACATTTTTCATGATGGTAATTAATAAAGTTATATTTAGATATTCATTTAATTCATTTTAATGACTTTCCTAAATCTGCCAATTTATTGTTTAAGCCTAAGAAAATAGCCTGAAAAAATACAAAACAAACATTTTACCTTATATATTAAATTGTATAGGTTCTTTACATATTGTTTTAATTTCTATTTTTAGTGATATTTAATTTTCCTATATAAAATTAGTTATTATAAAGAATGAAGGTGAAAAAAGTATTTTTTGAACTAAGAAATATTGCATAATAGAGACAAATACATAAACTTTTCAAACGTAATGTGGTTTTTAATTAACAATTTAAAAATAGGAAATTGGATAAATGCTATTTGTTGATATATGATGTATTATCTTAAGTAATATTCACTGTATAACTGTTTATATATATATATATATATATATATATATATATATATATATATATATATACACACACGTACGCTGATATAAATTTTTAAATTTAATATGATAAATAATAAAAAATTCAAACTCTAGAGCATGGGTCGGCAACCTTTTTTGGCCGCGGGTCAAAATCAACCAAAATGTGAGTATTAAAGAGACGTTTGGGTCAGAGATATTTTCGTATTAAAACAGTCTTTTAATAAATAATAAGATATATTTTATTAAGAAAATAATTACAAACATAGTTGAATGAACTTTATTTATAAACGATCTCTTCGATATCAATGGCTCTCCTGATGTTGAACTTGTGACGTCAATTTAGTCAAGTCTGGTTTATAGTTAGTCGTTTTAAGATGAATACAAGCATCTGAATTTTCGGTAGTTAACCTATTCCTGTTTTTGTTAATATAAATTTCATTTGTGAAAATATTTACTCACATTTATAAGTTGAACCGAATGTGGACAAAATGGCAAAGTCAATTTTTTTCAAAGATGAAAACTTCGTAGGAAGTGATGCTCAACATGTTGATATCATGAGAAGATGATTATCTTCTGTGTTTTCCAAATTTTTCCGCAATTTCTTGAATTTATACGTCCATAACGTTGAACTTTTAAAATCAATCATTTCTAAACTAAAATTGTTAATTTTTAGATATTGAAAATACTGCAAATTTAAAACATTTTCTTCTATTTCCTCGGGCTTTATTATAAATGTAAACATTTCTCCATGCTTCTTAAAACTTTGAAACCGACTTTCATATTCACTTTTAATGACGAAAATCCAACTTTCGAACATATTTAGATTGCTTTCATCGATATTTTCTTTTTCATGTTCCCTTTTTAACAAGGGAAAGAAATGAAATTTTTTAGTTTTTATGTCAGTTTCAAATAATATCAATTTTGAAGTAAAAATTTTGAAGTAGTACTTTATTTTCGGAACTAAAGTGGGTCACTTGAAATTATCAAATGGGTCACAGGTTGCCGACCCCTGCTCTAGAGGCATTATTTCATAACTTAAACTCTATTTGAAAAGAAACTTTTAAAAGCTAGAAAATTTATTAAAAACTCCTTTTAAGTACTTCACAAAGCAAACTCATTTAATTTCTAATTCAATAACACGTTTATGACACGTTTTATGTAATTCTTTGCTGTGATTTTAAAATATAGGGTGGTTCAAATGAGATTGCAGGATAGTAAAAAAAGGAAATGATAGTAAGCAAGTAAATGTATAATTAAATCTTCCAGTCTCGTTTGGGCCACTCTATAAAATAATAAATATTCCATCTTTTAAGTTAATTAGCATTTACTTTTCTCGATAGAAGATATTTACAATTTGTAAGTAGTCTAATTATAGTTGTAAGTCATATATTGACCAACTTTTGTAAATTTTTTAAGAAAAGATATTTTAGTTATTTTTTAATAAACCGAAATATCATTGAATATTTTAAAATTTCTATATTTTTCAAAAAAATTAGAACGCTTAAAATTGACAATATGTTTTTATTTTCAAAATATACTTTTTCTGTTGTTATTTAGTTTCATAAAAGTGACCTGGTTTTATTCAGTTATTTTAATTATTTTATATTGATTGATTAATATGTTGTTTATCTTGTTTGAGTTTTTTCTTTACAACCGCTTATAGTAATGCAATTAATTACAATTATCTTGTTAGTAATAAATAAAATAAATAGTAAATAAGACTTTTTTATATTTGTATATCATTCAATATTTATACAATAATAATTTATATGATTAACATAACTTTAATTAGTTATTTTATTAGTTTATTTAGTACTTTTTTTTACTAAATAAACATTAATTGAACATTTTGAGTGAATAATATCAAAAAAGCTGAATATTCAGTAACATTTTTAAATAGCATTAAAGACCATTTTTAATATGAATAACAATTAAATTGATTAAGAAAGTGAATTTTAGAAGCTATGAGGTATATATTTTTATATAAATTCGTTATTAAAAATTGTATTCATTTAAAAATATTTAAAATGTTTTTTTTTATTTTTGATTTATATCAAAATATTATCACTATCAATTTAATTTTTATATAATTGAATCAATTAATCGTAACATCACAAATCTAATAAGTATTCAATAATAATTTATCGTTCATTTTTTTCACTAAATACATTTTATTTTTTATATTATTTTCATTTGAACGTGTTTTAAAATAATCGAACTTTGATTTATTATTTTTTTTTAATTCGATATTTATGATTTTCATTATTTATTATTATTTCTTCTAAAGAAATAGCACTTTCAGAGCAACTATATTATTTTTAATACTTTTCTTTCATAATGGTTACAATGGAATCAGTCGATCATTTTAAAATCTCTAAAATGCTGTAGAATTGTTTTGGTTTTAACTTATTTTTAAATATTGTAAGGATAAAATAGTCATTATTAAGTGTTAAAGAAAAAATATTCAAACGACATTGCTACTATAGTCGTCTTTATAGTCAAAACTCAAATTCTTTTAGGATGGACCGAGTAAAATATAGAAAATTAAATGAAAATTATATAATTAACAATTTACAAAAATAATTACTTCCTTGTATTGATTTTTTTTAAAATGTTTAATATTTTTTGTTTATTTTTTTGTATTTTGATATTCAACCTTCATCTTAGAAGCATTATTCATTTTGAAATTCCTTTTAGTTAATAAAAAGTGAACAATAAGTGATTACTGAATACTTTCATAAAATATTATGGTGTTGATGTGAATGGTATATTTGTATGAAAATAATAATAATTATTTTCTAAAAAAATTAAATTAATGATTTTGAAAAAATATTTTTTTTCAAAATTGAATATTTGATTTTTTCTATTTTATTTAACAATATATAAGATAACCAAAGTGTTACATCCCATATAGTGCTTAAGATTCTCTGACAATTTAGACTTTCATTATTTTTTTTACGAAATGGAGTTGTTAAAACCAATTTGGGAAACTTTTTGACCATTAGTTTCATAATATATATTTACTTAATATTCAAATATAAAAATGTTTTAATAATATAAATACATATTTCACTAATTATTTAATTTCAACATTAAATCTTTTTTTTTGTATTTTAAAAGGACTACTATATGATATATTTACTAATTTACTTAATATGTTATATATAGTTTATGAATATACTATATATTGTTGAAAATTACAGTTGGTTTTTAAAACGTGTGACATTGAACTTGTTTGTTTTAAAATAGTTTCATTTTTATCATTTTCATAAAATATTTCTAAATCATTTAATAAATTGATATATATATATATATATATATATATATATATATATATATATATATATATATATTAATGTGTGTGTATATGTATACATAAATGTATCATTATACCATTAGTTTGTTTGAACTTCATGTGAATGTATTAAGTTATGATTGTTGTTGATATTCACTATTTTTACGAATCTCTTTTCGCAATTTCTCATTATTTTGTGATTATCGATATGTTATTTTAATTATTTTTTAGTTATACACGCCATTAATAATTATTTAGTTTATATTGTAGATTAACAAATTTTACCTTAAAAACACTTTTAATTGTATATCATAAATACATATTTTAAATTGAAAAAATACACTTAACTATGTTGTTATTTAATGTGAACTTATATTTGTTAAAATCAAAATGAATTTACTATTTTTTATGTTATTAATATTATTTACATATTTAATTATAAAAAAATCAATATATTTTAAATGAAATATTTTAATAAAATGCTCAAATATATTTTACTTACTTTTAGACATTTTTGATTTTAATTTTATAATTTCAATAATTTAAATATTTTATATGTACAATGAGAAAAATTGAAAATATTAATTATATATATTTACTTTATTGATATTTATTATATATATATATATATATATATATATATATATATATATATATATATAAAAGTGAAAAATATATTGTATTAAGTTTTTGTCACCACTTTAAGAAATACAAATATTTGAACAAATATTAATTAGAAATACTTATATATTATATTATAGACTTGATGATGATATATTAATGTCAATTTTTAACAATAATTAATATTAATATATTAATTACTAATTTTATATCAGTACAAAAGATCGTTTTAAAATAACACTATAATTGTATTCATTAAGTACTGTTTAGAGATTTACTTAAAATTTATATTATATAAGATACAAGTACAAAGGAACTGAATTCTATTAAGTAATTTTGTTAGTTTTTTAGATTTGTAGGAATTTTTTTATTTTATACACAGTTCTATATTTTTTTCTGTTGAAATATATTATGTTAATAAAAGTTTTATATTGTTTTATTTTATTGATACTTTGTTAAAAATAGTTTAATTTATAAACGCTACACAATAAAACTGATTGAAAAATGTTAAGTTATTAAAGATTTACTTACGATATTATTATTCTCAACAACCTTAGGCGAACTTTTTTAAATAATGAAAAAATTAAACAAATTAACTTAAAAATTGGTCTTATGATGAACCTAAGATAGACAAAAGTAATGTAAAATGAATTTTTGAATCAAAGAAGAATCGAACTAAAAGGAAGAAATAACAAAAGAAGTTGAAAATTATGTACATATCGAATAACTCATTAACATTAAAGGAACATTTGCAGATGGAGTGAATAGGAGAATATATATATATATATATATATATATATATATATATAAATATATATATATATATATATATATATATATATATATATATATATATATATATAAAATATATATATATATATATATACATATAAATATACATATACATATACATATAAATATATATATAAAATAAAATATATATATACATATATATATATATATATATATATATATATATATATACATATACATACATACATATACATATATATACCTACTGGGTAGTACAGTGGTTATCATCACCGCATGTCATGCGGTAGATTGCGTTCGATTCCCAGTCGGAGATCAATAGGTTGAGCATACCTCATAAAAATAACTGTCGAGAAGGAGTAAACCCCGAATAAATCTTCACCAATATGAATATGACCAAATACCAATGAATGTTAGCATTCATTGTGGCTTTCGTCCAGTAGTGGACTGATGTGGGCGTTATGATGATGATGATGATGATGATGATATATATAAAGATATATATATAAATATATATATATATAATATATATTTATATATATATATATATAAGATAGTGTTAATTTAGAAGATTTTTTATATTATGAAGTCGAATATTCCTCTATTTTATCTGTTTTTATTTATGGCAATGAAATATGAGTTTTAAATATTAGAACAATTCAGGTTTTATATATCAAAAAAATGTATGGGAAGATGCATATTAAGAATAACACATACAAATAAAAATAAACTATATGAATTAGAAAGGAAACAAAAGTGACGAATGTTATAACAAAAATGAGAAGTTAAAAATAGAAATTACTTTATCGTATCGCAACAAGAGAAGGCGACTTATGGACAAGAGAAATTATTGATTGGGAACACAGATATTTAAAAAGACCCAGGAAAAACCTATGAATAGATACATAAGAAATGGAGTCATAAGAAAATTCGTTATAGAGAAATGAAAGGGAAAGATATTGGATTGTTCAAATTGAAAACTTTTGTAAAAATGTTCATCTAGCAAAGAATGAAAAGAAACTGATGGTTTTATATATACATAATATATATATATATATCATCATATATATATATATATATATATATATATATATATATATATATGTGTGTGTGTGTGTGTATACATGTAGGTATGGTGAAGATTTTTATATTTTTTTAATAATTATATATTATATATATATATTATATATATATATATATATATTGCATATATTATATATATATATATATATATATATATGTGTGTGTGTGTGTGTGTATACATGTAGGTATGTGGTTTAGATTGTTCAATTTTTTTAATAATTAGCAATTGCATTTTAATGTTTTATATCAGAAAATATGAATATTTCACACCAAAATTTGGATTTAAAAAAAATAAATCATATGAATATAATTTCTTTCCATAAATGTGAATGTTGTATAAATTATTTCAAAATGGATTAAAATGTTATACGGATAATTTATATATATATATATATATATATATATATATATATATATATATATATATATATATCAGCGTGGTGAATATGACCAAATACCAGTGAATAGTAGCATTTATTGAGGCTTTTCGTCCAGTAGTGGATTGATATGTGATTTATGATGTGATATGATATATATATAATTTTCATAAGTCCATATCAATCCATTACTGGACGAAAGCCTCAATGAATGCTACTATTCACTGGTATTTGGTCATATTCACCACGCTGATCAGGCGGATTGGTGAAGATTTTTTATTTGGGGTTTACTCTCACAATTTTTCGACAGTTATTTTTCATTTCAATCCTCATGCTCAACCCTCGAAAGTGAGGGACTCTCCGACTGTAAATAGAACGCAATCTCCCGCATGACACGCGGTGATGCAAACCACTGTGCTACCCAGTCGGTATATATATATATATATATATATATATATATTATATATATATATATATGTATATATATATATATGTATATATATATATATATATATACATATATAATAATAAAGTAAATTATATTGTACATTTTTGTCGTCATATATATATTTTCAATAATATTATTTCAGGGATCTAATAGAAAATTTTAAAAAGGGATCAATAAAAAAATGATAAAATTATATTATAAACTACATGATTCTTAATAATAGATAGAATAGAATTAGTTATTTTTAGTTGACATTAGATTAAAAGTAGATTATATAATGATATTTCACATAAAATTAATGTTTTAATATTTTAGACATTTTTTCTCAGAAAAAAATATTATTTATAATTATCATAATTTTTTTCCATGATAAATGTAATATTTATTATTAAAATATTTTTAAATGAAATAAAATAAGTTTTGAATAATATTTTTCATATTTATATTTGATATCTTAAAATAGTTGCTAAATTAATCATTAAAAATTATTATTTATTAAAGAAAATGATTATGTGATGATGAAAACAAAAATGAGATTTGAAACTTAATTCAAAAAAATATATAACTAAAAATAAAATTTAAGATTTTTCATATATTTCATTTATAAGACAAAATTTACAATACAACTATGTACAAACATAATACACATTTATAATAATTAGATTTATATAAAAATTCTTAACTTACGACTTTAAAACATGTAAAATAAAATTGATATGAATATTATTTTCAGTTCATTAAAATTATAACAAATATAAAATAATAATAATAATAATATATAAAAGTTTCTAGTCATGGGCACATAGACAAAATATGCCATTTTTTAAATATTTCGCCCTTACGTTCGTTTTTTTCTAATTGCACAATAAATATGCACAACAATGACTAATAAATATTAGTCTTTTTCTAGCTGTATATTTTTTCATAACAGTCTTTACGTATTCAACAAAGTGTGAATCGTTGTAAATTGTTTTCATGAAAATTTCATATGAAAAACGATTTAATAAAAAAGTACAGTTACTAAAGAAAATAATTAAATAAACAATATGAAACGTGAAAATTTTAGTACTATAAAGTTTTATGAAAATGTTTAATATATCATTATGTTTTTCATTTAATTTAAAATATTTAAAATGATTAAAAAATAATAGTTTTACATAAAATTTAAAATTATATATATATATATATATATATATATATATATATATATATATATATATATATGAATATTGAATAGATAATGAGCTGAGATTAAAACATTTTTTTCTCTAACCGTATAAGTTGAAAATAATTATATTTGTTCCTGAAAATTTTAATTTGAGATACAGTTTTAAATTATTGATAATAAATATAAAATAATATAGAAATATTATGAAATTATTAAAACATGTGTTTGTAATTTCACAGCGCTTCCACCATTCAATATTTAATAAATATTTTTTAATAATTAGAATTTTTTAATATACTAATAATAAAAATTAAGTAAGTAATCAGAAAATATACATTTTTAATTATGATCAAAATACTGCTTAAAAAACAAAGTATTAATATATTATATTTGGAATACTTATAATAATTTTTTATATTGAAAATTATTTTGGCAAAACAAATAGAAAATTTATATATATATATATATATATATATATATATATTAGAAATTGCTTTTAATAGATTTATTATTATACACATTAGATCATAATCAAAAATTAAATATATACAAACTATTGGATTTTACTAAGATATCAAAAAGCTCATATGGTTCAAATAGTAACCCAGAATTGATTTATTTACTCTTTGTTATGTATGAAAAAATAATATTTTATGTAAGATTTCTAATAAATGTTACTAATAAAAAATATGTAATAAAATGAAATTAAACGTTTTTCTCAGTAAACTAATTACTTTACTGGCCAGTTTAAAAATATTATTTAGAGTTAAAAGATTAATCACTGAAAATTTGGAAAAGTAAAAAAAACGATAAAATTATAATACAGATAAATGAATAATACAGATAAAAATTGAAATATAATTCTAAATTGAAAAATTACATCGTGTTTGTTTGAATATACTTATAGCAATAAAAAAGTTTTCAGTGTAATACAAGATTATTTCACAACGATTCACAATTCTCACAGCATCCAAACATACTTAATATATTATAAAATCTATTGAAGATCTGATCTAATCGAATAAAAATAAAATAATTTCTATAAATCTCTAAAGAATCACAAGTTTATTCAAATTATTATTGTCTAATTATTTAATTAGAAGTTTTTGATTTATACTTTGTTTTAAAAAAATTCAAAATACTTATTTATTAATTTTGGTACATTCAGATATTGTAATTATAATATTGCAATACTGAATGCACTTATATTCTTTTATAGGTATAAGTCCAATAATAACAATTGTAAGACACTTAGTATTAATATAAAATAAATCAGTGTTTTTATATTTTTATTAAAGACCTGTTATGTAGTAATTTATATGACAAATGTGTAAATAAAAATGTGAGAAATAAGTTAATTTCAAAAATATCTGATAAGTTCGGAACTTCGTTTGTATGTGTATGTATATATATATATATATATATATATATATATATATATATATATATATATATATATATATATATATATATATACATTAATTATTTAAGATACTAACAAATATATACTGACTGTCCACATGTTGTAAAATAAAATAATATATTTCCATTATCAATTCCCAGTTATAAGGAACTGAAATAACCATGTTGACATGTCTGGAAATTTTATGTAATGTTCTGAATAAAAATTAATTCTATAAAAAATGCTAATTAAATTTTGTAATTAATATGTTGCTTTTAAAATAAAATTGATTATATATATATATATATATATATATATATATATATATATATATAAAAGAGTTGACATATTACTGATAAATTATAATGTAAAAATTAATAAATTTCTATAAATTTATTAAGGACTATACATCAGTACTCACATTAATAATTATTTTTCTCTATTGTAACATTTTTAAAAATTTAGAAAATAATTATTATTGTGTTAAAATCTATTACTACTTGAATTTCATAATAAATATTTATTTTTATTATTTCTTATATATATATATATATTATATATATATATATATATATATATATATATATATATATATATATATATATATAAATACATACAAAAATATATTTATTAATATTTCATTATAATAAATGTTTTGTTGATTTGAATAAATAAGTTAATACTTCCTTTCTTAGACATTTTAAATTTTTACTTAATTTACAATTTTGAATATTTGATAAGATTATGTATTTTATATTTTTAAACGAAACTTTCTAACTCAAATTTTGCTAATATATAAAAAGGTTATAAAATTTATCAAATATTCAAAAATGATTCTTTAAAGATTCATTGATCTATCGATGTCTACGATCTTTTGAGCAATGAAAATTGGTAAAAATACAATATTTATATATTATTTATAGGAGATTAAAATTTGAGCAAAATAAAACCGTGTAACATTTTTACCTCAGATACAAACAATCATTATTCTGCTACCCAGCAAATTTCTGCAGTTTGCATTTAGGTCGATTTCATAAAATCGCAACCGTACTACAAATGAAAAATCTCACCAGAAGATTTGAATGATTTTCTCTGTTTGTCTTCTTCAACATTACACTCGATGTTCTATATGCAACAGAAAAATGGAACTAGAAGTTAATAAAAAAGTTCATTCAATGTGCAATAACAGCTGTCAACACAGCGACTGGCACTCTTCGGTATTCACGTGAGATAGTAACGAATAACTGTCTCTGATGATCATTAGCCTGTGTTGACCATTTACAATAAAACTACTGCCTCTTCGTATCGTTCTTTTACCCATTTCGATTGTTTCCTGTGTGAATACGATATTCTTGTATGCTTTAATGAAAACACCGATACAGATGAAGATACCAATCAAAACCAAACTGTAACTGAGAAGTGGAGATGCGATTGTTGCGAATACTGTTGCCAGGTAAATCCAACGACGGATCGCAGGTGTTAATTCATCAATGCCCTACATCAAATTTATATAATTTTAAAATTATGCAAGGATTGATATAGAGTGATTCAATACATTGAAGTTTTTTTAGAGTGAAACCAAAAAAAGTGTTTAAGACATTTGACTGAGAATTTGAAAAAATAAAATAAGGAGATATTTAGTTATATCTGATTCGCATAAAATATTATTTTTTTAACGAGCGAGAATTGATTTGAAAAAAAATTGAAGAATTAGACAAAGCAATAAAAAAAATCTTATAATTGGCTATAGAAAGACAAGAGTAATGTTTAATGAGTTTTCTGATCTGAAAAAATTAAATTCAAAGGAATAAGCAAAGAAACATTTTAAATATATGTCAGAATATTAATACAATAGGAATATTTATAAACGAAGTGAACAGGAGAATAAAAATGGGATAGCGTCAGTTCAGAAGAAATTATCATATTATGAAATCAAATATTCATTTATGTTAAAAAAGAAAAGTGTTTGATTAATGTATTCTAACTGTTCTCACTTATGAAAGTAAAACATGGGTCTTAAATACCAAAAGAATTTAGCGACTCCACACAATGCAGATAAACATAGAAATTCACAGGTCAAAAGTAATGCAAAAGAAAATAAGTGGAGTCGAAGGAAAATAAGAAATGACATTATAACAGGAGTGAAAGATTAAAAATGGAAATAAGCTGATCATGAGATTTTTTTTTTTGGTAAGAAGATAAAATCAACAATGAGCAAAAGAAATTATTGATTGATAAATATAAAGGGCCAAGAAAATACTTCTAGATAAATAGGATAGAAATAATAGCTAACTTATTTAATTAAAAATAATTCATATTTCAGATAATAAGAAGACAAAAAATAATATTAATTTTAGAAATACAAAATATAGATAAAAAGATAGATTTGATAATACAGTCTTCTGATGACGGAATAGCCATCGAAATGCGCATCAACTTATAAAATAAAGTGAATAATAAAAATTATTAAACAGTTTTAAAAAATTTTATGGCACAACAATATAATTACAGGAATGGAAATGAAATATTTAAATTTAAACTTAAATTTACAATAGAAGTTTTTTTTTAATATAAATGAGAACCGATTTATATATTGTTTTAATTGAAAAATAAATTTCTTAGATTACTTAGCAAGAATAAATTTTAATAAAAATAGTTTTAAGAAGCTTGGTCTGTATTTTTGTTATCTAGAATTGTTAAATAATTGAATTTTTAAACATTCATAACAATAATCATAAATATTATTTACCTCTTCTAACCACATCACTGGAAATACAATACTGGGAAACTTTTCAACAGATGAAATGTATTTTGCTTGATCGACTTTTAGATTCATTTGTACCCGCACTTTTCCTTCTAATGGAACTCCAATTTTCTGAAATACAAGAATAAATAAAACTATTCATCCTGTTTATATATTTTTTTACAAATGTTGCATAACTTTATAATAAAAATTCCTGAAAATATATATTAAACTATGTATAATTTTGTATTAGAATGTTTGGCAATTTTTAAAATAAAATTACATACTGGTTGTATTTTAAAATATGTTTGATGAACATCTTGTTGTGGTTTGAGACCTTCAAATGGTTCCAAAAGACTTGGGTCGGCTTGATAAAAATGTGGAAACGATAAATAGACTGGTGCTTCTATAAATCAATATTCATATATATGTAAATAGGATAAATTATGCATTATTTATATTAAAAATATAAAGCACAATTAAAAAAATAATTAATAATAGATAAAGAGAAAATATAATATAGTAAGAACATACTATATTGACATGGACTGATATTCTGTAAACCTCTCTTCGGACATGGTTCATTTTCTGGACAAAAACATTTATTTTGTGTACTTCCTGAGTAGTCGAATACATTCTCTGGGGCTATGTATAAATCAGCATCCAAACCTGAAATAAAAGAAAGTTTATAATAATTTAGTTTAAAATATATGAAAGATTAATTAGTATTATGTACAATATAGAGCTATGTATTATGATTATGGAAATTAATAGTTTGTATGTAATTGTAGAAAAATTTATGACTTAATAGTCTGAAAGAGAACAAATTGTTGGTGCATATTTAGTTAAAGTATTTATGATAAAATATTCATTAAGTATGCTTACAGCAACAGTATAAAAATTATGATAGCATATATAAATTTAAAAAGTAACATTTGACAAAATAAGCAGTAGTTAAAAACTGAAACTCTGTGATAGAAATCTCTAAAAATTAGAATAAATTGTATTCAAAGATCATAAAACTATTACAATAATGAAGTATCAATTTTGAAAATGACAATTAAAAACCCATTTTGAATCCTCGTTTTTAGAAAAATTGTTCATCAGAATTTTATAAATAAAATATACCTAGTAAACATAAATAAAAAAATATACAGTTTGTTAAAGTTTCCATTATTTTGTTTATCTTATACACATGCACACTGTTTTGATACTTGAGTCAGTAATTAATTTACATAAAAATGAATTGGCTGAAATTCCAAAACCAATAGTTACAATAAAAATATACTACGTGTGAAAAAATGCTAATGAAACATAAAATTGCTTACCGTCTTTGACAACTGATTTGTTGTAATGCAACGGAATAATTCGACATAAATCTTTATCGTAAATATGAACAATATCAGATTTTGTAATTTCCCTGGGAGGAAAAAATGATCCTTCAGACGCTTTTATATTATTACAAGGCTGATCTGGCCAATACGGTAAATGATCTAGTCCATTCAATTTATCAATAAGTCCAAAATTTTCCATTCCTGTATATCCGGTATGAATTGTTGATACTTCATTAAGTGTTCCATTACGCTGAATAAAATAATATAGATGTATTTAAATTTATATAAAAAGATTTAAAAAATTAATCATTCAAAAATACTTACACCAATTAAAAGTCCCATTTTTGACATAGGTCTTATATGTTTTGGATAAAATGTATGAGCTAATAAGACCAATGAATCATCGTATCCAAAAACTAATTCATCAGCCGTGACGTGTACAAATGGCTTTAATCCGCCTAATGATAAAGAAATTGATAATCCCTTTTGAAAGAAGTATGACGTGTCACTACTTTGTGATGATAATGTCTAGAAAATCATTTGAATTATTTGAAACAGAATCATATAATAGATACTTAGAAAGTATGTTATAATAGATTGTAAATTTTTAAAAAAATATATTTTATTGTTTTTATTAAATTAAGTATACTTTTTGGAATTTCTTAATATAACATCCTCTTAGTTTATGGAATTATTTTTTTATTTTTTTTAACAATTTTAAATAAGGAAATATAACTAATAAATATAAATAAAACCAACCAGTAATGGAATATTTGGTACACATATTTTCAGATCTTTCGATACAGATAATTCAGGTACAAATTGCAAAATTTTCTTATGTTGAAATGTAACAGTGCCATTGTCGTGAAATTGGATGTTGATTTTCTCCATGTCTTCTCTGTAAATAAATTAAATATGTGATAATTGAAAAATATCGCAAAATTGTACAATATTTATTTTAATTTAATAATAAAAACTAATTTAAAATATATAAAAAATTAATCATTATTTAAATTAAGATTTATATTTTATACTATAAAAATATTTATTATTATTATTTCGTATTTTACATTTAGTTATTAAAAAAGAAGATATTCATAAAAGAATTATTTCTCCAATACCACAAGATATAAAGAAATTGTTATATAATTACTTATTATTCACTTTATTTGTTTAGAAACTAAGGAGCATTTTGATGGATATGGTATCATTATCAAAAGTTAAATTATAAAATATGAATTGTATAAAAAGAATTTATAATACAGCATTTTTAAAATAACAGCATTGTTATCGAAATGCGCATCTACTTTTAAACAGAGAAGACAATAAATAATTAATGAACATTTTTATATCTTCTAATGTTATGGTAATTCATATTAAAATGTATTTTCCACAATATTAAAGTATATAGTATATATATATGTTTAGTTATTTAAATATTTCATAATTTTTATAATTCTATAAAATAAAAAATATAAAAGAAGTTATTTAAAAACTGTTATCTTCTATTACATCATTATTTGTACAATTTTACATAACTAGATTCAGAACTCAGCTATTTTCAAACAAATAAACGTTGAGTTGTGAAGTTTTTTTTGAAATTTTATATATGAATATTGATTTTTTTATGATTTTATATCAAGTTTTAAGGACTGGGATTTATTTTAACACATAAGAACAAATACGTTTACAATTTTTATTTTTTCATTTAATTACTTTTATTTATATAAATGTTTATATTTTTTAATAACCAAATAGTAAGCGAAGTTATTAGTAGATGCAATGAATATTAAATACAGTTTTATCTTGGATTTATAGATGATAAAAAAGTTTTCGATTCAGTTAAAAAGTCAGAGATATTAAATTAATTGAAAAATCGATGAATTGAAGTATATATTAAACCTTTAGGAAATATTTATAGAAATAATACATCTTCCATATAAGTACACTAAGAAAGAGTGAAGTAAAAAATTATAAAACGACTGACATAGGGTGATAAGATAATACCAAAACTATTTAAACTAGTTTAAAAAAGTATTTAAAATACTAAACTGGAAATCTAAAGGTATAAAAGAAAATGAAAACATGTCATTCATTTAATATTTGCGAAAGATAATATTATTTTCTCAGCAAACTTAAATAAACTTGAAAAAAATAAAAATTAAATAAAACAAATTGAAAAATTGGTCTTATGATAAATCTCAGAAAGACAAAAATTATGTTTAATGAATTTTCAGATCAACGAAGAATCAAACTAAAGAGATTTATTTTCATTTATGGTAGGGAAACTGGAGTTTTAAATACCAAAATAATTCAGGCTCAAAATACAAAAAATAGAAATATCTATGTCAGGAATAACACATAGAGATAGAAAGACATTCGAGTGGATTAGAAAAAAACAAAAATTATAGATGCTAGAAAAAGTGAAAAGCTTAAAATAAAAATTAGTTAGTCAAACAGCGAGAAGAAAAGGCCATAAATGAGCAAGAGAAATTATTGATTTGGTATCTGGAGATATAAAAAAAGTCTAGAGAGAGACACGTAGATAGATGGGACAGAGATATAAGAAAATTTATTGGAATGGACTGGAAGAGGAAGGTATTAAAACGGTCGAAGTAGAAAGTTTTGGGAGAGGCCTTAATTTAGCACTAGATAAAAAGTGATCAATGATAATGATGATGATTTTTTAATAAATAAAATGTAAATATAAACAAATATATTAAGATGTATAGAGAAAAACATATTTAACAGAGAAATGATTAAATACACGACTCGATATTCTACTTTTAAAAATTAAGCTTATCTTTTTTAGACTTCAAATAAAATTTAAAAACTAAAAGTTCATTTACTTTCTGATGGATTTAGCACTAAAACAATCTACAAAAAATAAGTATCAATTGTAAAAAATAAGAATAGATCCGTATGTAACAATAAATGAAAAAGTTTTTTAAATTTCTAACTTAATTTCACAAGAATATTTTTAATTTTATGCAGTTGTAAAAACAGTAAGCTGTTTAATAAGAGCAAGATTATTTTCCATAATAAATATGTAATGCAATAATTTAAATATGAAATGTATAATAATAATTAGCTTTAAAACTATAGTAAACAAGATGTTAATTAAAATTTCGCCAAAATACTTTTCAATTTCGACACTGAAACCTTTAATGGTGATAGTAATAACATTTCAACGGTTAACTAAAATGTTTGTGACATTAAAAAAATAAATGATTAATAACACTAATTGTCCATATAATAGAGCAATGATTTTGTGAAAGTAATGAATTAGTGTTATATTTAATTACCGTTATCTTAATAATTCGGCCAAGTATTGCAAATAGATATGTTACTGTCAAATATTGAATAATTTCATATTTAAATTAAAAAAATGATTGATTTAAATTAAGAACTGCATAAATAATTAGTATATATGGATGTATGAGGGTCGTTTGATAAATATGGTAAATTTATTTATTGTTTAATTTAATTAATTAATTAAATTTTTCAATTTAGTTTTCTTACTTTTTTACTATACGACCCCGTATATAGTCATCCAAATGTGATACCTAGATTTGTGTTTTATTAAAAAGAAAGAAAAGAAACTATACACATATTTCCCTATAAACCAATCTATATACACGATTCTTTTTAATAAGACATAAATCTAGGCATTATATTTGAATAATCCTATATATAATACTTTTATTCAGACAAATGTAACGGATGTTTACAACATAAAATATTAAATGCTACAACGGAGTTTGTAACACAATTTACTTCTTGATATTTATGTTGCATAAATGCAACATATAAAATTAAATATCGTTAAATATAGTATGTATATATATTCTTGACTTATAAAAAAACAGTATAAGTTTAAATTTATTTTTCGGACAAAAATATTTTTTTTTAATTAAGGTCATTTTTTTGATTTGAAAATGTTAGACGTTAATTTATTTGAGTAAAAAATTGTATGACAATAAAGTGTCGATCGAAAAAAGAATTTAGAATAAAAAAATTAACATTTAATATTTTGGCGATTAATGTTTCCTCCGCTTTCTTTTCCCACATATTTATGTATTTAGATGCAATTATCATAAATATTATTTGATTGAAGTATTCTTTAATTCTGACAAATTATATCATTAACACACAAACAAAAAAGAATTAACGATTAAATCTTTTTTTATAAAAATTACATTTTTTTTCAAAAAATATTAAACTATCATAAAAAACAGTAGCGTTTTTGTATAAATATTTATGTACTAATACGAGTTGTAATTTATAAAATGCACAAATATCCGATGATTATACTAATCTAATAACAGTTAAATGTGTATTCAGTTGACATGCTTTCACTCAACTGTGAATTTTTCTATAAAACATGAATCCTGTACATGCGTTAAAGTTACTCTAACTGTATAATTTATTGTAGCTTACATGCAATGAACTTTCTGGTCACGACATTACGTTCATGGGAATGTAAACGAACCATTAGAGAAGAAAACACGAAATGACAAAAACGGTATAATTACAAACTTGTTTTTATCTACAAATATATATATATATATACATATATATATATATATATATATATATATATATATATATATATATATATATATATATATATATATATATATATATATATACATATATATATATATATATATATATATATATATATATATATATATATATACATATATATATATATATATATATATATATATATATATATATATATATATATATAGTGATAAAAGCAAATAGCGAGATAGAAAATTAAGATTTATTGACAAAATTGTTATTTGTTCAACAAGATCAGATAAATTTCAAAAAATAATAGAAATATTAAACAAAGTAAGCCAAAAAACTGGTTTTACGAACAAATTTAGTAAGGCAAAAGTAATATACAATAAATTTGTAGATTAGAGTATATAAAAAATAAAAAAGTGGAAATAGATGAAAAGAAAAATTATTTAAATTTAGGAAAACGAATTGGTATAAAAGAAATATTTATAGATGAGATGGTAAAGAGAATAAAAATAAAATTATGTTATAATTAAATTTTCCTTAATGTCTAAAGAAAAAATGCTTCAAACAATACATCCTACAAATTCTCATTTGAAGCAGTGAAATATGGATAGTAAATGTTGGAATCATTCAGAGAGGATCTACATAATATAAAGTATAGAAATATGCATGTTAATATGTATAAATGAAAAGAGAAATGAATGGATTTTATAGGAACAAATATTACAAATATTATAACAGGAATGAAATGTTTAAAATAAAAATAAATCGATTATAAAACAAAAAGGGAAAATTGATTATGGATAACAGAAGTTATTGATTGAGTACTCAAAGATATATTATATATATATATATATATATATATATATATATATATATAAACAAAAAAAGATCCATGGAGAAATTACATATAAAAATTTATCATTCTGAAATGGAAGAGAAAAGCATTTAATTGCTAGAAGTTGAAAATTTTAGAAAAAGCTTTCATTCAACACACTATACATATTTCTTACAAACTGCTATATATATATATATATATATATATATATATATATATATATATATATATATATATATATATATATATATATATATATATAGGGTCATCCAAATGTTTTGCCTAGATTTGTGATTTATTAAAAAGAAACGATACACATGTTTTTTTTTAATAAAACACAAATCTAGGCGTCACATTTGGATGACTCTATATAAGAGAACAAGTAAAATTACTGAAATATACTTGGACAGGGCACAGAACTAGAAGAAAAGACAATATGTGAACAAATATCATTACAGAATGGAAACCAGGAGATAAAAGAAGACAAAAGAGACCTCATCAAAATGAAGAGACTAAATTGAAAACACAATGGACACGAGAATTAAAAGAAATTGGCAACGGACATAAGAAAGTGAAAGTGTTTCAAAAGATGTTTAAAAAGAACCAGGACCGTTCAATGAGGTTTTTGCCTAGTAGTGGTTCCATATAGGCTGTAATAGTTATGATTATATATATATATATATATATATATATATATATATATATATATATATATATGTGTGTGAGTGTGTGTGTGTATTTATATTATCATCATAATCAGTCTCTATTAACCATTGTGTTGGATGAAGGACTTCCATTTCGACCGATCTAATATCTTTTTTTTCGAAATGTGTGTGTGTGTGTATATATATATAAAATATATATATATATATATATATATATATATATATATATATATAGAAAGAAAGAGAGAGAGAGAGAAAGAAAATACATATAAGAGAAGAGATAATATGGAAATATTATGCAAAATTGTCTTAAATTCTCTATATTGGTAATATTGTGAGGATTAATATGTGAAGTAGCGATCGATTTTTTAATTTTTTTTTATTACTCAAATTTTATTTTTCAATGAAATTATTGAATTTAATAAAGTATTTATGTTAGAAAGAATTTAAGTTGCTGAAAAATGGTAAGGTATAAAATTTGTCAACAATATTTTAAAGTATATCCAAATTAATTTTTTTTTTAATTTAATACATTTAACAAATTTAAAAAAAAGTTAAACTTGCAAATGTTCAAAGAATGAAATATTATTAATAAATATGTTTACAATTTATATTAAGATTGCTATCATTCAAGTAGAATAATTTTTGAAATTATCTTTTAGTATTAAAATCCTTAATTATCCTTTACAAAATCAATAGAAATATTTTAAATTGCAAAAAAAATATTTGCGTAAAAATTTTCTGTGAATATATTTTTTTGTATTATTAAAATAAAACGACCTTCATGTATTGTTAATTTAAAAGCGTGTATTTAAACATACTTAATAGATTATAATTTAACATTTGTTTACATATCAAGCAGCTCACAAATATTTTTCTAAATTGAGGAAATATTCGAGCAATTTTAATAAATTATTAAAATTATAGAAATATTTCTAATCATTTCACTATAACAAATGTCAAATAGACTTGAATCAATTTGAATATGAATCCATTCATGCGTTTTTAAATTTAATAACTCTGTTTCCAATGGTCGTTATATGTTAATTTATCGGAATTATACATATTCAAATTCTTTATGTGAGAGATTTGTTGTTCGTATTTGTTAAGATAGTTTAATTAACATCAAAATCGACAATAAAGTAATAAATGTACCGTGAATCTGTAGTTTAATTGACAATAAACGTTTTTATCAAAGATAAATTCAATACAAGGTCATTGAAAACGAGTTTATTTTAAATTATTATATAAAAATGTTTTAGTAATTAGCAATTTTTTACATAAATTATACATAAATCATAAAATTTGTTTATTTATTAATGTTTAAACAACGAATTTATTATGTATTTTTATAATTTTTGATACACACATAAATATGGTATCAATTATTCAATAATCAATTATGTTATTTGACTTTGAGTTATATATAAGTAAGATTTTGTTATAAAAAATAAAACTTGTTCAAAAACAATTTTATTTAAAGAAATGTCCCAATTATTTATCATATTTTCTCAAACAATTCTCTCATAATTCTTTGTACACAAATGTGTACAGTGTTATTTTTATAAAAATATTGTAATTTTTGGAAAAAATCCTCTTTTAATCACTTCAAAAACTATTCTATTTTTCTCTTTTTTAAAATTGATGAATTAATTAATTCTTTTAATTGATAAATATACGGAGTTTTTTTTAGAGCAGGCTCATTGAGATATGATAGAAAAGACTATTGTTTTATTTTCCTCCACCTATGTTCCTATAAAAATTTAGTCAATTCATATCCAACCAAAATGCTTCATAATCTAGGTTATTAATTACTTCTAAAATTACCAATTACCCTACAACTCCTAACAATCAAACTTCAATTTTAGGAAGACAGCAATGTATATTGTAACATTTAATTACTGGCTCCAATTGTGAATTCTTAAAGAATTTACTCTTCACATGAACCAGTATCTGGTAGTTGCTCAAGATAAAGAACAATATATAGGGTCATCCAAATGTGACGCCTAGATTTGTGTTTTATTAAAAAGAAACATGTGTATAGTTTATTTTTAATAAAACACAAATCTAGACGTCACATTTGGATGACCCTTTATATTATATATATATATATATATATATATATATATATATATATATATATATATTAGAGAGAGAGAGAAAAATGTTTTTTTAAACGTGATAGAAATTTAAATTTAATCTTTATTTAAAGTTCTATCTAACCTAAAAAGACACCTTTATTATACATTTATATATATATACACACACACACACACACACACACACACATATATATATATATATATATATATATATATATATATATATATATACAAATATAAATATATATATATATATATATATATATATATATATATATATATATATATGGATTTATAATGAAAAAAGAAAAAAATGTTTTTTTTTAATAATTCTTAGAGTTAATAGATTAAAATAAATAAATCATTAAAAATAAACACAAATAAAATTCTTTTACAGCATCGTACTTTAATAGAAACTTTTATAAATCAAAATTAGTCATTTAAAAATAATATTTCATTAAAAAACATTCTTACTGTCATTATGCATTTAATACGCTTTTACGCTTATTTCAAACATTTACGGTTGTTGTTTTTCTTAAAAATGTTATATAAAAGATGCAGAAATTTGCATTACAATGTGAGTTAGTGTATGCAGTTATGTGGTTATATAAATCCAGTCCATAATTGAACAGTTATCCGTCAGATGATTAATTTAAATTTGCATTTATTTTTAGTCATAAACTTGTGTCATAATAAAACCTCAACTCTGTTACTTAATAACATATTGAGATTAAATGTGAACAACCTTTTATTGTTTGCGTAAAGAAAGTTCATTGCAAAAAATAACGATGATATGTAGATACAATATTACAAGGTAGGTGTGTTCAATTCTATTATTTAGATTGATTGTGAACTATGTAAATTATATAAACAATATAATGAAATGTATGTATATATATATATATATATATATATATATATATATATATATATATATATACATATATATAAAGTTATGAAAAAGGTGAGATTGGGCGATACGATATTACTATAGATAATTACAGTGGCACTGAAAGAAAGGTTTAAAATTAAAAAAAAATGAATCTGAAGAAACAAGTATAAAAGATAAGATTGTCAATCAATTTTCGATTCATACAACATTATTATTTTTTCAATGAGTCTAGATAATTTGAAAAGAGAATGAATAAATTAGACAAAGAAAATGAAAAAATATATAAAAATTCCACTTATAATTAACTACAGAAAGAGAAGAATAATGTATATTGTAATTATACATTGAAAGAAAATTCAATTAAAAAGAATACAAGTTAAAAACTTGTGTATTTCAGACAGTTTATTAAGACAAAAAGAAAATTTATAACTGAACTGAATACAAAAAAATTGGGATGCTGGTAATTTTAAGTTCTTCTTTATATTTGAAAAAAATTATTTTAAGAAATGCATTCTGTTTGTTTTTATTTATAATAGTGAAACATGAATTTTAAATGCCGAAGTATTTTAGCGATTTTAGATAATATAAAAAAGTATGAAAGATACATATTATGAATAAGGTGCAAAGAGATAAGGAAAAACGAGTGGTTCAGTTATTTCAGTAGCAAAGTAATGGATATTCTATCAAGAGTAAAGAGTTAAAAATGAAGATTTATCCGATTATATAGCTAAAAGGAAGGCCATCGATGGACAAAAGAATTTTTTTTTTAGATTTAGGTGTTCTTGCTCTGATAATAGTACACCTCATTTCTCTAACGTACTTTGGGGTGTATAACATACCCCAATGCTCGTTCTATGTCTTTTTATCAATTACTTTAGATCTACTTATAATTATTTGGCATCATTATGTGATCTGGGAAACATTTCAAAAAACCCAGATATCTATCTTATAAAGATGTGGAGGTAAAAGTTAATTCCCTTGTCCCCTCAGGCCGGTATGTGCTCCACGGCCGTCTCTTACGTCCATTATGTCTGTCAGCAGCTGACCTTATAATCTTTGCTTCAATGTCCTCGGTAAATACATACGGTTGCATTGTTACGTTTCTTCTTCTATGTTTTCCTATCCGGCTACCAAAGAGTACAATCTTTGGCCTTCCAAGGCCATATATTAATGGATTATTATGAGATTTTTTTTGGTGTGAAACTTCCATCCCATCCCATTAATGAAATCAGCAACCGTATCAATTCCTGCCTCTTCGTGCAATCTAGAAGTTTTATATCATCTACTTCTAACTAGGGCCACCTTTAATATCTTGTTCTGGGTAGTTTGTAGCGAGGCGATATGAGAGGTGTATGAGTTTCTCCATATCGGTGCAGCATACGTAACCACCGGTTTTATCACTGCTTTGTATAAAATGAGTTATGTCTCCTTATTCATACCACTCTGGCTAGACAGAGTGGTATGAATAACTGCGACAAATTTACCAGGCTGTAAATTTGTCGCAGTGCACCGTTCACTTTTCTTCGTACACTTGTGATATGCTCCTATGTTCTGCGTCTGAGGCCTACGCTGGCCGCCAGTATTTGAGTGCCAACTTTCCCGAGGGAAGTTTCGAACTCACGTTGCTCATAAACCTGGTTCGTTGCGCGGAAATGAAATTTGCACGTGATGGAGCGTTTCTATTGTCCTCTGTGGGACTGATGCTTTCGATTGACCGGCGGAACTCCAGGCTGCTCTCGCGAGGGCGACCACCGCCGGTCAAGATACAGTGATATGCTCCTTGACAAAAGAAATTATTTATTGGGAATACAGAAATATAAAGGACCAAGAAGAGATTCATAGATAAAATTAAGTAAAAAATAAAATTTATACCAATAAATTCTTGTCTATATTTGAATCATCTTTATATATCATCAATGGTTTCATAATATTTCATATAATTTCAAGTGTTAATCATAATTAAAGTCCAATATAGCAAAAATTCATTTATATTTTTAAGTAAATTTAGATATAAAACACCGAAAACATTTTTATTTACTACAGTTGATAATTAATTATTACTTATTTTAATATCCTAATAGACACTTTAATGCTAATACTGTTAAAATCAAAATATAGGCTGATCCAAATAAAGGATAATAATGAATAATAGTAAACAAGTAAATGTATGTTTAAATCCTTTAGTCTCATTTGAGTTACCCTATATAAACAAATATTTTATGAATTATTTCTAAAATATAAATTTATAAATCTGTACAATTTCACTCTTTGAGGGATAAATATAAAAAGGCACGTATTTTACAGTCAAAAATTATAAATAAATTTAATTATTCTATCTCACTCTATTGGAGAACAATAAATAGATTTATTGCTTTTCAGATAAAAAAATTGTCAAAATAGTTTTACTATTATATCAAAAAAATCTTTTTCTTTATTATAAACATCAATGTTATTATTTATAGTAATACAGATTTTTAAGACATTAATACATCATTATTTCAATTAAAAAAAATAGTGACATGAATATTAATAGAGAGAATTTCTTCTACGGATATTATTATTACAATATTTTAAAAGATATTTTATTCAAACTGTAAATTTAATTTGATATGTATGGTATTATTTTTATTTCATATAAGTCGCACATACATTAACTGTATCAAGAACGCCAACACGGAAGTTTGTAAGAAATATAATAAAAGTATTTTCCGAATGTTGCAATTGCCTATATAACTTATATAATAATCTTATAAATGGTAGATGGAGGCGAGAGCTAGTTTTCGAAACTTTCATTTACAAAAATATAAAAAGGGATAACAATGTACGAAGATCATTTAAATTCATTATATATATATATATATATATATATATATATATATATATATATATATATGTTTATGTGATTTTTTACACAATGAATTATTATTTGAATTATTCATAAACTTAAAATTAGAAAAATACATTTTTAAAAATTCCAGTCAAACTATTGTCTTTTTGTGATGAAATTTTAATATTAAATTCTATAAAGTGTATGTAAATATTTGTTATGAATTATGAATGAAATAAAATTTAAATTTAATAACCATAAAATTATAAGTTTTTGAATAATAATTAACCAGTTAAATAATTTAAAAATTGTAAATAAGAAACAAATATTTATCAATAATAGGAATGAAATTAATTTCAACTTTTAATAATATACTGCCCTTCCTTATTTTTTTTTCAATTTAAATGTAAATTATTTGAGAATTAAAAGAAAAGTCAATGATATAATTTATTATGAAATAAATTGTCGATATGTTAAAGTTGAGATAAAAACTTATTTTTGTACTATTAATATGCTTGATAAAAATTCATTAGTGTACATAAATGATTATGAAAAGAAAAGTAATAGATAATATTTAATTCGTTTTTAACTACATTTTTAATTAGCTCCAGATATAAGTAACTGCGGCATTGGCATTGGAATTTTGATCATGAAGCAACTACTAACAGTGTATTCGATGTGTTTGTGTTGCGTTGAAAAGAAATTTATAAAGGTCAATATTATTAAATGATAATGGCACAGTTACCGAAAAATGCGTATATGCTTGAGAATGCTAATGAAACATACTAGACAGGAAATGCGTATGTCTACGTATATACTAAGTACAATAGATGTAAAAAGAGTTAACGAAAGCTTTTCGTTGTTAATAGAGAATTTACATGTATGTTAAATGTTTTTCTTTTCTTGGAATGAAAATAATTTCTTGTAGTAATTTACATAATTATTCGAATAAAAACTAATTGTTCAAATAGCACAAGTGACTGATATTTTTTTTTTGTTTTCATGTTAAATAAAAAATAGTTTTGTTTTTCTTAAAAAAAATATTTTTTTATGGTGTTTAAAAATTTTAATTAAACAATTAGATATATATTTTGATTTAAACTGTTATTACTGATATTTATTATTGCTCATCAAATTTATTAGTAAATATTTTAAAAATATATTAATTACTGTAATATAAATTAAAATTCTTTTTCTTTTCTCTACATATTTGCATCTTTATTTTTAAGTCGTTCTTCGATACCTTTTCAGATATAGGTATTCAATTTACTAATCATATTTTTAGTGATTTTTTGGATTTCGTTTAATATTTAGTTGCATATTTTGCACAATTTTAATTAGTCGATTATTTTCTTTGTTGATATGATCGTGCCATTCTTTTTTCGCCGTGAATTTTATAAGTTATGTTATATTGTTTATTTACTTCTAAATTGCGTATTTGTTCTAGTCTGGTTTCATCAACTATGAACTAAAAACAAGCAGTTTGAAAGGAAAATAAACACATCTGTTTTTTTCTCTTTATTTGGCACTATGAAATTATTATCTATTCTGAAGTCTTCAAAACCACATTAGTGGGAAATAGTTCAATACAGAGAACGATGTCCGAAGAGAGTTCAATTTATTCTTTAATTCAAAATCAAAATAGTTTTATTGTCAGGGTATTAAAAATTTTAAATTGAGATAAAAATAAGTTGCCAATAATAATGAAAAATATATTTTTGTATTAAAATTATTTTTTTTAACTTTTTTTCATTTTAAAACTTTCCTTAAAATACTGTTTTATTTGTGGGATTACCATATATATTAGGTTGGCAAGTATCTCCCTTCCGCCTTTTTTTTTTTTTTTTGTACATAGCTGCGAAATTCAAAAGACCAGAAGGCGGAAGGGAGATATTTGCCAACCTAATATATATATATATATATATACACGAGGGTCGTTTGATAAGTATAGTAAAAAAGTAGGAAAACTAAATTGAAAAATTTAATTAAATTAAACAATAAATAAATTTACCATACTTATCAAACAACCCTCGTATATATATATATATATATATCTACGTATATATGTGTGAGTAGCAAAATACATTTTGAATTTATTATAGTAACGAAATTGCAACATTGTATCATTTCTATAGGTTATTTATATCACATAAAATGCATAATTGCAGAAAGTTAAAAACAGATGTTATTCAATTAAAAAACTTTTTATTTACAATATTATTATAAATACAAGTCCATTAACTGTTCATCTACTTTGATTTATTAGAAAATATTTATATGAAAAAAGAAATAATAAATATGTTAAGAAACAGTTAGGTTGTTGCTTGATTATACATATACATATATATATATATATATATATATATATATATATATATATATAAATGCATTTAAAGTTCATTAACAACATAACTTACTAAACTGTATACATTTTTCTCAATAAAATTCACATTCTTTACTTGCAATGCAAAACAACCATTTCAAAAAAACTTATCACATGTGAACTTGAATAAGCTCAGAAATTGATACTAATGAATAAGATATTACTTGTTTCAGAGCAATAAAATTTGAAATATGTTATTACCATGTTTATTATATATATATATATATATATATATATATATATATATATATTTATATTTATATATATATATATATATATATATATATATATATATATTACTAAAAAACAATAAAAATACCATGTACTTTTACAAAAAAAGGTATGTCTTCTTTCGCCAACTGTATATTTTCAATGCTTAGTAGGTCAATGTTAACAGTCGTGGAGTTACAACTATACTATAATTTTATAAAATTATCAATAATATATATGGTTTATGTATATTTAAATATGTTTGGCCCTTGACATATGATAATAATTGGTCATATGCAAATAACAAATATTCGTGTATATATATATATATATATATATATATATATATATATATATATATATATATATATATTTAATTTTTACAACATTGATTTAGAAACAAGTTGATCTTCAGAAAAAATCCATGAAAAAATGAAGTAAATAATGTCTGTAATTTTTATTTCAAATATGACAATAAAAATAAGTTCAGGAAGAAATTTAATGTGAATTTAGTAACTTACATTTACAAAAATATTACAAATAATATCATTTGACGATATCTAATTTATTTCAAATTAATTTCAGAATATTCACTTTCGTTGTAATATATATATATATATTATTATTATTTTCAATTCTATATTCGACACTCAACCTTGATAAAATCTCTGATCAGGGATTGAACGCAATTTTCTCTCTATAACATTCTTTGATACACACACACACACACACACACACAGAGAGAGAGAGAGAGAGAGAGAAACATACATACATACATATATATATATATATATATCACATACATCATAAAGCCCATATCAATTCACTACTGGACGAGAGCCTCAATGAATGCTACCATTCAATGGTATTTGGTCATATTCACCACGCTGACCAGGCGGATTGGTGAAGATTTTTTTTCGGGGTTTACTCCCTTCTCGACAGTTATTTTTTATAAGATGAGGTTGTCGGCCTTCATACTCAACCCTCGAAAATGAGGGACTCTCCGACTGGGATTCGAATGCAATCTTCCGCATGACACGCGGTGATGCAAACCACTGTGCTACCCAGTCGGTTATATATATATATATATATATATATATATATATATATATATATATATATATATATATATGTATGTATATTGAAAAATAGTTTCATATGATTACTTTAAATTTAAATTATATATACCCGTCAGTATAAATAAATCATTCACCCTCATCATCATGATAAAAGTTATTGGAGATAAGTAATTTATTTGTATTATTAAATTTTCGATAATACCAAAACAAATAATAACGTACAACTTTCTTCCTAAATACAGTATTTTAGATCAGTGCAGGTTCATTAAACTGATTATAAAAAAAATATTGTATATGCTCCTCTCAGAAGTAGTACATAATAAATCAACTGAATAAATATTGTAAAACTATCCACAAATAAATTATATAATCAATATTACAATAGCATACGTATATATTAACTAATTAAAATATTTTAATTAATTGGTTTCAGATATAGTAGACGGATATTTCAATCTGAATTATAATATACCACGTTCATTATAAAGATATTTCAATCTTCTCATCGATTAAAATATACTTTTAATTTATACCATGATTATTTAAATTCAGTAGTGGTTTCACAAAAATTCGATAACATTTTGCAAATATTTTCATCAATAATTAATCGATTAGGACATACATTTCCAAATTTTCAATGGAAAAATTATAACATTTGGTAACCTTGAATTACAGAGCTTTATTTGTATTTCGACAATTTATATTCATATTAAAAATAAAGCTTTTCATTATTTTATAAATTAAATGTATCTATTTATCTGTCTACCTATCTATCTATCTATCTATCTATCTATCTATCTATCTATCTATCTATCTATATATATATATATATATATATATATATATATATATATATATATATATATATATATATTGGAAATTTCTCTATTAACTATTACAAATTGGACGTTACGAGACATGACCAAGGTTATTAAAAATATTACAGTAATATATCTTGTATATATATTACATCATTATATAACATTTCTTCATATTTGTACTGCGTCTAATTAATAAAATTCGTATATATATATATATATATATATATATATATATATATATATATACTGCCTCATACACACACACACACACACACACAAATATATATATATATATATATATATATACATACATAAGCACATGTGTATTTATATGTATTTTCATGCAAAGTATACACACATTTATATATCAGACACCAATAAGTCAATCTGATCTTCCTTTCTCTTCAATTTCTCTTTTATCCTTTTATAAATGTTAATATTTGACTAATATGGTAATAAAATGTTTAGAAATAATAATATTAGTAATTTTTATTTATTTTTTTTGTTTTGAAGAAAAAATGAAAATAAATTAGCACAAAAAATATATATACACATACATACATACATACATACATACATACATACACACATACACATACATACACACATACACACATACACACACATACACACATATATACATACATACACACATACATACATATATATATATATATATAAAATATTTAAAAATAATTTTATTTCTTGAAATTATTTTTTCAATTGCTAAAAATATTATAAAACATTATACAACCATTTTAAGATCATCGATGTATAATTGAAATTATTGCCTGAGAAACCATAATAATAAAAGATTTAGGAAGAGATTTACAGAGAGGTTATTAGAGAAATAAAAAAATTGTGGGTGTGGAATGAAAGAGAATAGAATTGAATCATTTGAGTTGGAAAGTGTTGGTAAAGGTCTTTATTCAGTAATGTAAAAAAGAAGCTGATGATGATAGTGTATGTATGTGTGTGTATTTGTGTGTGTATGTAAGTACGTAAGCATATGTATATATATATATATATATATATATATATATATATGAATGAATATGTTTTTAAATAACAAGTTTTTTCATAATTAGTTGTAAATTTAATTAAATATTTATTATGTAAATATGTAAACAAATATCAAATGTCAATGATCAATGATCAATGTTAAGTGAAATTTGTTTAAAAATGAATTCATATATTAAAAAATATCAATAAAAATTCTTTTCAATAAGAATAAAATTAAATGTTAAACTTATTGAAGTAATAGAAATATGTTATTACTTTTTTAAAAAAACACATTTTCTAAAGTATTTTTATATATAATAAGTAAAATACTTATTTTTTAACAATGTATTATTAAAATGAGAGTTAATAAGATTAATATTTTTATAAAAAAATATCCCATATCAATATTAGTTATTGAATATCTTCTATGTTAGAAATCTGTTTTAACATATTCTTAATTAATTGTTTACTCATTTTAATAAATTTGTTTTGTGATATGCAAATTCCATTTTTGATAAGGTCAGTAACTCATTTGCTTTTTTCAGTCCGATTTCTACACGTTTATTTTTTTAGGTTAAATTAAAATTCTGTCATCATCAAGAGGTATTTTGTAAATATTAAAATTGGTGTTTTATTTCTTTGAAAATGGGTCACTCAAAATTAATCTTAAAATATAGAACAATTTCTGATTAAATTATTTATTTTGTAAATTAAATTTATATATAAATTAGAATCCCATCAAGAACACCTATAAAATTCTTGTTTGAAGAGTCTAATCTAACGGAAAGAAATTTCATATTAACATGATAAAATATGGTACTAGTAAAGATTGGTCATTATTATTGAAAAATAAGTAAAAGATTCATCAAACTTCACGAAAAACAGTAAAGTAAAGATATAAGGTATCAAGGTGAATAAATAAAATTTTTAGAACATAAAATTCGTAATTTATTTATTGTTTGAAATTAATATTTATTTTGAATTTATCTGAAATCTCATTTAAAGTCAACACATTTTTTATTTACTTTATATCTTTTTCAATTTTTAAGAATAATTTATTAATGTTTTTTATTACTTTAAATAATTATTTCAATAAACATTGTTGTTAGAAACATTATTTATAATTTTTAATTTTGCCTCAAAATTATAATAAATATTATATATATATATATATATATATATATATACTATATATATATATAATGATAAAAATAAGCACATAAAAGTAGAAAACCTAGTTTAAATTCATGTCAACGTAAAAGAATATATTAAATTTTATATTTAATAGACAAATTAAGTATGTATTCCATTTAATTTCTTTTATAGGTGTTAACACAGTTTGAAACTATTAAGTTTCTCATTTACTACATATAAATAAATTAATAATTATTATATCACACTTTAGTACATTTAAATGTATGTACATTTATGTAAAAGAGTCGTGTCAGAGTACAAACAAATAACAATAACTAATAAGAAATCACTCTATTATCTCTAATGCATCTACATATACAAGTGATTGTTCAAATAATAAATAGAAAAAGCGATACGAACCAATAACCTTCACCTACTGTCATAATTATTCGCTTTGCATGCATTACGGTTTGCAAATAAATTATGAAAGGTTGATAGTTTTCCACTTCGAAAAAGTGTTTTCGAATTTAAATTATTTACTAATATACCAGATGCTGTTCTATATGACATAATCAGATTCATATCGAGTATTTTGACTAATATTTGTTACTAAATATTAATTAATGTTTTTATATATAGATAAAAGTACTGTCTGCGAAAAAGAAAAAGAAAGTACATCGTTTTTGATGTAAGTATGATACATAAACTGCTAATTAACATTTGAAAACTTATCGATTGCAATAATTTTATGATATGTTTTTTAATTACTAAGATTTGTTTAAATTATTATTATTAATTGGTCTATTCCTTTACTTATATTTAAGCAAATGCATATCCACAAATATTAAGTTCTATGATATGAAATGTCGGATTTTTCAATTTGAAATCATAGAGAAATCCGAAATTTCATATTACACAACCTAATACATACACATATCTATACATACACACATCCACTCATACATGTATGTATGTATGTG
This sequence comes from Neoneuromus ignobilis, assembly GCA_029203775.1. Taxonomy (NCBI): domain Eukaryota; kingdom Metazoa; phylum Arthropoda; class Insecta; order Megaloptera; family Corydalidae; genus Neoneuromus; species Neoneuromus ignobilis. Next base: position 20,698,977 of record CP092092.1, on the reverse strand, counting down.
TTTATGTGTGTATGTGTGTGTGTATGTATGTATATATAGTCATCATTATATCAACTTATACCAGCCTACAGTTGGAAAAAAGATTTAATAAATGTTGCCATTTATTGATACTTAGTCTTGTTGACTAGGGTGAACAGAAGGATTGATGAGAATTTTTTATATCATTTTCAGAATTTACTTCCTTAGGCAGAGGCTGCCTTCATTTCGGTTAAAGAATTTCGTCTACCCTGTTTTTCTGAACGGAGATCGAACGCACTTTCAGCACTCACATATGTATATATATATATATATATATATATATATATATATATAAAGAGAGAGAGAGAGAAGAATACCAAATAACCGAATAAACTCATAGTAATTTTTGTCTACAATAAAGGACACAAGGAAAACTTGAAGAACTATCGACTGATTAGTCTTTTTCTGACGATATATAAAATTCTCGTTAAAATTATTTCAAGGTTGTTACAAAGTTAGCTAAATTTATCACAACCACGAGAATAAATAAGATTTAGAAGCAAATTTGGCATAATAAATTACATTTAAGTAGTAAGAGATCTCATTAGTCGATTAAATGAATATCAAATTTCAGTCTCTCTTAGATTTATTGATTATCAAAAAGCCTTCGATTCAATTAATACGTCAACGATATTAAAAACTTATATAACTATAATAGTATATTACTTTTGAGAAATATTTGTAGAAGTACTATATTTTCCGCAAAATTATACGAAGAAACAGGAGATTTAAATAAAGAATTGAGTAAGATAGGGCGATGCGATATCAACAAAATTTTTTTTATCTTCATTATAAGAAGTATTTAATATACTAAATTGAAAATTGGATGGTATAAAAGTAAATGCAAATATGTTTAATCACTCAACAATAATATTATTTTCTTGACAAATCTAGATGAACTCTAAAAAAGAATAGAAGAATTAGATAAAGGAAATCAAAAATGGTCTTATGATAAATCTCAGCAAGGTAATAGTAATGTTCAATGAATTTTCAAATCAAAGAAGAATAAAATTAAAATGAGGAAAAATATAAGAAGTTGAAAACTGTATATTTGGGGTAATTCATTAACACTAAAGCAATATTCACAGATGAAATGAATAGAAGAATAAAAATAAGATGGTGTTAATTTGGAAGAGATTCTCATATTATAAGGTTAAATGTTCCTCTATGTATAAAGAAAAAAGTTTTTATTCAATGCATCTTGCCTATTTCTATTTATGGAAATAAAAATGGATTTTAATTCTAGAATAATTCAGCAACTAGAGGCGACTCATAGAAATATGAAAAAATGCATGTTTTGAATAACAAATTGAGATAGAAATATAAATAAGTAGATCAGAACGAAAATCAAATTTATGGGCGTTTAAACAATAATAAGAATTTAAAAATGGACAAGAGAAATTATTGATTGTGAATCTAGAGATGTAGAAAGGTCCAGAAAAATACCTATGAATAGATAAAATAAAAATATAAGAATATTTGTTCGAGTGGAATGGATTGCTTAAGTTGGATTGCGAGTTCAAGATGGAAAGGTTTTTGAATAGAGTTTTATTCAAACAGTGAATACAAAAAAAATGGTGAAATATTATAAGAAGTAAACTTTTAATTAAAATATTTTCGAAATAATTGATTACAATATAACAATTTGTAATTAATCCATACTGTGTATTTTAACTTTAAATGTAATCAGATTTATGTAAAAAATACAGTGAAAGTATTATAATCAATTTAAATTCAAATACATTACATTGTTAGTTAGTGGATACTGAATATGTATCTTTTTGACTGAAATTAATTGCATTTAAATACAAAGTGTCCCAATTAATTACCAAAGTAGAAAATATTTAATTAAATTTGAGCCATTATTAAAATTTTGGTTCATAATAAAAAATATATAACAATAGAATTTAAAATTATATTATCCATTGTATATATAGAGTGCTCCATCAGGAGCGTACACTCATCATCACTCAATCAAAAAAAGATGTTTTATTTAAAAATTAAGTTATGCGCTCTTAATGGGGCTCATAAAATTTGGCTTATCAAATTTTTGAAACAATAATATAAATAATTTAAACTAGATGTCTAATATAAAAAACTAAATAATATATTGTAGTAATACTATTATTAATAACGACTTTCTAGACAAAAATAAATTTGATTAACGAAAAATATAAATATATCAATTAATATTTTAAAAACCAAGAAAAAAATATACTTGTAACAATTTATTAAATAGTTTCTTAAATATTACAAACATATAATTATGATATATAATTATAAAATGCATTTTGTTAATTTGAACAGTTTTCTATCATTTAATAAATTATATAATGCAAATAAACATTAAAAAATATATTTTTTTTAAATATAATGTAAAAAGTATGAAAATAGACTTTCTATTCAATATATATTTTTGAAATAAAAGTTTTAATTAATTTTATTTAAAAGTATATGAATTTAATCTTGCAATTTAAATTCTTGCACGCATTTATAAAATGTTCATAATCGAATTATTTTTAGTTTATTTTTGAATTCTGTTTTATTATATATATATATATATATATATATATATATATATATATATATATATATATGCGCGAGTGTATGTATAAATTTAAATACATATATATTTATATATAATTATAGATTATAAAAATGTTAAATATTTGCGGTTAGAATTGGTATTATTGAGTTATTAACATATTAATATGTGCAGTGATATCATTATTAAAATGTTTAGACGTATTGCATATATATATATATATATATATATATATATATTACTAAAATAATATAAAAAGAATAAATAGAAAATAACGTATCAATATTTTTTAAAAAAAATATAAAATATTTTAGCATAAAATTATTGCAAAAAGCCATAGTTTTTGTGAATATTAAAATAGCTTTGCGTTGAGATTGCTTCTACTTTATTTTTATTTCTATAGAAAATATACATATAAAAAGAAGTAATTTGCATAATAGCATTTTATTACTTATTATGACATAACTTTTTGTGAGGTTTTTTTGAAAAATATTAAGTAGAATGATTTATTTCACTAATAATTTTGTCGGTTCAATTAATACTATGTAAAAAATATTAATTGAATAACAAAGGCATATTTTTTAATTAACAACCAAAAACATATATATGCAAAAAACACACACACGTTTATATATATATATATATATATATATATATATATATATATATATATATATATATATTATTTAATATATGAATTGATGAAAATTGAGATATTAGTGTTTTTAATTAAAAATAAAAATAAGATAATGATAAAATTAGCATTTATAATTTGTGGAAATGAATTAAAATATATTTACATCACTAACAAACGAATAAAATATCGTTGTTTATTCTGAATTATTATGTTAAAGGTTCAATTATGGATTAAAACAAGCTTAATAACTGATACTATTTACATTTAGTAATGTGTAAACTATAATTATTTTATATATATATATATATATATATATATATATATATATATATATATATATATATATATATATATATATATATATATATATATATATATATATATATATATATATATATATATATATATATATATATATATATATATATATATATATATAAATATATATTCATATATAAAGAGAAAGAGAGAGAGGATTGCCTAACGGAAGAATATAATATGTAAATGTATGTCTAAACCTTTAGTCTTATTTGTCCAATTCTGTATATAAAAACAAATATATAGAGTTTTCTAACAAGAAAATCAGAACTTTGACAGCTGGTAGCAGCCATGTTTGAATTTTTTAACCTTATTTTGACATTTAAACTCAGTATAGTTTGGCAAATTATCATAGAACGTTTAACAAATTATCATAGAACGATTTAGCAAATTAGCAAATTATCATAGAACGATTAGAAATTGTAATAACTTCAATAGACATGAGAGATAAGAGTTTAATGAGTTCATTATTTCACGAAATGGACCCATGATTTGGCCACCAATAAATAAATAATCTATATTATTTATTTATATTTCAATGTAGATAAATAATATAGGTTATCATGTGATCTATTTTTTGTGGGGTTATTTGAATTCATTGGTTTATTTTGATAAACAACAAACAATAGAAGTATTAAAAATAAACATTGAACGTAATTCATTAAATTTGACCACAATTTTGTGAAAGAGTGACCAAAAATTGGACTAAACAAATGTTCTATGTCAATATAAGTCGTGGTGGTGATATCAGTGAAATTGTATTCAATCATTAATGCCAAAGAATATGTTTAAAAATAGAAAAAAAATTAATTAATTAAATATTTTTTTTTATTTTCATTCAAATTTCTAAAGCGTTTATTGGAAAACCATATATATATAATATTATATTACATTGTTTGTTTAGTATGTTATAAACTATGTTGATTAACAGTTTGGAATGAAATTTTGCAAAATACAAAAGTTAATAAACTTTCATACAAGACAGATTGTTAATATGTATTTAGCTATAGAACATATGTCAAAAATTGGCACAATTATTAGTTGTGTCTAGAGTAAAATTATCCAAAATTATAACGTATATCATTATGTAAAAATTGAAACATATGTTAAGAGAAACAGAGATTAAAAATTGAAATTAATTGATAGAGATTGCTTTATATTAAAACGACCTAAATCTAAAAATTATAAAATTATTACAGTAAATATACAACGGAATTCAATACATTTTGAAAACCGTAGTTTCATAAAAGTCAATCAAAAACCTTTCAAATGTAGATTTTAATATATATATATATATATATGTGTGTGTGTGTGTGTGTGTGTTTAAATTACAAAAATAACACAAAAGCATGTAAATACACAAAAGTTAAAAATAATAGATTTACTTACCTATATACGAACGGTCCAATTTCAGCCAATTTTGGTTTTTCACCATAATTTAAGAAGTTGTCTGGGTTTGTTACATTGAATATATACACTTTGGTTAATCTAACAACGCCTGGTTTTTGCCAGTAATGGTAACTGATCGTACCGTTCCATAATTTAAGATTCTGAAATTGTAAAACATAACATGTAAGTTTGTGTTTTATATACAAAAATCTATATATTTAAATATACCTGGATTATCCTTTAATGGTAAGCATAAAAGAAATCTAAGTTAATTTTTATTCATTATGTAAAACATAGTAATAAAACAACTTGACGTTTTAATTCAATAGCAATGAAAAAAAATGATAAATTTGAAAAATCATCAAGTTGTTTTCTCAAATTCTGTATATAGTAAATAAAGAATATATTTATTATACACAGAATTGTTTTTAATTATATTAAGGAGCATAGTACAATGATTGTTAAATAAATAATATAGATTTGGCCTACAAATATTTTTTAATATTTATTTATGTAGCTCGGCCATAAGTTCTATCACTAATATAAATGTATCTGTATAAAATAGAAAATAAAACAAATACAAAAATTGTTAATTACTTATATCTTACTAATAATAAAATATAAAGAGTATTTAAAATGTCCACATTTTAACCTTCATACATTTTTTTGAACGATCTAGTCATAACATTGCTAAAGGTGTAGAGCTTTTTAACTTGAGCAAATCTTTTAAAGCCTCAATATTTCAATTCAATTCAGTTTAGAGAAAATCTTCTTTTCTAAGGTATTTTATATGCAGTATTCTAAAATATTGGGATTTGGACTTCCTGAAGACCAATCTTTAGTATAAATGAACTCTTGTAAATTGGTTTCTGCTAATATTGTGTATCTTTATCTTGTGTGCCGGTATTAAATTTTGTTGAAAAATCCAATATTATTTGCAAACATAGTATCAGTTATAATATTTACTATCTCCTCTAAAATGTCATTTTAGCTGTAGTTTTGAAGCTCTGTTCATAAAATTTCAATTATGTGATAAGCCATTCCCCATCAAATCATTATTGAAATTAGGTAATAATCTCTTTCTATTTTCGAAATATTTCCGAGGGTATAAACGTACTCGCTGTCAAATTCGCGGTTAAATTCTTCTTCTACAATATTTTTTTATCTGTGAAGAGGATTTGTGTGCAGCTTTAACAAAATATTTGCTCTCATGCCTTTTAACGTCATGTGAAATGAAAACCAGTGCTTTTACACATAAGACTACACGCCTAAGGGGTTTTTTAATGATAGAAAATATTGTTTGAAACGGAATTTTTATTTCTAGGAACATGATTTTCTGTCTACGGAGTGAATTTTTTTCGATATTACTTAAATGGTTTTTTTTACACTTAATCGACCACTTTTTTGTCTATCATCGATAGATGACATTTATTTGTATCGATTAATAAAGATATAAATACATTTCTTTATAATTTTCAATGGTTTAAGGAAATATAAAATCATAATAAGCGATTTATTTCATTTATTTGACTACAGTGATTTTTTTTTTGATATCCTACTTCAGGTAAATTGTTTGATGTGAAGTAGCAGACTGATTTATTTGTAATACTTAAAAGTTTATTAAAAAATTCTTAAATAACTAAACTAACAAGTGCTACTTTAATATAAACATTGCAAAATATCTTTGTTTACAGGGATAAAATTTATAGCAGATCTATGTATAACAATTAATATTTATTAATAAAATAGGATTTTAAATTTTTTATCCAGTTTTGAATGAATATTCAAATAAAAAGTAATTTTGGCTATATTTTATATCAATTATTTTTTCAAATTTGTTGTTATTCTTTCATTACAATGTTATTAATTTTTTTGTTGAATGAAAATATTTTTTGGGAATAAGATTAGTTTATAAAAAAAATTAATATTTTTTTTTAAAAATATATAATTAATTTAAATAATATTTCTAAATGAAATAAATATTTCAGGTATATTTATGGTGTTAAGAAATATTAAAAGTTATTGTAAATTTTAAATTTGTATAAAAAACTTAAACCTATTAATATAAAAAAATAAAAATATAATGACAGCTTGTTCGAATTAGTGACAGATGCTGGAAGCATTTAGAGTTACCAGCAATGAAATTGAGAAATAACACTTTTTTATTTCATTATTTTACGCTATTAATATTCTACCCATTAATTACTGACAATTTTTTTATTCGAAAATTATTACAATTATTTTAATTACCATTAAAAATATATAATTAAGTACACGATGTAAGAAGAAATGGCGTCAGGTGTAATTCGATTTGAGTAAGTAATTTTATTACATAATATATTAAATAGTATATATTGTACTATTAGAAATAAAAAGTCAAGATAATTATACAAAAATAAATTCGAACTGAACTTATGTTTTTGGAGGTTATGTTTGTTATTGTACAATAGTATAATTATCATTAAATAGAATGATAAAATTATTGCTATTTCAGAGTCCTAAAAAGAGAGTAAAGAATTTTAAAGAATATGAAAATTAATCAAAAACGCATACTTTTACTTAACCAATTTAAAATTGGACACAAAGTAATGAAACAAATCATGAACACCAGCAGAGCATTTGAAGTTGACATAGTAAGTATATGAAATATACAACAATGATTCAAAAAATTTTAATTAGAGGATATGAACTTCTGCGAACGTCTAAGAGTAGCCAATGACAACGAAGAACTCCTGCACTAGTGGTGCCTAATATAAAAGACATTTCAGAGAAACTAGGCGTTCATTACTCGACAATTTTCTGTCACTTGCAAGAACTTGAAAAAGTTAAAAAAGTCAGAAATATCAAGCGAGATCCTAATAAGTTCACTGAAAAAAATATGATATACTGACTGAAAGTTGATAGTTCTCTACTCATCTGGATCAAAAATGGGTCGTTTTCGAACAAATTAATGACATGCGACGAAAAATGGATTTATAAAACAATTGTCACCAATCTGTTAAAGGTTAAATATTAGTAAGACTCCAAACATATAGCAAAACCATGATTTCATCCGATGAAGATAATGATAATTATTTGGTAATCTCCAGTTAGCGTTATTCATTATTTGTTATTAAAACCTGATGAAATCAATTATTTCTAGAAATACTGTTCACAGCTGGAAGAAATGCATCAGCAAGCATGCGTTAAGTAACCTATATTGGCCACTGACATGGATTTATATTGTTTTATGATAACGCTTGACCACACGTTTCAAGAATTACAATCCAGAAATTGCAAAAGTTTCAATATTCACTATATTCATTAAAACTCTCATTAACGCTTTATATAACACAATGCTCTGAAGATGATAGCATTGATATCGAAATGCACATTACCCTTTGTTGTGATGAACAATAAATTAGTGATTATTGAACATTTTAGAACATCTTGTGGTGTTGGGGTGATATTTCATTTGTGTGATAGAATTATTTTCTATCGATGGACATTTGATCTTAATTGCGGAAGTAGACCTTCGAGAAACAATTTTTTTAATAGTCATAATTATTTTCAGAGAGAGTTCATACTATAATAGTTGTGAATATCTATATTATTTTTTCTGAAAGTTTATCAGATACTTAAATATTAAGTTTGACATCTAAATTTTCCTAAAATGTTATAAAACAGCAATTAAATGTTCTACGTTTAGTCTTTCTACAATTTCACGTAAAGATTGTCTCGCAATTTTTAGTACCATATTTTTTTAAGTGCTATAATCAATAAATGAAGATCTACCAGAATGTGGTTTGTTGTTCAAATTAAAATCGTTAGAACAAAATTAGCAATGCCAATGTTGATATACCAAATACTTGATAAAATTTCTTTGTACAAATAACTGCAATTGTGTATTTATTAAACTTGTAAAGTATAATCGATCAAAAATATGCATTATTCGACACCATGTCTACAGAATACTGAGTCAACAGAAGTCTTAATTATACTATCTTCCTGGATTGAATTGTCTTATTAAAGGTAACTTTGACTAAATCACAAAAAAGGGGATTTCACAACGTAATTATAATGATTGAGTCAGTAACGTAAAATAGCTTACTATTAATAAATATAACATTTTCCATCAATCTAACAAATAAATACGTGTATATATATATATATATATATATATATATATATATATATATATATATACAAAGTTTTATTATAATTAGGAAAAAATTAAATAAATTATGGTTATTTTTTGCACAATTATTGAAAATATGTAGACACAAATATGTAAATAATATAAACGTATTTTTTCAAACCTCTTTAATAATCTCATAACTGACAAGTTCTGACAATCAATTAAACGATTTATCAAGTAAGATACAAGTTACTTTTTATTCCTTATATATTGTATAAATAATTTGATTTTATAAAAATAGTCAATGTTTTTTCGTTTATTGTTTCATGCTTTCATACTTTTTTTCAAGGCAATATTTGTTATTTTATTATTTATTGTAACAATATTTCTAAATATTCTAGAAATCATGATACAGAATCTAAGAAAACATAATTAATCGTATGAGATAAAATCATGTTCTTTTAATAATTAAATTATAATTTATTTATGTTTTATATCACGAGTTGTTGTTTTTTTGATTGAAATAATAAATATTTATTATATTTATTCTTGACCCAATAGTAATTTATAAGAAGTAATATAATTATACTTTTTTAACTGTCAACTACTTTGTGATATTTAATATATATTTATCTAATTATTCTCTTATTACCTTTTTAATATATTGTATATATATATAGTGCTGCCATAAATTTTATTACTAGCATAAGTGTGTGTACAAAATAGAAAACGAAATTAATACACTTTTTTATTTTTTATACATTACTAATAATTTATAATATACAAAATATAAGATAAAAAATGTTCATCTTTTTTCACAATTCACCAAATAATTTATCGCCATATGCACTATTTTTGAAGGTATAAAACCTGATAACTTTATAAGATCTTTTAAAAACTCAATATTTCGGTATGATTTAATATAAATATTCTATTCTAAAATATTTTAGAGATTGCAATTTAAAAGACTGAGATCTGGGTTTTCTGAAATCCAATTTTCAGCAACAATGAATTGTTATCTCTAGTCAATGTTGTGTTATTTTCGCTTTGTGTACAGACATTTATCTTGTTAGAAGATCCAATGATTTCTCGAAAAATATCACTTAGATTACTCGGTATCACTTAGAAACTTAATTTCCCTTTATAATACATTACTTTGATAATTATGTGCTTTAATTTTGATCTCCTATTTTCAAAAATGTAATTATTTAACGTTATCATAAAATATTCTCGACCAAACCATTATTAAAACCTCTTCTGATTTTTTTCAGTGACTTTTCAAAACTGCAAGAGTACGAGTCGTTTGATAAGTCCGTTAAATTTCAGTTGAATTTTCTTCATAGTAATAATTCCTTTGTTTTCCGTTGGAAATTGTCAAATAATGGACGAAAAAAATTTATCAATAGCCGCCCACTAAACAGAAGCTTGATAAACATTATGGTGAACTTTAGTTTATAAGTGGTTTCAAAATTTTCATTATTGAACGTTCTTTGGTCACCACTCCAGAATTTTGATAAAATCCATGATATGGTGAAACCGATTACTAGTGCTGTAGGCATCTTGAAGTACATTTTAAATGGACATGAAAAATATCCGCCTTGCCGCTTATTGCAGCTGTTTCAGCGAAATCCGCAGGACTTTTCGTTTCATCACTGTATTGAAAATGGATATCACTACACTCCTGAGACCAGAGCAGTCTAAACAATGGGTTATTCTTCTGCTTCACAATTCCATGGGATTCGCAAGAAATAATTTTATTGACTATTTTAAAAATACAATATTATTCATTGAGTTGCAAGAAAAATTTTCCCGATTAGCCCAAAAGTCCTCTTTCATCACGACAACGCACCAGTTCACACCTCAGCAGTTGTGGCCGTAATGGAAATAACTATTCTCCAGACTTGGCTCCATCGAACTATTATTTGTTCCCTAATATGAAGAAATGGCTCGGGAAAAATATTTTATTCGAACTAATGACTATTTTACAGACTTGGACCAATCTATTATTCGGAAGGGATCAACTAGAGCACAGACTATGTTGAAAAATAAAAACGATTTATTCAAAAAAATGAAGCAGTTTTTATTTTTACACGGACTTATCAAACAACCCTCGTACTTTGACATTTTTTCAGTTGAATTTTTCTTCTGTAGTAAAATTTTCCTAATCTACAAAGAAAATTTATCAATAGCCGCCACTCGAGTGCAACTTTAGTAACCATTTTGCTTTCGTGGTTCTTATGTCACGTAAAACCACTCTGAGATGTTAAATCGTACTTCTACAATAGATTCTAAGCCTAAGACTTTCTTTAATTACTCGAGACATTGTTTTAAGCTGAATTTTCTTTTTTCAAACCATATTTTTTTACTTAAAGAATGAAATTTCTCGAATTCTCTCTGCTATTGTTTTAACTACTACTGGTGTCCTTGTTACACCTAACCGACCACTTGTTTGTCTGTCATCGACAAAGGACATCTTCTTTTATCGTTTAACAGAACAAAATATAAATTTATTTGTGATTTTCAAAGGTTCAAGGAGAACGAAATTCTCAGTCGATGACTTGTTGAACTTGTATCATTTAATGCAATCATTGTGATATGATTCTCTTTGATACTCTACTATATAATAATTATGTGATGTACAATATCAGTTGATTTGTTTAAAATACTTCAATATTTACTAAAGCTCTCTTAAATAAACAAACTAATAATTTCACAAAAATATAACAATAAGATATTTGTTTATAAATGTTTTCAGAACTTATGGTATGATTACTTGTGTGTGTGTATGTATGAGAGTCGTTTGATAAGTATGGTAAAAAAGTAAGAAAAACTAAATTGAAAAATTAAATTAAATTAATTAATTAATTAAATTAAACAATAAATAAATTTACCATACTTATCAAACGACCCTCGTATATATATATATATATATATATATATATATATATATATATATACATATATATAATTGTGAACTGAGAAAAAATAATTTCATAAATATTAATTATACCTACAACCATATAATTTTCATATCACACTTTATAGAAAAATATTTGATTTTGAATTGAAATATTCAATGTTATTTATATTTAATAACATTGAAATATTATAAAATTTCTCAATCAGATTTCATAATGCATATTCTGATGATGAAGGTATTTCTATCAAAATACACGTTTAATTATAGAGAAGAACGTTATAATAAATAATTACTGAACATTTTTTTAATATATTGTGGTGTTAAGATGATAATTCACTTGTGTGAAAACATTATAATATTATAAATAAACCCTTGTACTATATCATATTGTGGATATAATCACTTGTAATTTTTATTAGAAAAAATAAAAAGGATATTAAAAATGATTATTCGTTTTTTGTAATGAATATGGATAATATTTTAATAACACATATTTGTAATTTACAAACATATCAAAAATCAAAAAAATGCATCTAAAATAGTTTGTTCAATTATTTTTTTTAATAAATTATAAATGATTAATAATTAAACAATTCAAAAGTTTACTTATTGTAAAATAATATTTTAGTGCTAATATATGACAATTATTAAAAGAGTAAAAATAATTAGGAAGTTGAACTTTCTTTGAGAAAAAATGTAATTTAATTAAGTGATTTACACTTACCTTAAGTATTAAATAATCTAACCATGGTATTGAAGAGAGAATGATACCCATCGCTAATGTAAATAAACCAAACATGATGACAGCCAGTCGACCTGGAATAAAAGAAAATATTTTTTTTAGAAAAAAATAAGTTTTAATTAAAAAATAAATCTTTGATTATTATTTGATATCTTAGATTATTATATATTCATTTTATAAATACTAAAAATAATTTTTAATACCCAAATTTAATTTTACACAAATTATTTAATTAGATCAAAAACAATTTTTTATAAGTGTTAAATCATTCTGTGTTCATTTTATTTACTGAAAAATATTTCAATTACTATTAGTTATCATCTTTATTAATGCACATTTAAACATAACGTAAATAATAAGTGATTAATGAGTATTAATCATTTATTGTTATTACACTAGTAGTAAGAGATGTATTATATTAATATCTTCTCTTACTACTTGAATGAGATTTTTTAACCTAAATCCGCTTAGAAATTCTACTTTTTCTGTGAAATTGATTATATCCGCTTTGAAATAATTTTACTGGCAATTTTATATTATCTGAAGTAGATTAATTGGTCTATATTATATATATATATATATATGCATGCATACATACACACACACACACACACATATATATATATATATATATATATATATACATACAATATATATGTATACAATGAAAAATAAAAATAATAATTTAACATTGTATGTAATCGATAAAATTTTCGAATATTAAACAATAATAATTTTCTATTTGTCTTGAATATTAAAAGAATTTGATAAAAATATGCAAATATTTTTTGAATGCCCAAATTGTTCGAAATTAGTTGATATGTAAAGTGATTTTTTTAGAAATAGTAACGATTAATCGTTTTCTCTATATCTCTTGCATACATACACACACATACATGTGTGTATATATATATATATATATATATATATATATATATATATATATATATATATATATATATATGTAAACAATTTCACTTCAAGATACCTAAAATGTTACGTATATAATATATGTGTATATTTTTTTGCGTGTAAATATTATAAAATTTTGTAATACGAAAAGAACACGTGTTTCATAATTGTACACATTTATTATGCGAGACTTATTTTATGTGAAATAATGCGTGTATTATTACAAATTTTCAAATATTTAGTTTGTCGTCTCACACGTATAAGCAGATGTGTTTCACACTTGAAAGGGTTTTTAACAAATTTACCAGGAAATTTGCAACATGATCGAAATATACATGCAAATATTTGTACAAATAAATTTATTAACAAGTTTAAAAGTTTAATTTATTTTCTTATAGTTTATTGTGTCATCAATCAAAACTTTTTAAGCAAGAGTTGCAAATAAAATTGCCTATTTTAATTTTAAAATCAATTTATATAATCATATAGTTCTTTATATGATTAGATATGTCATTTATTTTTATTTAAATTAAGATGAACTATATTGAAATCTTAAGATATAAAAAAATATGATTTATTTAACTGTCTCTATGAAAAATCAATATTTTGAATTAAATTATTTACAAAATGATATTAGCACGAGTCTTGGTATTTAAAACTCTACTTATTTTTTAAAAAATAACGTCACTCAAAATAACTTATGTAATAACAAATCACATGTTAATGTAACATGCAATTATAACTATATATATACGAGTATATATATATATATATATATATATATATATATATATATATATATATATATATATATATATATATAGTTAAATTAATTACGTGATAATTGTTCAAAAGATTAGTTTAAAACACTCTTTATTATTTAAATAGAATAATTATTTTGTAATTACTAAATTGGTTATATAATTAAAATTTTTATTAATATTGTTTTCAAAATAATATTATTTTACATAAATAAATCATGACTGTTCTACAAGATTTTATTGAATACAAGTTCAATAATTACTCATTATTAATTTTTGGTAGTTAATTACATTTTTAGATTTTTTCTTTTATAACTGATGACAAATCAATTAATTTTTAAATATAACTGATGGCAATCAGATATATTTAAATCATTAATTAGATATACTTTCGAAAATATGGACAAGAAATTAATTAGTATTAAACACTTTATTGATATCATATTTCAATCATTGTTACTGCGAGATGAACATATTTCAAATGCTATAACTAAAGCTTTTAAAAAATATAATTTGTAAAGAGAACAATAAAAAATGCAGTACAGTAGTTAAAGAGAAACATTACTTAATTTTGGTAAGATTTTCTTGAGTACTGTGGGAGAAACATATAAATGCATGTATGTAGGAGAAACATGTTGTACATGAAATCAAAATTTGCTAAAAAAAAAAACGTAAAATAAAACGAACTTAGAGAAACGATGTATGATTTGTATTAAATACATATTTCAGAATAAATAGTCCTAATGGAATGATAGAGTATCTCGGGTGGTAGAATTAAGAATAGAGATACAGAAGAGTAACTTTAGTTCACATATTTAAGTTTTTGTAGGGTAACTGTTTAGAGAGGATCAATCAAAGAATATATTTTTATTTTTTCTATGGAAAAATATTTAAGAGATAAAAATTAAATCGGGAAAATATAAAAAAAATGTTGTGAAGAATTCAATCATATATATATATATATATATATATATATATATATATATATATATATATATATATAGAGAGAGAGAGAGAGAGAGAGAGAGAGCAAGAAGCGAGTGGACTAGAAAGAGAAATAAAATTACGGATGTAAAAATGCGGAGATTAAAATGGAAATGGGTCGATCATGTAGGAAGAAGAGAAGACTACCGATAGACAAAAAAAATATTAGCTGGGAATCTAGATATATAAAAATGCTTAAAAAGAAATCAATGGAGACATAAAAATGGATTGGGTTGAAAGGGAAAGGCATTAAATCGGTTAAAGTGGAAAGTTTTGGTAGAGGATTTTTAACTAACAGTAAATATAAAGAGGATGATGATAATTGTATATATGTATATATCTGTATATATAAATGTGATTAATTTAAAATTTTCCATTCATATTTTAATATATTCAATCAAAAGACGTATTAAAATTAAATATTTGTTTATTTAATATTAAATATTTGTTCATTAAATATCTCTAATATATGTTATTTTATTACCAGTCTTTAGATAAATATTGTAAATGTATAAAAAAGTGCATAAATTATGTGTAAAGAGATAGATATCAATATATATATATATATATATATATATATATATATATATATATATATACATATGTGTGTGTATGTATATATAATACATAAAAAATGTATGTATTTTTTAATTATTAACTTTGATGTCACCGATTAAAAAAATAATTATCAAAAATTAAATTAATATATTCAATTTTCTAAATCGATTATAATATTTATCTTTTACTTGAACAAAAAACATAAAAATGAAAGTAATGTTTGTGTAAACATAAATATAATAAATATATTATAATCTCATTAAGTTGATTGTGAATAAATGCTATTACGTTTTATAGTTTTTATTCGATTGAATACCATAAACAATTATTTTTATTTCGAATTAATTAAGAAATAATATAATTAATACATTTAGATAATTTAATTGACTTTATGATGAATTTAAACAATCAAATGAGATCATTATATATAAGCACCAGTGTATTATTACCTAATTACATTTACATAAATAAAGATTCATTTTTTTAATGATGTCTGTGTTGACAAATGTATATAATTAAGGTATTTTTATTTACTTATTGGCAAATTGTTCTTTATTATAATGCATGTATGTATGTATGTATGTGTGTGTATATATATATATTTATATGGATTTTTTGAAATTAATGTAGAGATTAAATATGCATATTTATTAACACTTAATTAAAAATGACAATTTTAATACTCAATTTATTAAAAATGTTATTTTTTAAAAAAATAAATAGAAAATACAATATTAAATAGAATATATATAGGGTCATCCAAATCTGATACCCAAATTTGTGTTTTATTAAAAAGAAACATATGTATAAGGTGGTGCATAGGGAAACGTGTGTGTCCTTTTATTTATTTTTAATAAAACACAAATCTAGGCGTCACATTTGGATGACCTTATATGCATTTCATTTAATATTATATTTTTAAATTATGAACTAATTTAATACCAGATATCTCTAAAAAAACAAATAAAGCACACCGTAGTAGCATTATCGGATTATTTTCTGGATATCTGGTTTTAAACCTCTTCATTTTATTCCTTGAAGGCAATCTTCGACTATTAATTAGATGAACTGTACCCAATTTTTTATTAAGAATAATTTTTCATTTTAGTACTTTTAAGTAACCAACGAGTATTTTCCTAGACGGAAATGATGAACGAGTTTAATACCAGACAGCCTTAGAAAATCAAATAAAATAGTACAATTGCATTATTGGATTATTTTTTAGATGTCTGTTCTTTATTTACTCGTTCATTATTTATTTTCAGATCAGTTCGTGGCAATCATTTAGAAGGACTATCTTTACTATTATTTGTTTTGAAACTGTGCCAAATACACTTTTACACAAATGAATTATCCCCCTAATACCACAAGTATATAATAATGATTTATTGTTCATTTTATTTGTTTATAAAAATTATACATACATATATATATATATATATATTCATATATATATATAAAATTAAATTAAAAATAAGTTATAAATAATTATTAAATGTTTTCGAATATATTGTGGTGTCAGGGTGACAATTCATTTGTGTGTAAGACTATCTTTACCTTTTATCCACTGTTAACAGTATTTTTATATTTCTTAAAATATATACTTTTACAATTATAAGAGTTTTTTTCAATATTATGTGCACTAGATTAAGAAAGTTTTTTTTTGTATTTAATCATTTTTAGTTATCAGTTTATTAATAATATATAATATATTGTAATTGAGGAATGTAATGATTTTATTTTAATATTTGAACATAAAATAAAGTTAATATTATTAAAATTAAATTAAGATATCGAAACAAGCAATAAATACGTTTGTTAACTTTAGTTTTCCAAATTATTATTAAAATCTAAAATAATTTGTTACTAAATTTATATATATATATATATATATATATATATATATATATATATATACATTAATTAATTAAAATGTATTTATGTCAAATATAAATAAAGATATTTGCAAAATAAATATTTGCAAGTATTATTTAAAGCTAATAGATATATAATATAAAATATATGATTTTATGTTTCCTTATGTTGTAACATAAATAAAAAAAAATCATAAAAGTATTATATAAATAATTAATAAATTGCAAAAATTATACCGTAAATGTTTCGGTTTGATAAACATGATGGTATTAAAAATTGACAGTTATTTAAAATTCTATAATTTTTCAGTTAATGGAATTTATGTTTTTTAATACAGCAATTTTTAATAAATTCATGTTTCAATGAAATTAATTTATATATGAAACAATAAAAACCGTTTGCTTATTTTAAAGTAGCGAAATTATAATCATTAAACGCATTTAATGGTCATTTCTAAAATAATCACAATTATGAGTATGTACACAAGTTTATACACAAACACACATGTATGTATGTGTGTGTATGTATATATATATATATATATATATATATATATATATATATATAAGTATGTGTGTGTGTGTATTTATTTCTGCATGTTTGAAAGTAGGTAATATTTTCAAAATATCTAATATACACATAACAGGATATAATTAGAAACATATTTTTAATTAGTCAAAACAATCTTATATTAAAATAATATTTCATTGAAAATTGCATCCGAAAAATATATTTATGTTAATTTGTTTTTTTTAATTATACTGTCTGTAATTACATCGACATTTAGATTTTGGAAATATGTTACATCAAAATTGATTTAACGTTGCAGTAATTCAACTTTATATGAATAAATTACTTACGAAAATGCTTAGAATATTAATTATATTAGATTTTTACAAATTAAGTTTGTAAAAACGTATATAGTATGTGAAACTATTATTTTACATTTATATTTTATTATATAACTTAGTTTCGAAAATATTTTTTTCTTAACATATAATAAATATGTATTTTAGAATTGTATTAAGATATTCAATATTCATTTTGATATTGTCACAAATTTATTTCAACGCAAATAATTATTATCTTTACAGCACAAGATATTATGAAAGTGTAGGTCACTTATGGTTAAATTTATTTCTTTAAAAAATTAATGCATATTTTGATAAACATATCACCATTGTCAGAGCACTATATTATAAAATTTAGATGTAATTAGTATTATAATTTTTTTTAGTATTATAATACAATTTTTACTAAAATAAATATCAAATATTAGTATCCATTTAAATTGCATGTAATTAAAATTGAATTAGATTTCCCTTATAAATGCTTAGCCAGAAGTGCTCAAAATATTTAATATTTAATTAATCAACTGTAGCTGTAACTGCAACTGTAGCTGTAAATTTTCATGAAGATAAAAATATTCTATTAATATGTCTTCCAAAGACATAAATTTGAATATCTTATCATTTTTTATATTATTTATTACGAGACATTACTATCAACAAAATATATTTTAAGATTATGATGTAAACACTAATATATTATATAATACTGATTTAAATATCAGGTTTTAAATTCTCATTTTTTATTTGCCATAACTGAATTTGCAATTTATCCTAAACGTAAAAATCTATTTTAATCTTAATATTCTTTTTTTTATTAGTTAATACGAAGTTACTCAAAACACACAAAAAATTATACACATGTACCCATTGTACCTAACTTAGTATATTACCTTTATATTGAAATTTATAAAAATCTAAAATTATAAATTTCAATAAAATAAATATTATTAAAAGAATATTGTATTAATCTAATTTTTATGAAAATGTAAATATTAAAATATTATATTTTATAATTGAAATTTTTACCTTTGTACAATAAATACACTGAAAAGTTATCAAAAAATATCTATTAAAAATAAATGATTTAAAATGTTTTTTATGGTTGCAATGATATAATTGCATGAAGTGATATCTTGTAGTCATCATGTGAGAAAAAAAGGATAATTTGTTAATTTGGTAAAAGAAATGTTCTTGGTAAAAAAGGTGTACTTTATTAAGTACAGAAGGGGTAAATTAGTTAAACAAATCTTGCAAGAATCTTAATTTTATAAAGAAAAAAAATCTATCAATGTAATTTCATTGTAAAAATACTTATTTGTATTTGATAAGATTGTCAAATGTACAGTCGAAGTGTGTAGGATTTTTATAGAGTTTTAAAAAAACTAAAATAAATATATTTCCTAATTATGGATTTAAAAATGTATTGAATCAACCAGAAATTATTTTGATTTACATAGTGACTAATTGTATATTTTTTATACTAAAAGTGTTTTAAAAATTAATCTTGTTTTTAATGACTTGTTTTCTATAAAACAATTTTTGAAATGTAAAATGTGTTTCATAAGACTAATATAAATTTTAGAGAACGTTTATAATATTGAAGTATGAGTTTTTATTTATTTATTGAAATTAGTCAATAAAAATTGAAATATTCAAATGTATTACAAGAAATATATTTCGTTATTTGTACACATAAAATAATCGAATACTAAAAAATTATATGAATAACATTGTGGTTAACATTAACAAAATTTAATGTAATAAAATAAAAATTATAAATAGGTTAGTTTTTAATTTGATTTCAAAACAATATAATATTTACAGATTTCCAGTGAAGAAATTAAAAAAGTGTAAGGAACAAAACCGTGAATGAGACTAGGTTAATAACAAGTAAAAAATATATTATAATGAACTTTTTATAAATTTCAATTATACGTATTAAACGTTTATTAAAGAATAGAAAATATCAATTACAAGGTACTTATTAAAAAGGAGTTTTTGCCATAATGTCATGCAATTAAAATATAATTATTCGAACGTATATTCATTTACGAAACAACTATATATTGTAGAAATCTAATATTATTCTATTAACACGAAAAAATATACCTAAACGGTCTCGTCAACAGTGTTTACTTGATTTCCAACACTCTCCGTTGTACTAGACGTAAGTAGTACAAGGCTTATGTAGAGAAAAAAGTCCTCTCAAATGCCACTTAATAATATTCAATACTAATTAGATTTTATCGCCATAGATATTATTTATATACTGAACTGAATGCGCGTTCATTATTGTGTTGTCATCTTTGTATTTTTCTTGTTCTTATTATTCGTCAAAATTAATTATGCAACAATGATGTATTACTAACTGCAATTATTAAATTATTACATTTATAAAACATGAACATGTTGACTTTGAAAGATTCAACATAAGTGTATTAAGTAATAAAAGTACATTTATAACTCTAATTATCAACTTTGTATTTAGACATACACTAATATACATACATAAATAGGGTAACCCCAATTAGACTAAATGATTAGACATTTATTGCTTGTTATTTCTTATTATCCCTCAATTTCGCTTGGATTACTACTTATTTAATTTTATATATATATATATATATATATATATATATATATATATATATATATATATACTGGACATTGAATCCAAAATGAAGGAAAAATGTGTGACAATTCAGGAAAATATAATATTAAGAATTTCTAAAAATAATCGGTCAACTTGTAAATGGATACAAAAATAGAAATGATTAGATGATATAATCAAACAAATAAAATTGATTAATTAGATATAGGTAGGACATATAGCAAGAAAGAAAACAATAGATGGACAAAAATTATTATAGAGTTGCAACTACCAAATAAAAAGAGGCCAATGATGAAATTCGATCAAAAATGGAGGAATGGAATTGTGAAGTATACAGGTGATGAGGGTTGAATGAAATCAGCTATGAGCAGAAAACAATAAAAGATCTAGGGAAAATATTTAAGAAATATTCGATAAGGCTTTTGACCAGCAGTGGACTGATATAGATTTTTATGATGAAGATAAAATTCTCTCTCTCTCTCTCTTTATATATATATATATGACACAAGAAAATTCGTAAGAGTGAAATGGAAAAGTATTGAATTGGAAAATTTTAAAGTAAACAATTTTGTGAGAAATATCCATTCAACAGTGGAGAAAAAGAGATTTAACTATTTTTAATTTCCATAAGATAAATCTTTTGTTATAGAATTATGAATGAATAAATTTTTTTTTCTAACGTATATTTTAATGTTTTCTATTGTGTATTTTTCTACGATTAGTTTCAAACAAGTAGATATATATATATATATATATATATATATATATATATATATATCTATATATATATATATATATATATATATATATATATATAAGTTTATAAATATATATATATATATGGTTCACTTGCTAAATCGATTAACTCCATAAACTAAAAAGTGGAGAAAAGTGATAAAATAATATACTGTTTTCTAAAATTCCTTTTAAATTATAAATTCAAATAAACATCGTAGAATGTATTACTATATTTGTATCTTTTCTTTAACGACATATAAAATAGAATATCCTTGGAGTAATCGTTATTATTACTTCAATTTTTGCATGACTAAAGTAGTTAATCGATTTGGTGAATGAAAAAACATTAAATTCAATCTTCACTTCCTCACATTGCGCGATATACAGTTCGTACATTTTCTTAATATTTAGGTCTGGATTTAAATATTTTCGTCTTGGATTATAAGCTCTTGTGTAGTGACTAGTGTAGGCAGGAAATAAGTTTATATGTTTTAAAACATGTGTGTCATCGATTTTATTGCCTGGAACATGGCGACCGCGACGATCAGTCAAAAATGAAACTTGTTTTTTACAACAACAATCGTATATTCGCCCGTCATTTATCTGATAAGAATCCTTAAAATATTTTTTGCAAACAGAAATATCATTATTTTTATTTTTTCGACAATAATATGAGAAAAAACGTGATCTTGGCATTTTACTGTTATCATTTGGGAGCCTTCTTATTATTTCCTTAACTTTAATGTACCTCTTAAAAAATGTTTTGCTCAAGTTGACTGTTTAAATTATAAAATGCCTCCATAGCAGCTTTTCTTTCATCCGAAGTAAGTTTTTCATTGCATTTCCGACGAAATCGACACATTACATCTACAAATGTTTTTGCAGGTATCAAATTTCCACTTCAATTTCTATATTCTAGACCTTTTATTCTTCTATACTTTTGGACATCTCGAGCCCATTTAACAGAATTACAATTTCTTTTCCGTCCAATTGTAATATTTTCGTTGTTACAATCAGTTGACGAATCCGAATAAATACCTAAACGTTTTCTAGAGCAGAGCTTTCTTCCAATAATTCGTATTGAAGAACCATCAGATTCATTATTTTCCTTATCCGAATAATTATTATTACTCTCTTCCATGTTAATATTATAACGGTATTTTTTTTAAAAAAAAATTGACACTAAAATTGAAATAATTGTTTAAAAATTTACAAATATTTGCTTCAGTGGCAGTTTTACTGTAACTGATTAATTATTTTTTATATTTTATTTGTTTTTGTAATGATACAACAACAATAAACTAATTTTTATTACGCATTAATAAAATTAGCAAAGATTTAAATTAGAGTATGGAGTTAATTAGATTGGTTTTTGAAATAAATAATTAAATATTCAATGGCCAAAAAAAATGTATCATTTATTGACGTTAATTTTTATTAATAGAGAAATTTGTTTAAAATATAAATAGTAAGGAGTCAATCAAGTGCTTTGACACTAATATTTAAAAAAAATCAAAATGTGTAGTTAATCGATTTGGCAAGTGAGCCATCCATATATATATATATATATATATATATATATATATATATATATATATATAAAGTCGTTGAAGACTAACAGCGTTCTGGACGTCCATCTACATCAACTACTGAAGAAAACATTGAACAAGTAAAGGAATTAGTGCTTGAAAATTATCGTGTGACTGAAATAGAGATTACTGAACATCTTAAAATATCTCTTGGATATATTCATACCAATTTAGTTGATAATTTAAGCACGAAACGCGTTATAGCACGGTTTGATTCAGGACAGCTGAATTTGATGGAGAGAAACTATCGAAAATTGATGGCTGAAGAGATAATTTCTTAAGCATTGAATGACAGTACATTTATAAAACGCATAATAATTGGTGACGAAACAGAAGTTTATGAATATGACATGAAAATCAGTTAACAATCTACTGAATGGCTCTTCAAAAATTAACCGAAACCCAAAAAGAAACACGTGAAAGTTGTTCAAAAAATAAGATGATATTGACAGTTTTCATCGATTATCGAAGTGTTGTCCATTGTGAATTTATTCTGTTGGGCCAAACAGTCAACAAGAAGTATTATTTAAATATTTAGTCAAAGAATCCGGATTTGTGGAAAGAAAATATATGGATTTTGTATCACAATAATGTACTGTTGTATAAATAAATTCTTAAACGCGACTTTTTGGTTCAATACTCAAGACATGTCATCGCTCAAGCACCGTATTCGTCGGATATGCACCATATGACTTTTTTCTCTTTCCAAGAATAAAATTGCACTACGGAGAAAGAGTTTTGGTACGATAGAGGTTATAAAGACAATTTGGTAAAGAAGCTGAATACCATTTCTAAATCGGCTTATGAAAACTGTTTCTAGAACTAGATAAAATGTTTTCATATGTGTATTGCATTCAATGGGGAATATTTTGAAGGGGACAAAATAAATTTACCTCAATGTATATATATTTTAGGTTTTATTTAACAATTCCCTGTACTTTTTTAAAGAAAGTATATATATATATATATATATATATATATATATATATATTTAAAAAATATGACGTGATACTTAGAGAAAATTACTTAAACATCAGAAAATAAAATTTTAATTGATTATTTATATCTCATTAATTTTTCAAAGAACTTAAATTGCGATTAGATAAATAGAATATATTGATTATTAACTAATAAATTATTTAGATTTATAACAAACTATTTTATAAATTTGTTAACAATCTTATTTTTTTTAGTATTAACTCTTTCAATAGATCTACTTTGTATATATTTTTATTAAATAAAGTTTGTTTATATATCAATACTTTTTATTAATTTTCATAAAAATTATATCAGTTTATGTTAATTTTTTTGAAATAAAATTTAACATATATATATATATATATATATATATATATATATATATATATATATATATATTACGTAAAATATTTTATATTCGTCACTACATAATTAAAAGTGTTCCAATTTTTCATTTCATGTAGTTTTTCATATAAAAATACAATATAAATTGATTGACGTAATCTGTTTTACTTAAGGCTGTTTGCAAAAAAATGTATCATTTGAAAATAAAAATCTATTCTCACTGACAATTACTGTCAATAAATCACTGATAACTAGTATGTATTTAATTTAATTTATTCCTTTTTTATTTAAATATATTATCTAAATCTATGTTTATTAATAAATAAATACTTATACATATATATTTTCCATAATTATCAATTGTAACACAAATAAATTATTATATATAAATTTATAAACAAACATATTAAGTTACAATTATAGTAATTTATTTTTTTGTTAGATCTTGTAATATATCTCATTAAGATAAAAAATATGACTGCAAGGTTTTCAATAAAGAACAGCAATTTCTTTTTAATGATTTGTGTTCTTAATTGATTCTTAATAATTTGAACTGAATAAAATAGTCGTTTTCTCATATTGAAATGCAGTTCATTCCAAAAAAGAGATCTTCTATTAAAAGTTGTTTGGTTTCTAGTAATTTTTTTATGCTGTTTTTACATATTTATATTTTTAGTATAAAAATTAAACAAAAAAATAAACTAGAATGAGTTTTAAAGACCGAAATACAAAAATACATATAAAATAATAAAAATAAAATACTTAGGTTTAATATGAATTAAACATTCATTATAAAAGTATATGTTGCATGATTAAATTACTGATGATAAAAGAAATAAAAAGATGTAAAACGGAATCGATGCACAAAAAAGATGTCTATAATTTGTTAACAAAATTAAATACTAATAACTATTTATAAATTAGACACCTCGTCAATGATTTAATTTGATAAGTTATTTGATACATGTATTTAATATCGAGTAAAAAAACTAGAATGGACTGTAACTAATTAAGTTCGATTACTAATTAAAAATGACTCTTAAATATTTACTACTGTTACATTATTTTTTATTCTACTGTATAAATGAGTGATTAAATAGAGACATGAGTTTATTAATTAAATTAATTTGTTTATAAATAGAAATCATTTATAAATATAATAATATGTTGAAGGTTATATTTTTTTATACAAATTTATGTGCATTTATTTTATTTGATTAAATATATGGTATATCGTATATTAATGCATTTATTATAATTTTTAAATTGTGGTTGAGAAATTTGATGATTGACCATTATAATTTGCGGTTAAATTTAGTAATCAATCTAGTTATTATAAGTTTGTATATATATATATATATATATATATATATATATATATATATGTATGTATGTATGTAAGTACAATATATATTATATATTTGAATATATAAAATATTATCAATCATTCACTACCCACTATTGGTTGAAAGCTTCTCTCAAAACATTCCAATTTCAATGATTCAACATTTTTCTCTTCTATTTCATAAAATAATATTTTATCATATATTTATTCCATATATCTACGAATCTCTTCATAGATTTATTATGTTTTTGTCTCTATTTCTTATATCTAAAAAGTATCTTTCAATGTTTTTTTGTGTTATTTGGAGTCGCTGAATTATTTTTGGATTTAAGATTCATGTTTTACTACTATAAGTGAGAACAAAAAAGATATATTAATCAAACAATTTTTCTTCAAATAGTGAAGAATATTTTACTACATAATGTAATTATTTCTTTGCAATCCCATTTTATTTTTTTTTTGTCTTACTTTACCAATAAATGTTAATAAACTATTTAAAATACGGTAGTTTTTAACTTTTTCGATTTAAACACAAATATGCATTTTAGGAATAATATGTATAAATAGAAAGATAACCGCTTAGATAAAAAAAGTTACAGACGTTATAGTAAAAGTGAGAAGTTTAAAATGGAAATAGGCTGATCATCTACTATAGTAAGAAGAGAGAATCAACGATGGACACGATAAAGTATTGATTATGAACCTCAAAATTGTCTAGGAAAATATATATGTATAGAAGGGACAGAGACAGAAGAAATTTTGTTGGAAGAATCTGGAAGGAAAAGTATTGATCCATCGAATTGGAAGATTTCGGGTAAATCGTTGTAGCTAAATCGAGTATAGTAATTTTGCGTGGTAAATCGTTTAGTTCCGATGAGAATATAAAGAATCACCTTGTTCAGTTATTCGCTGATAGAGATATGTCTTTCTACAAACATGGAATTATGAAGCTCTCCGAAAGATGCCAAAAGGTTTTCAAACAAAATGGCAAATACATAATTGATTAAACTTCGTACTTTATATAAATAAATGACATTTAAAAAACGTAATCAAAATGCGTCATGACTTTTCTGACAACACAATATATATATATATATATAAATTGACTGGTCATGTAACATGAAGATAATCAATAGACAAGAAAAATTATTGACTGGGAACACAAAAATATATAAAGTTCAGGAAGAGACCAATGGATAGATACATAAGAAAATTCGTTGGAATGGAATATATTGCTCAAGGTAAATTAGATTTCTTGCGACTGAATGTTTTGAGAAAGGCCTTCATTCAGCAGTGGATAAAAAAGTTGATAATGACGTTGATATATATTTACGCATATTCATGTATAAATCATATATTATACTCATATATAATGTATTAATATATGCTTTTACATATGAATATGAATGACTATAACATAAACGTGAATATAATTTGAATTAAAAATTTATGTCCAAAAATATCGTTATAAACAAATTAGATTTAAATTTATAAAACATCTTAAACTACCTTCATAAAGTATAAAGATTTAACCTTTTAAAAAATGTGTTGCAAACAAAATGCTGCTATATTAAATCATTGTGAATTAAATCAATTACTTGAATAAATATAATTTAATTGAATTTAAATGAATATAAATCTATGTTAAATATATAACATTTTGTAAGATCAATAATTACAGTTTATAAATATTAAATATAAATATTCACTGTAAATAGTAATACTAAAAAATAAATAACAAGCAAGAAAGTTTTAATCAACTTTTAAAAATGTAATAAAAAAGGTATTCAGAATATATATATATATATATATTCTCTCTCTCTCTCTATATATATATATATAGAGAGAGAGAGAGAGAGATTTAATTGGCAATGTTTGCTTCCATTCCTATATTTTTTTTCATATTTAGTTTTTGCATTTGAGAACTGAGTATTATTTTTTGTGTATCTTTTGATACAAAAATCTGAATCATTTTTAAGTAAAATTATACAAATTATTTGTCATTATTTGTTTTGGTACTGTAGCAAATTCACTTTTACATAAATAAACTATAATCTCAATACTACAAGGTATTGAAAAAGTGTTTAATAATTATTTACTGTTTACTTACTGTATTTATAAATTGATACACATTTCTATGGTATTACACAGATATTTAAATAGCTCTATATTCACAACACTTATTCCATAATTTTCCCATTTTTTAGGCTTTTAAGTGCATTTTCAAATTCATCTGTTGGGCAATCTATACAATAGCTGTCACTGAATGTGTCCATTCTATAATTTTTTTTATCTCTTTTCATATATGAGTTACACCATAAATATTTGTAATATTTGGTAAATATTGAGGTTATTTTATATTTAAGAGCATATTTTATTTGTGACTATTTCAAGAGAATATGTAATTATATCTAATAAAATAATTTGTAATTAAAACTGACAATATTTGATTAAAATTGCTACTAACATCAATAAAGAACTTTTATTTATATAGAAATAATTTTATTGGTTTGTGAATATAATATAAAAACAATTTTTAAATATTTTTTAAATTAAAAATACCTTATTAAAAATATATAGGTAACTCAAATGAGACTAAAAGGTTTAAACATATATTTATTTGCTAATTATCAATTACTATTCTTTACTAAATTTTAGTTTCATTTCGGTTACCCTACATAAATATATTTTAAATAAATAATTTCTTCGCAGCTCAATTCAAAAATTATAATATTTATCAAGTATTTATTATTTTTTTTATTTTAAAAATATATTGTATTCTAATATATATATATATATATATATATATATATATATATATATGTATATATATATATAATTGATTAAATTAAATAAATATTTTAATTTAATACATTAGTATTTACGCATATATTAAATTAAAAAAGAACTATCTAATTTTAATACGTAATATTAATCCTTTTTGACAAATATTCAATTAAAAATGCACGCGTTCATTAAACCAGTTTAAGAGATTAAACATTTAAACTGTTGGTGCGAAAAATATACAATAATTGTGTTAGAAAAAAAACATTTTCTTATATGTAATTATTTATTCGCACGGCTGTTAATTTTAAAACGTGACCGGTGGATTTTAATAGGTGACTGACCAAGAACTATTAAGAAATATTTATGTCGACTATGTCAATACAAGTTTATATTATGTTTTTAATTTTATATTTTGTCGTTAACATAATGATGTCGACATGTTAAGGCATTTAAAATGCATGTGCATATGTTTTTTTACTTTAATGTAATATTTTAATACAACAAATCAACTGTTGTTTTTTTGAGTATTAACGTTTACACAATTTATTTTACTTTAATAAAGAGTGAATATGCATACGTACATACATACACAAATATATATATATATATATATATATATATATATATAATCCGTCAAAAATGTCTGCATGTCCATGTTAAAAGAATTTTGCTAAGAACAAAATTAAATAATCGTTGAAAGTTCATATTTATTTTTGATTATTTAATATTCACAAATGTTTTATTTTTTTTTTACTTAAAATTGTTTTGATATTTTAATAATTTTAGAAGAAACAATAATTGATTTTAATACAAATACTTGTACCAAAAATATCTATATATAGTGATCAAAAATTTGTAATAAATATATTTTTTAAATAATACTTTTCTAAATGTTCTTTTCTCTATATAACGTTATTTAGTGAAATATAATTGAAGCTAATTTTATTCCATTCTTCTATAAGGTGGATTAAATGATATTGAAAGTCTTAAATAATTAGAGAAATTTTAATAGAGATGCAAAACGAAGTCCTTCTCTGCATACTCTCCGAATACTGTTTTTTTAATTCCATTGCTTTTGTTCAAAGTGGCATGAGATTTCAAAAATATGTTTATTCATTTTGAGGAAGTATGAAAATATATCGACGGTTTTATTCGCTCAAAGAACAAATATTTCTTTTATCACAGTATATTTTGTTTTAAAAATGGAAAACAGTAATGGAAAATTATGGAAATATTTTGATTAAAAAGAATATTTCGGTTTTGAAATATTTATAAAAAATGATATAGAAATGATGAAAGAAAAATAAAATAAAACGAAATAGTTTTTTTTATTGTTAATAAAAACCCAATATACAATATATATATATATATATATATATATATATATATATATATATAATCCAGATTTTATATCTTATGTAGAGCTTAGAACTTTTTAACAATATCAGAACTCATTTATAATTATGTTTTTACGAGATAAGGTTGTCAGTCTTATTTATAAACTACAACTTGGGAGACTTTTCGACCAACGATCAAATGCTATTTTTCGTGACAGGCAGTGATGTATTATTTTTTTTAAAAAAATAATTTATATAAATTTTAAGAATTCTTTGTAAGTTAAAATGATATTGTGTTTATTATAAAGGTTAACATAAATTTAAAATGAGGTAAATTTCAGAGTAGTAATGAACGTATTTAATGAAATAATAAAAACCAATACATACTTGTATAATTATTCATTGGTTAATATGCGTGTATTATATTGAATATATGATACTTTCGTAATAATATTCATAGCTAAGAGCGTTGGATTTCGCAAAAATTAAGTTTGTATATGTAAATATATGTGTGTGTCTGTATATGTATTCAGTTGATATCTATGATATTAAAAATATGTTTTAACGTTAAAATAATCCACATTTTAGGTATCTTAGAAGCAAGTAAAATTTGAGTTGAAATTAACATTTCAAGATAGGAAAAAATATTATTAATTTTAATTAAAACATAAATATAATAAGGAGAAAAATATTATGTTATGTAGATGTGGTATAAATATTGTAAAATAACTGACAGTAAAGAATTTTCCACGTGTTATCACATATTTTCGCAGAGAATGCAACCCGCAATGCATGTATTTCATATTATCCTAAGAAATTATCAAATTTTTAAAGTTTTCAAAATCTGATCAACGTGATTTCATTATTTTACATATATTTAAATTATTTAAAATGAATTATTTAACGTGATTTCAATGATTTCCATCGAATGTCATTGAATTTTCCTGGAAAAATCAAAATTTTCAAAAACAATTCAAATGTCATCTATTCGCTACGAAAATTTCATAAAATTGAACGATTTCAACAAATACCACTTTTGCCGACATTTTAGAAATTCTCGTTTTTTCGATATTTTTCGTACGATTAAATGAGAACTATGAAATGTAAAGAAGTTAAAAAAGAGATCGACGAAGAGGATTTTATTTAAAATTATGGAAATAAAAACTGATCATTAGATGGAAGAATTTTAAAAATTCGTTTATCCAGCAGTAAATTATCCAGTAGTAAATTATTATAATGAATAGTAATGAAATTATATGTATATATATATATATATATATATATATATATATATATATATATATATATATATATATTAAAATTATAAATAAATAAAAGAAAAATATTTAAAATAATTATTTTTACATTTATGAATTATCTAATATTTTTATCATTGAGTCATTGTTGACATAAATTAGCATCAACAGTGAACAATAATTATTATGCATTTCAACGAATACTTTACAACAAAATGAAAATTTGACAACAAATACTAAATATTTACATAAAAATGTCAATTATTTTATTATATATATATATATATATATATATATATATATAAATATTTATATAATATCAGACTTTTTCTATCTATTGCTAGATGAAGGCTATCCCAAAACTTTCCATTACTACCGATCCAATGATTTTATCTTCCTGTCCAATCAGACTAATTTTCTTGTCTTTGTCTGGACGTTTTTATTTATCTAAATTTCAAATTAATAATTTCTCTTATTCATCGGCAGTCATATTTTTGCTATATGATTAGTCCATTTCCATTTTAAATTTCCCACAACGTCAATTTTTTTTGTTTTTTTTTCATTTACTCAGTACTCAATACACACAAACACACACACACACACACACACACACACACATATATATATATATATATATATATATATAAAGAAATTATATTAATCATTAAAATTAACTAAATGGCTATTGCGTGTAATTGTACTTAAAAAAACGACATTTTTTCATGCATATGTGTACGTGCGAGTTAGAATTAAAATTGTAACATAACTGGTCGAGAGAGCAAAGATCAAAACAGGTTTTTTTTCTTCATCACTTTCGCTTTCGTTCGTACAAGTGTTATGCAGTGAAGGTAACATGACCATACGCATTGGCCGTTTACCGTCTGTCCGTCGTGGCCTCAAAGATGCAATACTGCTTTTAACCATACACGAATTTGGCTATCAGTGTGTCATTGGTGAATTATTGAAATTCTTTACATAACAAGTACATCAATGTCTGTATATATATATATATATATATATATATATATATATATATATATATATATAAATATATATATATATATATATATATATATATATATATATATATCGTAAAATGTATTCATAAAGACCCGAAAATAGTTTATAAATATAATTTTAAAAAATATAAACAGATCACATAGAGGTTTGGTAAGAAGAATATTTTTATTTTATATTAATAAAATCAACATAAAAAAGTAGAATAAATATAGAACTAGATACAAGGCTATTTTATTTGTTTTTAGCTATTTTTAGATCTGGGCTAGAAATATTAGTCACAAAAAATTAAATCATATAAACATATTATTAAGAAAAATTAACTACAATTTAGTATATCTCAATAAAAAAAATAATACAACATTTTATCAGTAGCATACAAGAGTAATATTTTTGAAAAATATTAAAAAAAATATATTAACAGTTCTTTGTTAAATCTAAATTATTGCTAATAACATGTAAGATAATTAAATAAAATAATCGGCGTTATTTATTTATACTACCGTCAAGTAGAATGTTTAATTTAAATTTTGAAATATTATATTCAAATGAATTCTATTTTATATTTTTAAAAAAAATAATCTGAAATAAATTATTAGCTCATGTATTAAAAAATGTCAGATTTTATTTTATTTCTGATATAATATACCGACATTTCATATTACAAAACCTGATATATACATTTTTGTTAAATTTATTAAAATAATCTCTCTCTCTCTCTCTACATATATATACATATATATATATATATATATATATATATATATATAATATATCATCATTATATCAGCCTGTATCAGACCGATATTGAACAAAAGCTTTATTAAATGCTACCATTTCCTTGTATTTAGTCATACCATGCTGACCAGAGGGGTTGGTGAAAATTTTTCATTCAAGATTTATTTTCTTAGACAGGTTGTACCTCTCTCTTTTTGTATGTATATACATATATAGAGTTATCTAAATGTGATGCATAGATTTGTGTTTCATTAAAAAGAAACATATGTACAGGGTGGTGTATAGGGAAACATGTGTATAGTTTCTTTTGTTTCTTTTTAATAAAACACAAATTTGGGCGTTACATCTGGATGACTTTTATACATACATACATATATACACACACACACACACACAAATATTTATATATATATATATATACAAATGTGTAATTTTCATTTTCTTCTTAAGAATTCGTTGTAATCATTTTTGAAAAATTAAATTTAAATAAGACTTATAATTCATGTGTTTATTTGTCTTTTAGAAACATACTTATATACATACATACTTACATATACGAGGGTCATTTGATAAGTATGGTAAAAAGTAAGAAAAACTAAATTGAAAAATTTAATTAAATTGATTAATTAATTAAATTAAACAATAAATAAATTTACCATACTTATCAAAGGGCCCTGTTATATATATATATATATATATATATATATATATTAAACATTTCAAAATTTTAAACTATATATATTAATACATTTAAAAATTTTCTTAATTTGTCAATATCATATTTTATTATAGATATAAATAGAAATATTTAGTAATTAATAAATATATAAATTGAAATTTATTTTTCAATGAATTTAACTATGTGTTATAAATCTATTTTTTACAATAGCATATAATTAATTATATAAAATATCTAAAGAAAACTTTATTTTTACATTAAACGTATAACTAAAAACAATATTTTTATTAATATAAATAATTTAGAACTATATTTTCTGTAAACGATTCTAAAACATAATTTAAATTTTATCTAAAAATTTGACATGAATAATCATAGGATAAAAAATGCGTATAAAAAATTATTTGGTAAGAATTACATGTTGTTTTTAATACAAGAAAAATTAATATGCAAGTCTAACAGATTGACGTCATTAAAATTTAAATAACAATCATCCAACAACACTAGACAAAAAATACATTAATGCACAAGTAGACACAACATTCATGTACGATTATATATAATCTACCATTTGACGAGTGTAACAATTTTCAAGATCATCCATCTTCCTAGATTATGTAATATATGCATATACAGAGAGAACAAAAATCTCTATCGAACTGCATCCCACGTGTTTGAACTTGTCTACTTTCGATCGAAATGAAAATTGAGCAATTTCAAATTGATACTGTGGTGTGTGAATGTCATTAACCTATCAACAAGAGATTCAATGGTTACGCGTGTTTCGTTATAGAAATTTCGCCTTGCACCTGATTTATAAATAGGATCGTCGAATCAAACGAAAGCGAATGTTACAACATTGTCCGAATAAAGATGTTAGATTCATTAAACGCACCTACTGACTTACACCTAGTTTTATCTTATGTAAAATGATTTTCTTCAACGATACATGTTTTTTAATTTTATTTTTAAATGTATTATTTTAGTAAAGATATTTTT
This sequence comes from Neoneuromus ignobilis, assembly GCA_029203775.1. NCBI lineage: Eukaryota > Metazoa > Arthropoda > Insecta > Megaloptera > Corydalidae > Neoneuromus > Neoneuromus ignobilis. The sequence continues at coordinate 20,663,931 of CP092092.1, read as the reverse complement.
TAAGATTATAAAAATTTGTATAGTAAATTAAAAAATATTTATTTCTATGATTTTTTGAGTTATATTAGCGATTCACAGGTTCGATTATATGTTATTGTAAAAGAAAAAATATTATTCAACAAAAAAAGAAAAATACTTTTTCTTTTTGTGTATATATTTTTCTTATAGGTAATATCACAAATATAGTAATATATTTTTTTAGAAATAACTTAATTTTAAAAAAAACAAACAAATACATCTATTTAATAAAATGTATGAATTAGTATACAGAGGCAAGATTTCATGATTTAATATTTTGTATAATCACCCTAGGAAGATACAACTAAGTTAATTCCCGGAAAAATCTATTTATAAGATTCATACAAATAGTTTAGAGATTGTGGATCCATTGTTCCTTTATTATTTATCATATTTCATCCAATGTCTTTGCCGGGTTAGTATAGGCAAAAAGGTACATTTTGAGTTGCATCCAGAGATATTCAATTGGATTAAGATCCAATGATTAAGAAAATTAATCTCTCATCTAGAAACTTCCATTATTAAATCAGTGTTTGATGTTTTTTGTCTGGTATTTAGAATAGTTATTTTGTTGGAAAATTATATCAGATGCAGATTTCTCTCATTTATAAAAACTTGGTTTTAAATTATTTTGTAAAATCTAGATATAAGATGATGCTGTCATGCGTTCCTCAATTTTCTTACAGATCCCTATACTCGGGGTTGTCACGTACCCATTAAAATTTCTCTACTGAACTTAGCGACCTTTTTACCATTCTATTCTTCAAGTGTTATCCTCTTGTCTTCCATACTCATCAGTGACCATCATAACCTAATTGATTAATTTTAATTTTATCTGAGAAGCTGAATTTGCCTAATTATTAATTATGATTTATATTTTTATGCGAAATCTCGGCGCAATTTTCTGTGTTAATTCGTAAGTAATAATCTTTTTACCTTAATTTGACCTTTCAATTCAAGTTTTCGCAACACAAATTGCTCGGTTTTGACATTTGTGTCAATATTATTATTTAACTTCAATGAAAGTTGCACTTGAATTATATTCTTAAGCTCTTTCATGACAATCAGTTGAACTACTTTACATTTGAGGTTATCTGATAGTAATGGCCTGATTTTTTGTGGAATGTTTAAATCATACTTTTTTCTTTGTTTGATACGATACCAATGAATAAATCATATTTAGATTCAATGATTTGATTCGGAATATTTTTTTTAACAGATGTACGGTCTCTTGCCTTATTTCTTTAAGAATTCTTCTAATTTTTTTAATTTTATTAAAATTTATCACGTTACTTTATGGAAAAACAATGGAAAATTTATATATGGGACGAATGATATTAATTTTATAATTTATTGAAAAAAATAATTTACTTCACTTATCGATATTTTGTTTTATAATCCACAAATTCAATCAAGCTGTCTTTTGCTGTAAATTCCGTTCCACAAGATAAATTTTTACGTGTAGTTATTTAATATAAAAATTCTGTAAAATACGAAAAAGGATCAGAATATCCATAATTCTATGTTAGAAATTGAATGTATAATATGTAGTTTTATTGCTATTTTTTTCCTATCATATTTTCAATTCATCAAGATTTTAATAAAAGTATATAAAGATGTAAAATATAATAAAGATAAAAAAATATGAATAATAAATAATTTCTAGATATAACAAGAAATATACATTGTGTAGATTTAAAAATATTAAAAAAAAAATTATATAGGATTTTCCAATCAGAATGTCAAAACGTTGAAAGCTGGTGGCAGCCATTTTTGAATATTTTTTTAAACTTATTTTAACATATTTGTTGTTTTGGAACTGTGGCTGATTCACTTTAACACAAATGAATTTTAACCCCAACACCCCAATAGTTATAAAATGTTCAATAAACACTTATTATTTATTAATATGTCGGCTGATGCAATCGAAATGCATCAGATATTTAAATTATTGTATTTTTAATTATAATTATTTAATTTGTTTTCTGTATTTTAAATTTATTATATTTTCAATTAATATTAAAACTAAATACAGTAAAATTACGAACGAATAAATTCTTTTTACTTTTTATATGAAATATTAATATATATATATATATATATATATATATATATATATATATATATACAGTATTAATATTAATATATAAGATTAAAAGTACTTTATATATAATACATTTTAACATATTGTCAGCTTAAAGTTTTACGCAATAATTATTTATATAAACAAGTTTTAAATATCAAAATACTTTCTATATATATACATACAGGGACTAAAAATTTTAACCGAATTTGTTGAATAAACACAAAGAACAGATTTCATTAATTTGCAATTAATAATAGAAAAATATGTCCTTACTTTCAAACACACTATTTCACAAATTCCTTGATTTAGAAATACAATTTTTAAATGTCATTAAACTCAACCTATACATTACATTCAATATTTGATTACAATTTTCTTGTAATGACAGCTGCATAATCTATACATGTCTTGAAATTCGCAAATGTAATTTATTAATATAATTAAAAAAATAATTAAATGATCTAAATAATTTTTGTACGTGGTTTTGTAATAGCTATAGTACATACACACTTATTAATAAGTACACGGTCTGTTCTAAAGATATTTTAACTTTGATTAAGAAACAAAATTTTGATTTTGTTTACAATTTTTATTATTGACGATTCAAAAAATATTTCTTTTAAAAAAATACAATATTGTCAGCAAATAAATACAATAATCACTAAATATGAAAATTTCAATGACTAAATATCACTTTTAAAAATATATCTGGTATTATTCTTTTGGAATGACAACAATAGAATTAGTGTACGCATTTTGGATCTCTGAAATCATATTGAATTACTTTCCTTTTAGCTTCAAGTTAAGTTTCAGAATAAATAAATAGTCTCAGGATATTATGCCGGGCGAATAAGGTAAAATACTAAGCACTACAACACCTTTTAATGCTAAAAATTGCGTACAATAATGAATCTATAAAGTACAAATCACACATAAACTTTTGTTCATTGTAAATCTTTGATTAAAATGAAATAAACTTATGATTTACATATATCAGTGATTTTTTTCTAATAAATCCTAGAGATATGTATTGATAATTTCCAATTAAATCATACATTTTTCTACAATTAATCCCTTACTTGTTAAAAAACGATTAATGCGTTTATCATCTTACAATAATTACCTAATTTTTCTAACCTTTCTATACGATTTGTAAACTTCTAAACGTGATAATTTTTTTCCATAAGTTTCATTTAATATTTAAAGTATTTTTGTAAATATTTGTTTCTATTTTGATCTATATTGATTTTTTGATGAATATCAAAACGTTATTGTCTCATTTAGAATTATAACTAATAACACACATGTTGAATTTCATTCAAATGGAACATCTGTAAATGAGATGATAACAAAAAAAACATACGCTTATTTTAAAATACAATACATCGTTTCTAATACCATCTTTATAATAAAAGTTCGAACACCTTTTTAGTACAAATCGTGTATATTTAACAAAGAATTGTTATGTATTTTTATTTTTAAACAACTCTATTCAAATATTTATTCTCGAAATTAATTTAAAATGAATGATTGTGAAAAATCACTCAGATTAAAAGAAAATGATAAAGCAGATTTTATAAAGTCTCATTGAATAAAATTTATTTTTTGGTTAAATTTTGAACAAGTTGTTTTTATAAAAAGCAACCGTATTTTTGTAATAGAATTTTTATTTTTACACTTAAATTTTCAATGCCACTCTAAGATATTGACATCACAGTTACATGCTTAAAATATAATCTATCTAAGATAATATAACAAACGTTTATTGTGTTTAGATGAATCAATTATTATTTCGCTAATTATTATAATTTGTTTAAATTTTAACCACATAAAAACGTGATAATATTTACAATTAATGATTATATATATATATATATATATATATATATATATATATATATATATATATATATATATATAACTGAGAATGGGAGATCGTTAAATATTCAATACGTGAATAGTATTAAGAAACCGTGAAGAAAATACATAAACCAAAAACTGTAGTTATGTGGTTAGTATTATTTTTTTTCATATTCTTTACCGAATAAAATGACAAATGTTTGAGGTGTTATTCAACCATAAAATATCACTTACAGATATTACAATTTAAAAATTGGTTAGTATTAAAGAATCATCAGTGTTTAAGATATAGAAATAAAATACTGGAATCACAACAATAGATATCTAAATAAAAAATGATTGAAGTTCGTGTATGAATAGTAATAAGAAACTGATAAAAAAGTTATTATATACTTGTGTGATCCGGTTAGTGTTTACTTGATATTTTTTGTCCAAAATAGATTTTATATTATTTTTTGTTGAGAAAAAATAAAATACAATCCTTTTTTTAGTACGATCAAAAATTTGAGAACAGTAATGTGACATTCATTGTATCAGGAAAGGACATTACAAATATTTAAATTATTATATAACAAAATATTAATTATTTATTTTCAATAAATATTATTATAATATATTTGTAAAAAAGAGAGTAGGTTGGGCAAAATAAGCATTCCAATATATATATATATATATATATATATATATATATATATATATATATATATATATATATATATATATGGATACGAAAACTATGATTTAGAAAAGTAGATGAAATATATAGAAAGAAAAAAAATAAGCTTATGAAATGCCTGATGAAACCCAATGATTTTCTTAAAAAAATCAAAGGTTAAATACTGGTTAAAAATCAGAGAATGATCAAAAATAACAAAGAAGAGAATTGGAAAAAATAGTTTCTAAATCCTACGAGGAAATTAAAATAATAGCTACAGATAGGGTAATATGGTTGTAGTAACAAGGAAAATACCTTTAGTGGATGATAATATATTTGAATATCTCAAAGTTCAAAACTATAAAATTTACATTTGAAAGAAATATTTTTTTCAAAAAATATTATTAACTCTTTGTTACTAATAGTGACTAGATTCATTCAATTTGAAACGATCTTTAGGTACTAAGATTCACTTAAGTCATCATTCTTGAAACAATCCAATAATATTACTATTATTATACAAAGAAATATGACTATTATATTTTCTAGGATTTATTACCGGAAAACACTTTTCATCTCTCTACATTATAATTTAAAAAGATAAATGTATTATAAAACTATATAGTTTACAAAAAAAAATTATAAATGAACTAAATCACTGCTCTTGACTCGCAATTTAATGTAGGTCTATTTATACATTATTGTTTGAAATTACAATAAATTACATTCAACATAATTTTCAAAAAATATCGTTAAATACTACATTTAATTAAAATTGAATTTTATAACAACTTTATTTTGTTATTTATAAGAGAAATGTTATAGTTTTAATAAATAATAACTTATTGTCAATAAAAATGTTTTAATTTGATTATTAAAAATTCTCCGGTTGCTCTCACCACCTATAACCCTTGTAATAGGTATATGAGTCATGAGCCCTTTTACCCGATGCTAATTTCGGAGTACTTTGGCTTCTGAAAGACGTTTCGTTGTCACCAAATTAGAAAACATAAATCAATTAATTTATCTTGGTTTTGATAATAAAATCAATCAATGAATTCAGTATCCTTTCTAAATAAAAATTAAAGTATTGAAATAAAAAAGTCGTTGTCAGAGGAAATATCAGTAAATTTAGAAATATTTCAAAATCATGTACTTAATAATTTTTATTCACATAAATGAATTATCACCCCAAAACCATAAGATATTAAAAAAAAATTCTTCACTTTCTTTCTTTATAAGCTGATTCGCATTTCGATGGCAATGAGATTTTCATTAGAATGCTGCATTATAAATTATTATATGGTTAATATGTTATTATTGAATACTTTTTCAACATTTTGTGACACTGAGGTGATAATTCATTTGTGTGAAAGTAAATTCGCCACAGTTCTAAAACAAATATAAGTAATTCTCTGTTCATCATTTTTGTAAAAAATATTCCAGATGAAATTACAAATCTAAAAATTAGAATTTATGTCGATTACTGCCTTATTTATAACAAAAGCTTATTAGAGTACAATACTATTGTACTCTAATAAGCTTTACACTTATAATTGTTATAAACATGATTATTAATTGAACAAATATAAAAGATGTGGAATTAAATCTTTCGAAAAATATATTTGTTCTATTTATTAATAAATAAAATTTTATCTATTTATCCTATTCTTTTAAAAGAGTATAAATTCTAACAACTGATTGTTGTAAATATCTTTTTTTCGTATTATAATCGTGTTTATTATAAAATGCACATATTTAATTAACTTTTTTATATAATGTTTGTGTACAAAAATAATTAAAATTCTTTCATAAATAAAAACAAGAAAATAACAACTTATGTGATATAATTATGGTTTGAGACATTTTTTTTCCAAAGTACTTTATGTAATCTTGGAATTTATTTTATATTATATAGAAAAATAAACGATCATTTAGAAACCTGATTGATAGGGTAACTAAAATAGAGGATAGTAAACAAGTAAATGTATGTTTAAACTTTTCAGTCTCATTTGAACTAACCTATAGAAAAAAAAGATATAAAGATATTTAATATAAGAAAATAGTTGTATGACCTTCACTTAATCAAGAAAAAGCAAATTATACAATATAAACTATTTTATAAAAATAATTATAATATTTTATATGAATATCATTGTAATAAATTTGAATACATCATAAGTTTAAAAAATATAAAATTTATATTTTAAAAATATTTTTTATAATGAAAAATATTTACACAAATGAATTTTAACCCAAACACCACAATAGTTTAAAGTGTTCAGTAATCACTTATTATTCACTTATTTATCATTATAGTTTATAATTACATCAGCTAATGCATTTCGATGGCGACGCCATCATCATCATCAGAGCCTTTCTGTTAAAAGAGATTTTAACAGAAAGGCTCTGATGATGATGACGTTGCCCACGATAATTATAGACTATATAATTATAAATAATAAGTGAACAATAAGTGATTATTGAACACTTTAAACTATTGTGGTGCTGAGGTTGAAATTTATTTGTGTAGAGTGAATCAACCACAGTTCCAAAACAACAAATAAATGAAAAATATGTTAGAATGATATTTAAAATTTTATAAATATCTAAAAAATTAATTTTATAAAAATTACGATTAAAGGATATAAAACTGTAATTAAGAAAAAATAAGGCTTTAATTGAGTAATGTAGGATTATATGGAATCTACATTCAATCTTAAAAACGTGAATCATAAAAAAAATTCAAAAATGCCCTTCATTTTGTACTATATAGATAATCTAGTGAAATAAGGGATTAACATAAGTGTAAAAGATTAAAAATGGATGGAGATTTAGGAATGTAATATACGTTTTTAAATATTTTATGAGGTATTTGGAATGAGAGAATTTTAATTAAAGAATAGTTTCTACTTGTTGATATGGCAGAAATATTCAGGTATTAAAAATTGAATTAAAAACAATAAAAAAAATAATTGAAAATTCAATTTTTCATATAGATATACACACTTAAAATATTCTTAATTTTTATATTTTTTAAACTGCAAGTCTCTACTGTAGATTTTTGAAATTGTATCAGAAATGGATAATATTTAATTAAGTAAATATTTAATTAAATTGGAATCATTATTTCCAAATTTTAAAGTTTAATTATAAATGGTGTTGTTGAAACTTTGAACACTGGTGCTTTCAATATATTTAAATCGCCAAATAAGAATTACTATAGTTTCATTTCATTTATTTATTATATAAATACATGTAGATAAATTAATAGAAAATATTATAAAAAATAATAATATATTATTAATATTAAACTAACATTAACTGTATATGGTAAATCTAATTAAAAATTTATTAACTTTTGAAACCATAAGAGCAATCAATAATATTTGAATAAAAATCTACAATTATTTATTAATTAAATTAGTATGTCAGAAGTGCTTTCTTTGAATGAATTTCAAAATAATATATATATATATATATATATATATATATATATATATATATATATATAATTGTGAGTGTATTTATTGACATTTATATTTAATTAAAGTCTTGTTGAAATACGGATATGTTGTAAATAAATTATAAAAATCATTATAGTAGACATTAAAAATAAGTCAAAACCTACGTATTATTCATTTCTCTATAATTATTTTTAATTTTTGCGTACGAAATAATAACACTGTCATTGATGCATTCATTTCGTGTTAATAATAACGACAAAAAAAAAATTTGTGGTTTTAACCAGTTACACAAATAGCAAAATTTGTGTCGAAGGTTAGTGCTTTTTAAATTACTACCAATGTTTTCATATATTTCATTGATGCTAATTGACTAATAATTTAAATTGTTCTCTATTTAATATTTTTATTAATCTGTCAATGAAGTTATACGAAATTTCGTATTAAAATATGAAATAATATTATATTAAATGTAAGAAATATTTCAGCCAGAACATAAAATAATTAACACTTTTTTACATATAGCAAGTATTCTGTTCTAAACTGAAAAATCATCCGCAATGAGGCGTCAAAAATAATTTCCAGTAAAAAAACATATTTCAACCGTAAATAGTGAAAATCAGATTATTTCACCTTGTGGTATAAATATACAGGGCAATTATAAAAGAATTAAGTTGAATTTAAAAATTTATTGGGAAAGAAGTTGATCATTGTGTAAATATAAAACAAAACTATTTAAAAAGGCAACTCAAAACAATTTGTTAACTATGTCCATTTCAGTATAATTACAATTAATAGCTTTTTACCATATGCTCTGAAGCATTTGATAATTTATTTTTTTAACTACGTCAGTTTTTCACATTTTCAGATCAATCAATATTTTCTCCAGTGAAAGAGCATACACTGAGTCTGAAAATTCTATATTAGGATTAAGTCAGGTGAACGTGGAGGTCAATATATGAGATTTTTTCGTTTTTAACGTTTAAGGAATTTTCTGTTCAAGAATGAAACAATTTTATTATAAACATAAGAGAATGAGGGACTTGTCTTGTTGAAAAATGGCATTTTATTGATCTTCAAGTACAAGCCAAAGTTTTAGAAAATCACGGTATACAAACTTGACATAGTTATCTGTAAAAAAGAAAATTCCATAGACTTTGCCTGTAGTTAAGGCATGGAAAACATTAACTTTTGTTTCTCACTCAATTATTTCGTAAGATTATTTACTTTTTCACAAAAACACATTAATTTTCTATTAATTTTCATCCTTAAATAAAAAAAATCTTTATAATAAAAACAGATAATCATGCTGTTTTCACTTGTTGAAGAGTCATTTTCTAAACAAATAATAAAACAGCTATCATGTTTAAGCATTAATTTGTCACTACTGTCACCAGTTTCTTTTTAAAATAATGAATTCATGCATTCATTTCATTTCAGCTAGATAAATGTTTGAAATCAATCAAATTTGTTGCAATTACTGATATAATAATTAATGATCGTTAAATTATTATTATAATATATTATTAAAATTAAAAAAGTCGATAAACTTTGATAGATATGAACGAATGTTATAATTAATATAAAAAAATATTTTAAAGCTTATAAAAATATAATAAATTATTACTAAATAATGAATAATAAAAATAAAATTAAGTAATTATATGACGTTTATGATTAATAAAGTGTTATTAACTTTTTAAATCAAATCAACGAACACAAAAAAATAGAAACGAACGTTCAATGTTTGATATGTTTATTAATCTGTCAAAGTTTTAAATCGTTTCAAAATTCCGTGACTCATAAAATATCAACAAGAGTGTTAAATAAACGTTATTAATGATTTATGATATAAACAATATTTTTATCGAATAAAAGAAAAAAGTATACTATAATTTATAGTTACTAAACTTATTTTGTAACAAGTTTTTACTAACACATAAATGTCAATTAATAATTAAATTATAATGTAAGAAATGACATGTTTAGAAACTTATATTCAAAAAAACCATCATGTAAGTTGTATTGTTTATTAATTAAAATAAGATTTGATTTTTTTAAAAAAAATAATTGTTTATATAATATTTAATATATTTTTCATACATACACACACACACACACACACATATATATATATATATATATATATATATATATATATATATATATATATATATATATATATATATATATATATATATATATATATATATATATATATATATATTATTTTACCACAAATAAATTATCATCACATCACAAGATACAAAAATGTGCAATAATCACTTATTATTTACTTTATTTGTTTAAAAGCGGATGTGAATTTCGACAGATATGCAATTATAGACAAAGCGTTGTATTATAAAATTTTGAAATGCGTATCAATTTCTAAATAGATAAAATGAAGAGTAAGTGATTAATAGAAATTTTGTAATATCTTTTGGCGTGGGAAGATAATTCATTTATTTGAGAGTGACTGTTACAATATTAAAACAAATAATACATAATTTATTCTATTATTATTAATTTTATATTTTTAAAGTTATATTATAAATATTATTTGTTTTAAACTCGATAAATTTCTTTTAGAATTTATACGATTGTATTCGCTTTTATATAGGATGGCCTAAATAACAAAAATTGTTTTAACTCGAAAACTGAAGGATAGTGAAAAATAATAAATGAGAGTAAATAATTAAATGTTCAAACCATTTTGTTTCATTTGAGCTACCATATATATATATATATATATATATAATTTTAAGAAATTAAATCAAGAATAATAAATAAAGGGAAAGCATGGCATGATTAAATAAAATATTATTGAATAATAATATAACAAAGAAAAAAAAATATAATATCTTAAAATGCATTGACAAAAAACAAATTTATCATATGGGGCTGAAACATAATAATTTATAGGAAAAGATTATATTTTTTAAAAAATGATGCATATAATTTATGCCATTCACTTTAAGCGAAATAATTTTTTCGAATCATTCAGATATTTTATTATCACCTGTATATTACAAAACGATAATTTGTTACTTTAAATTTTTTTAATAAAGTAAAATTTAAAAGATGTGAAAAGTGGCTTGATACTTTTATTATCGACTGTAGTATTTTACTTTTTGAGAAAAAAAATACATTTGATATATTGTAACCCTTTATAACATTTTCACACGAATAAATTATCACCCCTAATACCACAAGATATTAAAAAATGTTCTATAAATATTTATTGTTCACTTAATTTGTTTATAACAGCAATGAAATAATGTGCATTATAATAGCGATGCCATTATCATCAGAGCGTTATATTATAAAATTGATTCCTTATACTCGTATATTAATTCTATATCTATTATAACATATTTTATAATATTTCAACTATTATATAGTTTTGTGTTAAGAAAATTCAATTTAAGATAAATAAACCAATATATATTTAAATACATTTTGAAATTATTACTCAGTAGTATATAAAAAAATATGTAATTTTTAAAAATGTTAGATTGTTGACACTAAAAATTTTTATTGATAATTTTATCCATACAAATTCAAAATGTATTAAACAAAATTTTAACAAAAAAATAATATTTACTTAATTAAATAATACACAGTAAATTATAATTGACTTAGTATTATTAATTGTTTTGGAATTGTGGTAAATTTATTTTCAGCTCAACACCACAAGATATTAAAAAAAGTGTTCGATAATTATTTATTGTTCACTTTGTTTATTTAAAAACTGATGCGTATTTTAGTAGAAATGCCATCATCAGAATGCTGTGTTATATAGAGTTATCCAAATGTGATACCTAGATTTGTGTTTTATTAAAAAGAAACATGTGTATAGTTTCTTTTTTATAAAACACAAATCTAGGCGTTATATTTGGATGACTATTTACAATCGTCAACGAAGATTTTATAACGTTCTGATGATAAGATCGCCATCGAAATGTGCATCAGTTTAAAAATAAATAAATTAAGCCATAAATAATTATTCAACACTTTTTCATAATTTCGTGATGTTGAAGGTATAATTGATTACTAAGTATTATTTACTACTTACTTATAATATTAATAGATCAATAAATGTTTCAAAAATAAAAATTATTATCATTAATATTTTGTAAAATGTTAATTGAATAAAATGTCAATTTATATTAAATCCATAATTCTGTTTACATTTAGATTTTATCAAGCAATAAAGTTGTTTATTGACTATAATTTAAAACTACACTACGTGAGTTTTGGCATATAATTCAAATTTTAGACAAGATATTTAATATTATATATGTGTATACTTTTTCTTGGAAAATACTAATTTTTCTAACCTGTGAATTTTATCACATCCAAGGTCAAACATATTTATAAACAGAACTTTTTGTCATTATATGTATGTATATAAAACCTGCTTCTTTGTATTTTATTTTGAAAGTAGACTCGACACCATTAGTTTTTAATATGTTTACTATTATTGTGCTACTATATATACAAATATAACATACAATATAAAACATGACTAATTATTTTGTCAAAATATGATAAAAAAATAAATAATAAATTATCATATTTTTATCAGTTTAAATTAAAAAGAAGTTTGTCAATGATTTAAGGTTATGTTCGTGATTTTTCTTTTGTTTGAAATTAACACAAAAAATGTATTTTAAGACATTATAATAATAATAATACAAGTATATGCAATTAAATCAAATTATTATTGTGTAAATTAAGATTACCAATAATTTCGTTACAATATAATTGTAATTTGTTGTATACTGATTATAAAACATATTCAGAAAAATAAAAAATATTAATTATAAAAAAGGTTCTTTGTTTATCAATAAAACGAAGACGATAATAAAAAATATTTTCGATATGATTGATCAAGCGTATGTATACGTCAAAAAATGACCTTCTCAAAAGTATACAAAATATGTAAATTCAAAAGTTAATATATATATATATATATATATATATATATATATATATTAAAATCCTCTTTAGTATTTTACAGAATTTTAAAACGTAAATATCTGAGAGTTCATTCCGTTAAATGGAATTTAAAATGAGATTATTAAATCAAAACTAAATTTAATGTTAAATGATATAAATTAAATTTTTATCAAATAATCGATAAAATTACTATCATTCACTTAATATATAATATTTTCTTATTATTTCCTATGAAATAATGTGATGAATTTTCATAGAAAAAATAAAAATGAAATATGAGAATTCCTGAAGAAATAAATAAAGAGATAATATATTTGTTCCAAAAAAAAATGTTTTGAATCGTGTTATAGTATCTAAATATAATTTATCAGTTGATATTATATTTACCCACTAGTAAAAAAAATTGATATAGGTTTTTTACGAAAGAAATCAGGCCTGCAATTATTAATATTAGATATTCTTAAAAGCAAAATAATTGGACTGATTATCATAAAAGATCTTGAAAATCATTTCTATCTCATGTATTTCTATTTGCTTTTTGAAAATAAAGTACGGAAATTTCTACAAAATTATATTATTTATATTTGTTATGTCACATATAAGAATAACAAATATAAAATAGAATTTTTCCTCTTTTTTTGTTGAATAATATTTTGTGTCTTATAGCATCATTTAATCAGACTTAGGAATCACTGTGTGTGTGTGTGTGTGTGTGCATATGTATATGTATATGTATATGTATATGTATATATATATATATATATATATATATATATATATATAAGAGTATATAGGATCATTCAAATGTAATTCCTAGATTTGTGTTTTATTAAAAAGAAATATGTGTATAGGATGGTGTCTATGGAAACATGTATATATTTTTTTTTATTTTTAATAAAACACAAATTTAGGCGTCACAATTGGATGACCCTATATAATGGTTCAAATGAGACTGAAGGGTTTAGTTATAATTTACTTTCTTATTATCATTTACTATCCTTCAATCTCATTTGGGCTATTTTATATATTAAGATTAAATTCGTTTTTACTCTACTACTTTGTCCTTTAAAAAGTTTATGAAATTTTAATGGGATATATTGGCTGATTGACAATTATTTCGATCAAACATATGAAAATTATCACTTTTTTGGATCACTAAAAATTTTTAATAGATTTTTAATCATAGCGATTTAATTATAAACCATGTATGATTGTATTTAATCGATTTTTTAAATCAAGTTAAAAATCAATCTATTTCTGATAGAAATTTAATTCAATAGAAAATATATTTGAACATAAGTGAATTTTTTTATATAAAAATATTTCATACAAACAAATCATTCACGTCAATATTATCACCAAAATGCTTATCATAATTTTTTAGAATGCTTTATTCTACATTCAATGACTTCACACTCTGATAAAGATCATATATTTAAATACAAATGAGAAAATGAAATAAACAATAAATGATTATTGATAATTTTTATAAAACGTTATGGTATCAATTCATGTTATTTATTTGTATATAATGAAAATATAGACATTGTCAGTAACACAGCGTTTTATTTGAAAAATCGACCCATTTTATACAAACTTACAATGAGCATTAAAATCACTTGAAATTCTGTATTTAACACATTATGGTTCGTAGTAATTCGCGCTAGACTTCGTCTAGAGTCCGGCGAATTTCGCAAAAAAATTCACAAAAATAACTTCTTCATAAAATCGATGTAATTCTTAAACCAATGAACATTTTAAAATGAAATTTTATATCTGCCTATAAAATGGTTCTATGCATAGATATATATATATATATAAATATAATAGTGGTTTTCAATCTGTAATGAGTGTACCAGCGTGATTAAGTACAAAAAAAAGATGCTTTGTAATAAACATAGTTTATAATAAAAAAACACTTTTTAGTGTAAAAAAACATCTAGAAGGGATAAAAATATGATAAATTTCGTAAAGAATATATTCTGTATACAGAAGTTTTAAGGAAGAAAAATAAGAGAACCAATTTCGATTTTATTCTAAAAAAACAGAACTTTGCTAGGGATAGAGATTACTTTATTTAAAATATCTGAAATATTTTTCATAATTTTTATAATTTACCAATATTTTTAATACATACACCACCATCTTTTGATGGAATTAGAAAAAAATATAGCTTGTATATATATTTTTTTGGCGTCAAAAGTTCATACAACTAAACGCGTTAACGCGTGAACGGACTTATAATAATCAAACACGAAACACGCGTTTAGGCGTGGCCGGGCAGTAATGTGTTAAATATTCCAAGTGATTTCAATACACGAAGATTGAAAATAAAATAAAAAACATTCAATAATTTTAATTTTACTCATAATAATGTTAAAACAAAAAAATAAACATGTATATAAATATAAAGTACAGTTGAAAAATCGCTAAATAGGCCTTAACAAAAATAAAAATGAAACTCAATTTGTTTATTAATATATATCAAATAAAAAATAAAAATAAACATCAGATAAAAAATTTCAATATTTATTAATGTGATAGAAAAATTTTGGAATTTTTCCAACGCGCATTCTTGTTTCAAAATGAAAAATATTCTATTTTTGATTTTTTAATTTCTGCTTACAGTATATAATTAAATGTACTAATAAACAGAGTTTTTATCAAAAAAGATGTTTGTTCATATGAAAAGCTTAAAAAAAATATATTTATATTACAAAACTAAACACGGCAAAAATAATTTTAAGGAAATTAGTCCCCAATAATATCAAGGATATATTGAGAATATATAATAAAATCATTTACATCTAACCTTCTAACATTTAACCAATATTTTCATACTGATTTAATATTTATACGCATCAACAGAATAATTGCAAATTTATCATTTAGATGTATTTAAAGTGAGGTCGTATCTGAAAGTAAGTTTTGTGCAATAGTACGAAAAAATATGCCTAATATCGCGTCCTTCAACACATTTGCTAAACACATGGAATAAAGTATGATACTGAATGTTGACACAGAAATAGTTTCTTATAAATCAATATTTGATTAAAGGTTAATATAATCTCTATTAATTATCAAATATATGGTAGTAAAGTTAAAAAAAACTTTCTAGACTATTTCCTCTTAATATATTGTATTTATATAAATATATATATATATATATATATATATATATATATATATATATATATATATATATATATGTATGTGTGTGTGTGTGTGTGTGTATATATAATGAGAGAATTGATAATTTTTCATTATTTTAAATATAAAGGCCGATTAGGTGATATTTAATGTATTCACTAATAAATGGTCTTTAGAATATTTTGCTTATAAATTTAAATTGATAACTTTAAAGAAATCCAAATTAAATTAGTAACACAAAATGAATTGATAATTATTAATTATTTTGCATATTTGTACTACCTGATTAATGATTTGCATTAATTTACATTTTGTTAATGTTTCTTATTGTCAAAATGTTAAATATCGAATTTGGTCAATTATTAACTTATTAATTTTTCTAAACTTTATTTAATTAAAAACATTGTTTTTTTATTTATCAATAGAGGAAAATATATTTAAAATAAATAATTATTTAAATGTTTCATTGGTATATAGAAAATTTATAAACATAGTTATGTACTTTAGGTATATACGAGGGTTGACTGATAAGTATGATAAAAAAGTAAGAAAAACTAAATTGAAAAATTTAATTAAATTAATTAATTAAACAATAAATAAATTTACCATACTTATCAAACGACCCTCGTATTTTATGTTGACAGAAAAGTTTTGTCGGATTTTTGCAATAGATATCGTTACTATATATTTTTTTTGTAGAAGGGTTATTTGAATCTCATGTCACTGTTATACTTTTTAAGAGAAGAGGTGATTAAACTCATATTCAACTTTCAACATTGAAACTTGAAGGTCTCTCCGACCGAGGATAGAAGATAGTCTTTTGAATGATTCATACCCAAATCGGTCATATATATATATATATATATATATATATATATATATATATATATATATATATATATATATATATTCAAGATTCAAGAATGTTTTATTGTTTTCAATTTTGGTGTACAAGAGTTTTTACATGTATAATAAAAATTGTAAAAAATAAGCTGTTCTATAAAAATATAATTTAGCTGTATAATAAAATTGTTTGTTACTAGCTTAAATTGTCTTTATGTTATTGTTCATGTATTTTTTTTTCAGGAAAAATTTTCAAAAAAACCTATGAATTGGATATATATATATATATATATATATGTAGAAAGGATAAATAAAATAATGAAAACACTAATAAAATCTATAATAAAAATGTTTGTATTGGTAATACCAGAAAAAACGTTACACGTTTGTCAATAATATTTAATTTATGCTTTGTATTGTTTTTCTAAAAACATTTTATGTTTTATAAACAAACAATAAAAATAATTTAAAAAACTTTCAGTGTTTCATAATGGGTGACTTGACAAAAAAAGACAAATTATTGGTACATATTTACCTGTTGTATTTGTATTTAAAACTACTATCTTATTACGTACATAGATAAAAACAGAAGTAATATGAAATTTCATATACAAATTGTATAAAAATAGTATCTTATAAAAGATACTGAACTGAAAATTGAAATGAAACACTAAAATTACTATATATAAAATTTATATCTTGAAATCTTAAAACTATTACAGCACATATGAAAATAAAAGTCGGTAATAATTAAAAAAAACTGGTTCCTGTAAAAAGAAATAATCAGAGACTTCTTAACTGCAATAAAATATACATATATAAACATTTATATATATATATATATATATATATATATATATGTGTGTGTGTGTGTGTGTGTGTGTGTATTACATTAATAAAGTATTTGTATTATTTAAATTTCTACTTCACTGCCTCTAAATTGCAAAGACTTGTAAATCGAATTCGAAGAAGAGGTACTATGATATTCTTTGAATATTAGTCGGTTTAACTATGCAAAGTAAACACGAATGTCTTAAATTAAATATTCTATATTGTTATTACACTTTTTTTTAAAAAAATAGAAGTTGGATAAAGTATTTTATTTTGTAGTTTTTATTTACTTTTTTTAAAAAAAATAGAAGTTAAATAAACAATAATCAAATGCATAATTATACATTTTTAATTTTAAGCGCTATTTATATCATAAAGAAATACTTGTTTATATAGAATAGAATAATAGTATAATATACTTTGTTGAGTTAAGTGCATTTCAATTTTCACAAATTAATTTACTATTATTTCTTTACTTTCGATTTAAAATGGGTCAAAAATCATCTGAGCATGAAATAGTAAATATAAAATTTTAAATACTCTATTTGTATTCAACATGCATGCATGCACACACTACTGTTTAATAAAATAACTATACACAAACTAATATATGTTATTATTATACTATGAATTTGAATACTACTCTGTATTTATATATAAAAAAAAATCATTGTATTCTATTTATTCTCTTTATGTTAGTATAACCAGTGTTCTAAATACTTGAATATTTCAGTGAGTTCTAACAAAGAAAAATATTGAAAATATACCTTAAGAATGATGTAAAAAAAGAAATACATGGATGCGAAAGAAAATTAAAGTAGTAAACATGATAACAGGAATAACAAATCTAAAACAAAAATAAGTCAGTTACATAATAAAAAGAAAAACTTTCAATAAACACCTAAAATTATTAATTGAAAATTTACTTTTTTTAACCTATAAAAAAACATATGAAAAGATGAGATAGGAACATGAGATAATTTGTTATTGTGGAATAGAAGAGAAAGGCATTCGATTACTGGAAGTGGAACGGCTTAACATTTTCGCCACTAACGGGACCTATGTGTCCCATAAAATTTTCAAAAATTACTAACGGAAATTCTGTGTGTTTAATTTTATTGATGGGACATATGTGTCCGTAATTCAAATTTGAAATCTGAAAATAAAAATCATTTTTTTTGCCCAAAAATAGATTACTTAAGTAACTCAAAAGATCATCAAACGAAACAGAAGTTTTAAAACTAAAAATATTTAATCCGTGGTGAAAGGGTTAAATAGGGCCTTCATACAATAGTAGATAGAAGTAGATTAATGATGATATTTATATATAGAGTATTTTTAAAAGTGATAGAACTTTAAATTAAATCCCTATCGAAAGTTATATCTAACATAGAAGCATCCTATATATATATATATATATATATATATATATATATATATATATATATATATATATATATAACACGTAGAGATAAAAAAGAGTAAATGGAGAAGAAAACAAAAGTTACTGACGTTAAAACAAAAAAAGAGAAGCTTTAAATTGAAATAAGCCAGTTGTATAACGAAAAGAGAAGATCATCAATGGATAAAAGAAATTATTGATTTGGAACCCAGAGATAAAAGAAGATCTAGGAATAAATTCAAGGATAGTTGGAATAGAGACATAAGAAAATGTGTGGGAATGGAGTGGAAGAGAAAATCATTGAATCGATCGAAGTGGAAAGGTTTAGATGAGATCTTCATTCAGAAGTAAATAGAAAGAGACTAATGATATGTGTGTGTGTATGTATGTATATATATATATATATATATATATATATATAATAGGGTCACCCAAATTCGACGCCTAAATTTGTGTTTTATTAAAAAGGAACAAAAGAAACTATACACATGTTTCCCTATAAACATTTTTTTTAATAAAAAAATTCTAAAAATTCTAAACGTTACATTTGGATAATATATATATATATATATATATATATATATATATATATATATATATATGTATTAACCATTATCGGTCGTATGTCACCTCTGACATGACATTACAACTTTGCTCTATCAGTCTTATGTCACGTACGAGGTGACAAAACTGAACAAGTAACAACTTCCTTTTTGTTGAATGTACACACTGTATGTTTTTACAATTTAATTCTTACTTGATAACAGACAACACGTTCTGTCATATTTCAACAATTATTTTACTTATATTATAATATTTTATTCCTTCAAAAATGAATAAAAAAACTATAGCAATATGGAAAGTAACTGTGATAGTTGTATTGAAATATGTGAAAATTTTGAATATTCGGCAAGTGATTTTAATTCTTTGGAGATATTGATACAAGTGTCATATTTCAGTCAAGGAAAAAAATTGATCCCTATTCAATATTCAAGTGAAGAGGAAAGCGAAGTGGAAAGAGAAATTGTTTCTGATTGTGATGAAGATTGGATTAAAATCGACAGTGATGACGAAGACAATTTAACTTCAAGTATTCCTTTTACAAATATACGAGGTCAGACAATTAAGACGACCAAATCTTCTGTGGTAACACTGCGAAATGTTCACCGTAATAGCAGAGCCTCGAAAATTGACCACCCTTATCACACTTTAGTGTTTTGTAACAACTATCATGTCACGAAAATGGAACAGAGAAATTTTATATCAAGAGTAACTTTAGATTACTCTTCTCGATCTTATGATAAGGTTCTTTCGAAACTAAAGATATATCTCCGACCTAGTGGAAAGAAGGCGAGAATACAAAATGCTAACGTCCAAAGATACCACCTGGACAAACCGTAAATCAAGTATTCTACCGCAATGTGCTCGAAAAATTACGAAAAAGGGTTAAGTCCAAGTCCAAGAATATTTATTGTTATAAATTTTGGTGTACATAGTTTTTTTTGCAACGTTACCACAACCGCCCTATTAGATGTATATATAAAAAAGTCAAAGGTGACATTTTATGAAGATATCCAAGTCTTGACTATCCCACAAAAAGTATATAATTTTGACTGTATATTAAAGGGGACTTGTTTGTATAACTAAGCCTAAAATTGATTTCTGATTAATGTTCATTGTGATTTTGACCTCGTAGGACGCCAAATTTTCAGGAACCTAAAAAATTATGCACAAAACTTCTTTTTATATCAAGTAAAACTCTTCTCTATTGAGTTTACCTAGCGGAAAGTTAAGTACAAAATGCTAACGTCCGATAAGGGTTAAATGTATATTACAATTTATATTCCATATGACAAATGTGAATACAATTTATCATTTGCTTCTTCGATATTTGATCTACTTAATTTCCAGTCAAAGAATAAAATTCGGGTATTGAACAAAAAATATTATTATTGTAGACTTCTAAAAGGTAATTAAATATTATAAATTAACATTTGTTACTTTGTGTTAAATTATTCAAAGATAACAGAATTTTATTTAACGATCAACAAAGAAACAAAATTACTCTATTATTGGCATTTATCAAACTTTTATAAAATTTATAATATTTTTTAAAAGAAAGTCATAATTATTTTAATAATATATGTTTTACAATAAAGGTTGAAATTTTTAAACAATTAATATATTATCTGTTTGACTATTTAATTCCTATCAAATATCTTCTTATATCAAAAAATTAAAGCGTGTCATATAATCATTTTCAAACAACGCAAATGTAAAATCACATCGTACAAATAACGTATCATTAAAAAAAAATTATAATTATTTCGTAAATTTCACTACGTTTCTATAATTTTATAGAAACTCGCTATTAGCAATTATATATCCCACATATAACATCAATGACAACGTAAAAATGATTTAACAAGATATTGATATGAGAAGACACAATTTTTCATTCGGATCGTATAATTTAAGCAACAGACCATATCTCACTTTCTAATATAGATATTGGTCGACATGCAATCTTCAATTTCGATAGATTTATTTATAATTGAACTGAAAAAAATTCCAAACTATTCCATATAGACGCACTGATTGAACGTGATATTGACCTTGACAGTGAGACACGGCTAATTCAATTGTAGCTATTAGAAGATTAAATAAACTTTATTACTAGTTTTATTATTGATCTTGGTTGATAATTTACAATTAAATTTATTGTAGTGGAAAGTTATTTATATCCTTTTTTGTTTAATTTTATGTTTATTATATCAGATTTGTTGATCACATTAAAATTTAATTCGCCATCATTTCATTTATAAAACTAAACATAAATAATCTAATAAATATGTGATATTATCAAAAATATAATAAAAAAAGTATATTCTTTAAGTACAAGTATTATGACATAAATAGTTATTTTGTGGAAATTAAGATTCGCAGATAATTTTATAATGATAATCGGAAGAGATTTTTATTAGCAAATTAAATAAAAATTACCAGTTATATAAATTTATTATTATACCAATTAAAATCTGAAAAATATTTTATTTAAAAAATATACATGAAGTTCCGGCAATTTCTAAAAAAAGTTCTACTATATTTAATATACTTTTCTTCGAAAAATTTAGTCATAAATATTTATAAAAATAATATAAATTTTAACATAAGTGTATTTCAATTTTTTTAAATTGATTTATAATTTTTGTATAACGAATTATAGAATGAAGACCAACAGATAAAAGGAAATAAAAAAAGAGTCTCTATTAAAAATGAACAAATGATATTATGAAGCATAGTTAAAACAGGGTTTGGAAAATATTGGCAGCTGACAGGAGGAAGTAGAAATGTTTTGAAAAGACGTTTAAGAAGATTCAATGGGCCTGTTCACACTTGTATGCATTAGTACAGTATGCACGTCGTGTTACCACTCATTTTACACCCTTTTTCCTAAAAACTAATTTTTTAGGTGGGGATTTTTGTATTAACGCCGTAATACCCATACATTAGAAATTTTAAGTAATGCACGAAAACACGCATAACACAAATAAAAATGTGATAAAAATTGTGTTGGAGTCGAAAATATTTTTTTGTATTTTAACAATCATTTAATTTTCAGCCATAGAGCTGTTAAGTCGAATTGTTATTGAAGTAATGTTTGTTGTATTTGAAATAAAATTAAAGAAAAATTAATTTGTTTGAATTGTTTATTTGAAATAATTTTAAACTGAAATTAAATTATTTAAGTTGTGTTTTATTATTTGAAAATAAAATTAAATTAAAAGAGAAATTTAATGTTATTGTCACGAGTGATCCTATTGACTGCTGGAAAAAAAAGTAAACATTAGTTCTTATTTATGAGTTTCAAAAATATCCATGTCTATAGCACTCGTTATTAATAAACCAGTAACAGCTGCTGATACCAAGGTTATAAACTCGACTTCTTCAATATTCATCATAAAATGTGTAGCCTTTTTATCCAAGGAGAAAAGATTAAATAAAATTATTTTGACTATGAAACTTTAACTATTCCCAAAAACACTTATAGATTAGAAAGAGATTTTTAATATTTCAGTTTATTTCTGAAAACTGAGTTTCGTATTTTACAACACATCTATGAATTAGTAAGTCTTTTACTAATACATAGACAGTCAAATTTGCTTCGTTCATACTAGTGTGAACATTTTGTATGCATGACATCATGTACTGTTGACATATCAGCGCAACAAGTGTGAACAGCCCAAATAGCATTCAAGAGGCTTTTGCCCAGCAGTGGGTTTATATGTATGTTTTGTTGATAATTATGAAGTATATTACATAGAGACAAAAAAAATAACTAAGTGATCAGAAAGAAAAAAATTACAGTCATTAGAAGTCAATAAGAAGTTTAAAATGAAAATGGGCCGGTTGCATAATTCGAAAATATCAATCTTATTAATTATATATACATATATATATATATATATATATATATATATATATATATATATATATATATATAATTAAACTTGTTTTTGAAATCTCTAATATTTCTCAATTCTATAATTAGTATTTTTTTGATTGCAGTGTTTATTATTTCTATACCGATCATTTATCATTTAGTAATTAATGTTTTGCAATTTAAATTACAAAAAAAATTCATATTTTATTCTTTCATTTATCTATAAAATATATTAATAAATATAATTGAATAAAGGAATACAAACTGACTTGCGAAAATTAAACTGATATTAATAGGATAAAAAATTAATTTAATTTAACAATTCAAACTACAAAAATATTTCTACTACATAATTTTAGTAAACATTCAAAAAGTTCATTTTTATAAAAATTCTTTTATAATTTAAAGTTAAAAGTACTTATATGAATTTTATCATAATTAGTTCTAAGAATGACTTCAAAAATATTTTTCTTGGATTCATTTTATAAAAAAAAATGAAATTCTTAATAATATATAATTTTTTGTTTCAAAATCGAGTTAAGAGAAATATATTTCATGTACAGTAAATTACTTAAATAAAATAAACATTTCAATGTACACAATTACTGATAATTTGCCAAAAATTTTCAAGAAAAATAATTTCATAATGTAGTACAATTGTCAGATGATTGTTCATGTAATTCTAAACTATTTTTTAATCGGATAATAGTAACACGACATTGTCTTTATATATTTTTGCTGTTTATTATGATGTTCAATCATTGAGAAGTATTAATGAAGCATGAAGACCAACATTCATCTCAGATCACATCGGTCGACATGAATTTTACTACTGTTACATAAAAACGATTTATGTACATATTTATGTATGTGTATGTAAACATTACTTATGTATTGCTTTAAGTTAATTTGATCTACCAGAAAGGTCATTAACATGCGATACGAATCGTAAATAGCGAAAATATATAATTCATAAATATAAGATATAATATGTGTAAATATGCTATTTCCTGTATTTATTATATATATGTTGATATATATACATATATATATATATATATATATATATATATATATATATATATATATATTAATAATAGTTATTTTATTATTATTAAAATTTAAATTTATTAATATAGAAGATAGTTTTAATATTTAAGAATGTAATCAATTTCATATTTATATTTTTTAGTTTATTTTTCTTTGTTTATTTATAACTGAGATTTATTATTCCCTAAAAAAACATATACACATGTGCGTGTACACACACATACGAGGGTTGTTTGATAAGTATGATAAAAAAGTAAGAAAAATTAAATTGAAAAATTTAATTAAATTACATAATAAATAAATTTACCATACTTATCAAATGACTCTTGTATATACAGTCAGTTACAGAAGTCATCGTACATTTACATATTTTAACGTTTTTATAAGAAAAAAACTCTGGTCAACAAAATTATAAATTTATTGAATACTACTTAGCTTAAGAATAATTTTAGTACAAAAATAAAACATATTGTTGAAAAAATAACAAAATTAACAAAAATTAAATTATCAATGTCACAAACAGTCCAATTCTTAAAAAACTAATTGTCACAAAAGGTTGACAAAAAAATTAGTACTTGGTTGAGCCTCCCTTTGTTTTTAAAAATTCCTCCAACCTTTTCGACATTAATTAGACCGTTTTTCGTTTGCGTCAATTTTAAAAATTACAGTAGCAAAAAAAAATATCATCATAAAAACCACTACAAAATTCAAAATAAATTATCTATCATAACAAATTTAATAAAAATTAACTCAAAAATAATAGTCACATCATATTATGTCTCTTGTTTTCGGTTCCATTTATTAAATATTATGTTGTGAGAGTAATCTGGATTATTTGATCATTTATATTTTTATTTTCTTGGTACATTTAACAAAAAACATATCCACTTATTATTTATTAGGAATGTAAATATTTTATTCATTTTAATTTTATCTCCCATAAAGTATTTATCTAATTTTAGTTTATTTTTTTATATTTATTAAAATTAATTGACTGACTCGAAAATAAACGTTCAATATTCAAAAAACCTATATTTTTTTAAATATTATTTTCTTTATAAAATAATAGAACATTTTTACATTATATATATATATATATATATATATATATATATATATATATATATATATATATATAGCTGCGAAATTCAAAAGACCAGAAGGCGGAAGGGAGATATTTGCCAACCTAATATATAATCATATATATATATATATATATATATATATATATATATATATATATATATATATATATATATATATATATATATATATATATATATATATATATATATATATAATAGTATATGAGGCGATATGTCCAAATTATATAAATTACTTTAGAGTAGCCTCATATCCGTCATTATTCTATTATTATCTGAATATATTCACTTTCTTTGTAATATCGTTAATTGATGATTTTTTCACTTTCTCGCTAATAGCGATATAAGATTTATATATGTATTTTTTTATAAAACAGTATACATTCCTTGTTACAAAAGTGAGAATGCTCAAAATATTCAATTATTTATTTACATCTTGCTTTGTACGAATTTTCATAACATAGATATTGTATAGTTTTAAATTTTAATCTTCCAAAATGTAAAATATTCTTTTTATTCAGACTAATAAATATAACATCGACGTTTTCAACTTAAAACAATTTATATTTATAACTATAATCATTATATTTATACATGTGTAGACTTTCTACATATCTGATTTCTTAATTGGATGAATTTGACAAATTGTTTATTAAAAGAATAAAATACATAATTATATTAAATCAATATTAAGCAATGATCTTAATAATAAATATGATTGTTAAACATTAAAAGTTTTAATGAATAAAAATCAATGCATATGTTTATTAAAAGAAATAGATTTGGAAAAAATAAGTAATTAATACTGAAAGCATCAAGTACTATGCAATTCGTAAAATAAATAGCAATTAAATAAAATAAAAAAAATGCTTGGGATGAAATAACAATATATATATATATATATATATATATATATATATATATATATATATATATATATATATATATATATATATATATATATATATATATATATATATATATATATATATATATATATATATATATATATATATATATATATATATTCTTCAAAAAGTAACGGAACTTTACTGGTTGTTTTGGAACAGTGGCTGATTCACTTTACACAAGTGAATATTCACCCCATTATTGAAGACTTTAAATTATTGTGGTGTTTGGGTGAAAATTCATTTGTATAACGGAACTTTCTCACTTAAACTGCGCGCACTTGCGGAATTTCATGTTAAATTTTTTTAAGTTGATACATACGTCAATGACATCTGTGTCAAATTCCACGACGCTACACTAATTATTAAATAATTTACAGTGGTTTTTGTTAGACAGTAATTGTTGTTCACGGCGATTTTTACGATGTCGAAATCAGTTGATCAAAGAATTTGTATTAAATTTTGTGTTTCGAACCAAATAAATTTCATGCAAACAGTGGAAATGTTAAGAAAGGCATACCTTTAGGATTGTTTATCGCGAACAAGAATTTTTGAGAAGCATAAGGTGTTCAAAGAGGCCCGTAAAGATGTCAATGATGAACCACGATTTGAACGTCCATCGACATCAACTGCCGAAAAATACGTCGCTCAAGTCAAGGCATTGGTTTTTAAAAATCGTTGTATGTCTGTCAGAGAGTTAGCAGTTGAGGTGGAAATCTCAAATACACAATACTATGTCATTTTATCTGGAATGTTGGGTATGAAACGCGTCGCTTCTTGTATTGTGTCAACAACACTGATTTTTTTGCAAAAGGACCACCAAATTTACCACTAATATTGTACCGAAAACTCCGTATTCGCCTGATATGGCTACGTACGACTTTTTTCTATTCCTAAAACTCAAGTTGCCGCTTCGAGGGCATCTTTTTGAGTCGATTAAAAAGACAAAAAGAAAATTGGCTGAGGGTGGAGGGGTCGAGAACAGGAAGAAGCTTTGGCATATGTGTATTGCTTCCAAAGGAGAGTACTTTGAAGGCGACAAAATAAATACGAAATTTAACTCGTATTGATAAATAAGTAACTTCTTATGTATTTTATTTCAAAATTTCCGTTAGTTTCCAGTTACTCAATGTATATATTGTAAAATATTGAATAAATAAAATAATATTAACAAATTATACACAATTCTATTATTAGTAAAAATATGTCAGAAACAATTGTTACATATTTTCATTAAAAATTTTTATTAATAAATTGACATAAAAAAATCATATATAATATTAGGTACACACAAGCCTATTAACATATAAGTGTAAATATAAATATAAATATATATATATATATATATATATATATATATATATATATATATATATATATATATATATATATATATATATATATATATATATATATATATATATATATATATATATATATATATATATATATATATATATATATATGTGTGTGTGTGTGTGTGTGTGTGTGTGTGTACTAATATATTTATATAAATGAAATATTCAGTTAATTATAATATATATATATATATATATATATATATATATATATATATATATATATCATTATCACCCATTAGCCCCTTTATATCCACTGATGGATGAAAGCATATATAATACAAAAACATATACATATACGAGTACGTTTGTGCCTGGATGTTTATGTATAGATGTTTTTATGTATGTGTGTGGTTTCATTATATTTATTTGTATGAAATAAATTTAAATCTAAAATTACTACCAATTTTGAATTGATAATAAATTACATTATACTATTACTATTGAAATATTATTGAACCTTGATAAAAAATAATTTCAAGAAGATAAAAAGCAATAAAAAAATGATTGTTTTTTATTCAATTTTTATTTATGAATTCATTTTACATTACTAATATTTTTAAACTATTTTGACTAAAATACTACAACTATCATAATCTTACATGTATATTTCAATATTAAATAGAAATCTTACTATATTATTTTTTTATTATTCAATCAGACATCTCATTTCTTTCTTTGTAAATAATAACTTCCTATTATTAACTCGATATTTTTTGTTTAGTTTAAGGTCGACCTTATGAATTCATTTAATCAATCTATTCAGTTATATAAAAATGAAATTTGCATAATTTATATATATATATATATATATATATATATATGTGTGTGTGTGTGTGTGTGTGTGTGTGTGTGTGTATGTGTGAAACGTGGGAAACATCACAAATGCCAAACCAAAAGAAGAAGATTAATGTTAATTTCCGACTAATAAGACCGTACGTTAAATATAATAATGTTTATTTGTTATAAGGCATAAAAATGTTTATATAAAAAAAAATATTAAAAACGCATGAAAAATAGAAAGCTGTAAAGATCAATATGTGAATTTCACCGTCTGTGTAGTTCCGAGCGAGACGGATAATTATAGCGTTCACTAAACTGATCTCGCTTTTAGCACATCTCGGTAATGATTGATACGTCTAGTCGAAGAGGTCTGGTAGCAAAATACTCGACGACAAAATTTTCACTTTTTTTCTCTCTCTAAAAGTAAATTGCAATTTTTATTATCATTTAGCCGGGATCATACTATCTCTATTCAATTGACAGACATTATAAATTCATACATGAATGCGGAAGAATCGATCTGTATCATATTACTTAATGCTACAGCATATAAAACAATATTATTATATCATCTTGGGAAACAGGTTATATACATGTATATATATATATATATATATATATATATATATATATATATATATATATATATATATATATATAGCCAGCACGATTTTTCAAATATGCTTTACGAACTTGGCTCTTAGTAGGTCACAGTTTAGATTGAAAGAAAGTTGGATGTATGAAAAAGTCTTAAAAGGAACTTCCACTTTATTGCCAATAGCGAATATATATATATATATATATATATATATATATATATATATATATAATTATATTAATGATATATTTATTACATAATAAATTCATTTTACAAATATACGAGTGAGTCAGAATACAGGAAATAATCAAAGAATTTATTTTGAAATTTGGAATTAGTTCCGATTTTTAATTTTTTATTTCATATGTAGGTGTATTTTGAAAAAAAATAATAAAAAAATTTATATAATTAATGCAATATAGAAATAATTATAATTTAGACCTAACGGGCATATATGACTAAAAACTAGTTCATATATGAATGCATATGCATATATTTCAAGAAAATAAATTTATGTTTTTTTATCTTTTTTTCATATTTTATAAAATGTTTATAAGGAAATATGTAACATTGACATTTGTTTGTTTGTATATTTAAAATTTGTTTGCAGCTAAGAGGTGAACTAGATTTTATCAATTAATCTAATAACTATTACTTAGTATCGCATAGAATATGACTTCCTTGAATTGAAAAAAATATTCATGTAATCATAATTATATACACATATACATATGCATGTATATAAATATAATTATACATATATATATATATATATATATATATGTGTGTGTGTGTGTGTGTGTGTGTGTATGTATCAATATAAATAAACGAGTGAGTTAATGTGTAAATGTATGTAAATTAAAAACGTTATTTATATTAATAAAAATAAATTATATTTTTTTAAAAAATGTACTTTATTCAATAAATGTTCTAAATAATTGGAAATATAATTTATGCTAATATATTATATTGTCGTTGTTTACCAAATAACTTAAAATATTCATTAATTAATATATTAAATTGATAATTTATCATCGAAAAATGGATTCAATCATCAAAATTAAGAATTATTGAAAATTCAGTTAAGATATAGTATTAAAATCAAAGGTCAAATTAATGGAAGAATAAAAAATTTAAAATATTGATACATATAAAAAATAAGTTACAAAATATAAATATAAAAATCTAATCTCCGAATAATTGTTAATACATGACAATTTCAATTATAAAATAATGAATTAAGTAATAAAAATTAATAAAATAATTTTTCGATTAATATAATTGTTATTACATGACAATTTCAATTATAAAATAATGAATTAACTGATAAAAATTAATAAAATAATTTTTTGATTAATATAATTGATTAATATAACCATAATTAATATAACCATTAATATTGATTAATATAATTGATTAATATATTTGATTTATATAACCATGAAATTTGAATTTCTCAAATTTTAAGAAATATTCAGTTAATTTTAATTCTATGTGCATGTGCATGTATAAATCAGCAACAGCAGTCTCTTTTATCTACTGGATAAAAATCATTCCCAAAATTTTTCACTTTGACCGATTCAACTTCTATCTTTCAGTCAATTTTAACAAAATTTCTTACATTTCTATCTTAATAATCCATAAATCTCATTTTGTGCATTTATATATAATAAGTTTTACAGTAAAATGTATATATATATATATATATATATATATGTATATATATATATATATATATATATATATATATATATATATATATATATATATATATATATATATATATATATATATATATATATATATATATATATATATATATATATATATATATATATATATATATATATATATATATATATATATATATATATATATATATATACACACCAGGGGACTTCTTATCCTACTCGCTTTGCTTGTTGACCTTCAAAATTACTTTTCTTAAAAAATGTAGCAAAAATAATACTTTATATCATAAAATCTATACGTCTGTAATTTTTGGAAAACTTCAGGAAAAATCGAAAAAATATTTTCACATCACGCCGAAGGCAAAGCACCATTTTTTTTAATATATATATATATATATATATATATATATATATTATATGTATAATATTTTGAGATGATTCATTTTATATATGTACAAGTCTTTTTTTAAAGACACATTTTTTCGATATTAATTTAGTTTATAATAATATATATTCTTTATACCTAATATTTTTCATATAGGTATAATTGTGTAATTTTAAATTTTGTATTTATTTTACATTATTATTTTGTTGTCTCTTCTTATATTAGTGTTAAAATTAGTATATATATATATATATATAACTATATAATGATCATCTAACCACTTATTTATAACTTTGTAACATTTTTGCTAATTGACAATAATTCACAGAAAAGGAAAAATCACATTAATATAATTTAACTTCTTCAGTCTCATTATATTTCCATGGTCAATAAGATAACTAATTTTAAATAAATTTTAATACGGAAGTTTATATTTTAAAACAAAAAACCTAACAAATAATAACCATAAAGAATTTTTTTTAATTAATTCAGTTACTAAAAATGAAAATATATTGTTTCAATACTCTAATATATGGAAATTGGAAAATTGTAAAAATAACCTTCATTAATGTATAAACAAGTTTTAGTTAATAATGAATAACCTTCGATATAAATATATATAATATGCATAAAGTATTATTTTACGATATATTTGTGTAATTAAAATTGTATATAAAAAAAATTATTAATTTTTAATCAATATTTTTTTTAATATAATTTTTTTGGTGAAGTACAAAGTGATGTAAGTTAAAGATACTACTCTTTATAAAGAGCTTTTAAAATAAGTGGTTCGAAAATAATTTGTAGAAATATTTAAAATAAGATCAATTTAAAAAAAAATCCTAATAATTCAAGATCAACGATTATCGTCTTGTACTGAATTTTCGTTTCAATAAACAATATTTTTTTGACGTTTTTAAAACGATATAAATTCTATTGTTTATATAAAAGAGTAGTTAATTAAAATTAATAATTTATAAAATATCTATTAGAACTTAAAGAAATATTATAATTCTTTATATATCTATAATTATTATTATTAGTAAGTTTTTATGTTTATTTATTAGAATATTTTTTTTTATATGAAAATAATTTAAAGATTATAAATATTTGAAAAAATAAACTTTATTTAGTCCCGAGTAAATAAATTAATTTTGAAAAAAATCGTTTTAATAAAAATAATTTTTAACTGATTTTAATTTTTATATTCTTATAAACATTAAAATAATTGTAAATATTAATTTATTACTATATTGATGAATTTTATAAATATATATATATATATATATATATATATTTATCTTGGCTGGGAGTTGAACTCGAACCTTCATCTCATAAAAAATAACTGATACTGAACTCTGACATTGTAAAACTCTAGACTCTATATACTCGTATACATAGAGGTTGATCCAGATGTGACGCCTAAATTTGTGTTTTATTAAAAAGAAACATGTGTATATTTTCTTTTCAATAAAACACAAATCTAGACGTCATTATTTGAATGATCCTTCATAATAGTGTTTTGGTTATCTACTTTTCTATTTATTCATTTTTGCATTCAATATTGAAGTTTCTGATCCTTAAATAGAGATAGGTAGCACACACTGGTTATTTGTTTTGCATTTCAGGATTAAATAGTATTTTGCTTTTGATTATATTATTAATATTTTTAAATACTGCCCATTTTGTATTTATTTCGGACTTAATTTTTAGCTATATGTCATTATCACATCTTATAATTTTTGTAACGTATTTTATTTCATCAATTATTTCCAAAGAATGACTTTCTCAATATATATATATATATATATATATATATATATATATATATATATATCATTTTTTCAAAAATTTTTTAAACATAATTTGTTTTATTCATACTTATTTTAAGTTTATTTTGTTCTCTGATAATATTTCAAGTAGTAAAAAAAAATTTTTAACGAAAAGACTAATTTTATCCCATTTAAATTTCTTTTGTGCATTTTGACCATTTCTGTGATTTTCAAATGCTTTGATTTCAATTTCTTTTAGAATAGTATTAAAATAATAATAAATATCATCAAATTTAAAATATATTCCAAAATATTATTATAAAAATTAACTTTTTAAGTAATATTTCTTATACCAAAATATAAAATTATTTTAATCAAAATTACATTTATAGAACACAAATAGCAATTTTACTATATTATCTACTAGATCATGGTCAATTTGTTAAAATACGCAAGGTTATTTTCATTTTAGAACAGGATGTAACCATTTAGGTATAAAATACTGTAATCATTTTTCGAGAAATTAATATACACATAAATAAATACATATGATTCGTGGAGAAAACGACATCAGTCTTGTGTAAGAATCGATTTGTCAATGAAAGAGAAAAAAACCCGATTATGATTTCAGATAATATATACACACACATAAAAATATATAATATAAACGAAAACGGAACGATATGATAATTTGCATATGGAAGCATGACATAACGATATCTGACCGAGACGATTACCTCAATCGGCAAATATTGACAATCAAATGGTCGAAGCAGTTAACGTTTATGACGCTGAACATTGGATTAACACAGCTGCTAATTTTGAAATCTCCGTAATACTTCCTAAAGAGAAAGTATTTCACTTAAGTGACAACATTAAAAAGGAAATGTTACCGCAAATAGCATTAAATCAGCAACACGTGAACACAGATCTGCGTGCAATATTTGTATAAATTTCAAGTCTACAATTTTTTTTTACAAACAATCATTCTTTCTATTCACGTATTCATAAATTCTAATTATCGTAACATTAAATATGTATATTTTTATAGACACGATTACTTTCAATATCAGTTTAGAAAAGTGTAAAAATATTAATAATTATTTCAGAAATATTACATCATTTTGTATATATAAATATTAATTATTATTTTTTTACCGATAAAGTAATTATTTTTTATTACGTATATTATTATTTTTATTTACATACAACCGTTTTAATTAAACAATTACTATTAAAATGTGTGAAATTGGTTATTTACACACTTCTTAAACATTTTAATGCATTATTAAAATTATTTGTTGATAAAGTTAGATACCAATTTATTTTTATGAAATGAATGATGATATGTTTAACTAGAATTAATTTTTCTTATCTATTTTATATTCATATTAGAGTTTACTATAAAATATCTATTAATGAATTATAAGTTAGTTTTATACAAAAATGTAAATATAAGTATTAATTTTAAAAAATAAACGATTAAATAGTTGTTAATTATGAAATATATTTCTAGAAAATTTTAAATAATGATAATTATTTAATTTTATTTAATATTTATATATTTTTTTAATAAATATGCGACATAAGAATAAATTTTAGAGATTAAAAACAAATAAATTTACATTAATCCTTACTTAAGTATAATTATCTAGGGGTTTTGACAATTCGAATTTTGATTCAAATATTTTTTATAATCTAAGAGACGTCCATATGTTACACCTTTGCCTATTTTTAAAATAATATTTTTATAACAACACTTTTTACTTTATTATATTAATTAATTATAGACAAACGGTTGAAAAAAATATTTAATAACTCTAAATTAAGTTTTATTTTATGTTATAGTGTTGTATTGTAAATAAATCAACATATTTTTTTAATAATCTAATTATTCTTCTATTGTAAACAAGCCAAAATGTTACATTAAGGGGTTATACGCAGTTGCGAGGCGCAAAAACGACGTTTTTTTAGGAATTTTTTTTAGAAACAGTATTTATTTTGCAATTACAAATTATGGTTATTTGAATAGATCCTACTTTCAAGAATAAAATAACATGTCGATCATAAAAAAATATTGAAGTGCACCGCTCCTGCAGACGATGTCCCGAACGACCTCCAAAAAAAGGCGCTTGGCGGTGATCTCCATATCGACGGTTTGGATTATTTGAAATCAAAAAATATAGTCAATTCTTTTAAAAAATAGATTAATGCAGGTATTGAACGAAGGAATAATAAAAATTTTCATTTTTGACAAAATGGCGTCTACTTGAAAAAAATTTTTCGTTTTTTACTAAAATTTTCGCTCCAAATTGTTTAAAAAAAATAGTAATAATTTTTGTAAACCTTATTCCTTCGTTCAATACTTGAGGAATGTATTTGAGAAGATTGTGTGAAAATTTGAGACCGATCGGTTCAGCCATATCTGAGATATCGAGATCACCGACTATGAAAACACCGTTTTGAGATAAACGCGTTTGAAGTTTCGGAAGTAGTTTACACATAGTTAAAAATTACTTACAAATTCAGGTGTATGTCCGAAAATATTTATCGGATTTACTTCCAATTTTCAGAGAATATACTCAAATATATGTGCATTCCGAAAATGCAAAAAAAATCAATTTTTTGAAATTTCTAACTGCGTATAACCTCTTAATTAATATATGTATTAGACGTGTTATGAGGTAATATAAAGTAAATAATTCTAATTATATATAAAAAGGGTATAATTAAAATTATAACAATTTTAATTCAAAGTTCAGTTTTTATCTGACTTGTGAAATCAAAAAAGCAATATTATAAGAGATGTTTCTCTCTCTCTCTCTCTCTATATATATATAGGGGTTCCCAATAAAAAATTCAGAACTTTGACAGCTGATGGCAGCTGTGTTTGGATTGTTTCAAACTCATTTTGACATTTCGACCCAGTACAGTTTGTCAAATTATCATCGAACGTTTAATACTTCAACAACGCTTAGAAATTGTAAAAACTTCAATAGACATATTAGAACAAAAGTTTAATGGGTCTATTATTTTACAAAATGGACCCTTAAATTGGCCATCAAGATCATGTGATCTAACTCCATTTAATTATTTTTTGTGGGGTTAGGTGAAACAATTGGTTTATGCTGATAAACCACAAACAACAAAAGTATTAAAAATAAACACTGAATTTGTAATCCATGAAATTTAATCATAATTATGTGAAAGAGTGACTAAAAATTTAACTAAATGAATGCACTATGTCAAGTAAAATCTTGGTTGGAGTGAAATTGTATTCAATCATTAATATTATAGAATATGCTTAAAAGAAAATAAATAACTCATTAATAAAATACTTTTTTTATTTCCATTTAAACTTCTGAAACTCTTATTGGAAACATTGTATATATATATATATATATATATAAATGATATATGTATATAAAAAAGGCAAAGACAGATATAATTAACTTTGATTATAGTTATAAAAAATACAAACATTAGTAAAAAATAACAATTTAATTGTAATTGAATAAAAAACTTAAAATTTCTTTATAGAAATATTTCACTCCAAATGCTTGATATATGTATACTTGAGAAAAATTTCATAATATAGTCATTATTTACATTTTGTAACATGACTTTGAAAATATTCTAATCAAAATATAATGAATATTATAATACATGGATTTTTAATATATCTTTATAATATATCAAGTTGATTAATTAGTTTTAATATATTAGAAGTAAATTTAGCATATGATACAAGGCCTTTGATATTTTATTTGTCTGCAAGAATATTGAAGGTATTTCTAATTTTAACAGAGAATTTTCATACCATATATATATATATAAACATTTTTATTTAATAAATTCTTATATAATAAACGCTCTAATTAAACATTTATGAAATTAAGAAATGTCCCTTTAAGCATTTAAAATATTATTTTATGATTGAAATACAATTATAATTGCACTCAGCGGGAGAATAATCATACTACAAAGAATAGGTCACATATGTTCATATTAATATTTAAATGCTTACACATATTTCTAGTATCATCGTTTAGTGAAATCGTGAACTAGATCTATCTTTGCATGAATGCCAACCAGTTTATAATAATAAAGTAGTTCGTGTGCTAAAATTTAATCTGTTACGTAAAGGTAAACAAAAATTGTGATCGAAACTTTTATTGAACGTGATAAAAATCAGATATAAAAGACAGTAATAAAAAACATGTGGTTTAATATTAACAGAAAGACAGAATTATTTGAAAATAGAAATAAAAAAAGATTATTGAAGAAGAACGATGAATAATAAACAAATAATTTTGTACAGATAAATCACTTATTTTAACATCACATGATTTTAAAATATTCAATAATCAATTTTTATACTTCAATTGCTAATAGGCATTTCGATGAACATTCATTTATTACTAGAATTATAATAATGACATAAAAATTAATTAATAAACACTTTTGTAAAATTTTGTTGCTTTGTGTTGAGTGAATTATTTATATAAAAAAGAATTAACTACTGTAAAGATACAATCGAAATAAATATAACTTATTTTTAAATATAGAAACATAATACATAATTTTTCAATTCTTTTTGCATATATTTTTTAAAAGTGTATCATATACTTATACATTCATATACAGTTATTCCCAATCGTATTTGTATACTAGTAAGATACAAGTTAAAAGCCAAATACACATCTTTATATAATAGTATTTATATTTGTTCTATTCACTTAAATATTTAATATAATAATAAGTTATATCAAGGTTCATATTAATTGCAAAATTTAATTTATGACGTCAAAAAAACTACAAATCAATATGAATGAGCCATTAAAACGTTCTATTTTCATATTCGTAAATGACATTAAAGTTTTATGTATAGAGAATTCCAATGATTTATGTTTAGATGTTTTACATCAAATATATTTGTACATCATTGCAAACTATTCAGTAGGTCGATTCAGTTCAATTAAGTGTTTTAGTAAAAACATGGAGACATCTATTGAAATTAGAAAATTGATTAATAATCATTATTAAGATGAAAAGACATTACGAAAAATAAATATTATTATTAATAAAAATTATTTTACTGTGTAACATCTATTAAAAAGTTTCACAATCAATAATGCGATAGAAAATGAACTCAGAACAGTAAACTTCTAAATAATTAGAATGAACAATGGATTGAAATAAGTAAAAAAAAATGCAAAAGTTGTTATTCCAAAATCTATTATAAAGTAAAAATGTATACTGAAAAATTTATTAGCGTTAAAACCATTCCTTGAGTTAAAAGTAAAAAAAAAATTAAAACGGCAGGAAAGCTAAAAAGAAACTATTTATAAATAAATGTTACAGACTAAAAGGGCTAGAATATGTAAAACGATATAAATATTATACATTTCATTTATGGAAATATGCAATTTTCACAGAAACAAATTTAATATTTTTTCCTTTAAGCAAATGATTTAAAAAAAAATTGATGAAAACTTGAATTAATGAAATCTACAACCTATCATGAAATATGACTGTAGATCAAATATAATGTAGAGATATGTTTTTAGTATCTGGTGTTGAAAGTTTGCACTTCATAGACGGAATTATGGATACAATGAAGTATATTAATATTTTAAAGCAAAACTTAAAGTGCAGTATGATTATCTAGGAAATTCTAAACAACTATATTTTCTATCAACATAACGAACACAAGTATAAGACTCATAAATAAGGATGGCTCTTATACAATTAGCCTAAAGTTATAGAACACCTTTGCAATTATTTGATATCAAAATTTCTGAGAAAAATTTAAATGTCGTCTTTAGAAATATAAAATTACAAAAACCAATGAATTGACAAATAGACTGAGTATCAGTTAAAAAACATCAAATCAAAATTATTTGTTTTAATGTTGTGATAAATTCACTTTTATACAATTGAGTTATTACCCCAACAACACAAGATATTATCCAAGTGTCTAATAATCACTTATAGTTCATTCTACTTGTTTTCAAGTTGATACGCATTTCGATAGCCATGTCATCATCATCAGAGCACTGTATTAATTTCACAGAGATCAATATATCGATTTGTAAATAATTTCACAGAAATCAATATATTTTATAATATAGATAATATAGTCATCGAAATGAGCAATAACTGGAAAATAAAGAAGGTGAACAATAAATTATTATTGGACATTTTTATAATACCTTGATGTACTGTAATAATATTTTGTTTATCCTAAAAATCAATCCATAAGTTACGAAAAATATTGGAATAGGTGTTAAACAATTAAACTAAAAATATTAAAAAAAATGCAATAATTTATTAATAAGATTTTATCATATTTAACAAATTTATTGACTGAATTTTCATAATCAACTTGTTTTGTAAGAATATAAATGTGAAAGGATTTTACGATTATTTCGTACTATTTTGATTTTTATTGTTTAAAATCATTAAAATTATTTATGTTCAAAATAACATATTTAGTTATAAAATTTTTGAAAAAAGAACGAATTAAAATATTAATATTAATTGAAATGTGTTTTATTTTTAATTATTCACTTTATGGTATATTAATATGACTGAAAATAATTATATATTATAATTTTTTGTAAAATATAATTAAAATTATCAATAACTTTTATGAGTAAATATTTTTTAATAAAGTTATTTTAGTTAACGTTTAGCTAAAAATAACCATTTGATATGAAACAATCTAATAGAGTAACATTTTTTGGTATTAAATTTATTTTTATAAATTTAAAAATAGAATAAAGGAAATTTATTAATAACAGAAAAATAAAACTTCTTATAAATTTAATAACTACTTGCATTTCCGTATAAATTTAAAATAAAAATGAAAGAAAATAATTAATAATAATTACAACTTTGTAAATAAAAAAATATCGTCGTTCTTCTTGTAAATAAGACATTGATGATTTCAGTTTGTAGTAACGTAAGTGAAATTCAAGAAAAACAATAATTATTTTTGTAAATAAAACTAATTAAAAAAATACTGTCGGTATTTCCCATTTGAAATAACTAGTCAGGTGATATATTTCACTATAAAAAATCTTAAATAAATAAATTAATCACGCGATGTATTATAAAAACCTCTATTGCTTAGACATGTAAGTTCTTTGCTCTTTGTAGCATACTTCTACACGATTACCAGTATTAATACTTGAGCAAAACTTACCGTGATTAAATTTGCCCTGTTGGGAAATAAGCATTTGAAGGGGAGTAACGGGCGATGTACGTGCCTTCATCTGAGGATTCACGCCGAACAAACTGTTCTTGGCGCTCTGTCCCACTCGCATGTATTGTTTGTGTGCCATCCCTCGTTTTCCGGTTCGTCGTGCTGTTGACCAAGCGACTGTCTGCTTCTGTAACAGTATAAAAAAGTGATACATCAGAAAAAAGAGTAGTAAGATTCTTTATAAGAAAGAACAGGGAATCAACAGATCGTGAACATTTTACTGTTTCGATTTTATGTTTGCTTAGAAGCGTAAAAAATATAAAAAAAGAAATGACAAATATTTTAGAATTCAATGATTGTAAACATTTATAGCCTGTAATCTTGATTATTTAAAATTTGTATTGAAATAAATTCGATTTAGATTAATATTTATAATATATAAATATAATACAGTCGGTCAATCACTTCTTAGCAAAACCACAAAATATTTATTTAGTATATATATATATACATATATATATATATACATATATATATATATATATATATATATATATGTAGAGAGAGAGAGAGAGAGAGAGAGAGAGGTGGTCCAAATAAGACTAAAAACTAGTAAATAATAATAAGTAAATAAATGTGTCTGAACACTTCAGTCCAATTTGGGCCAGAAAATATAATAACAGTTTATTATTTCAAACAATAGTATTTCAAATAATTATTTTTAAGATCAGTAATCGTTAAAAAATAATGAATTTTATAGTTAAAAAAGGATTGGAATATTTTTTAAAAAATATATAAATTTCATAAACTACGCAATAAATACTGTCAATAAGTCCAACTTTATAAAATTCGTCTTAAATATTTAAAAATAGACCATTATTTTTATACTTCTTTGTTTCTCAAAAAATAAATACTAGAAACAAGATTTAGTTTATGAATGATATAATTTATAATCAATATTTTTGTTATTGTTTTGTATGAATATTTTACTAAAAAAATGGATTAAAATTAATATCTTAAAAATAATCATTTTTAAATGAAATTACACAAATAATGTTGTACTATGTTGAATTAAATGTTTATTTTGATTTTTTAATTCATAAACGCAAAAGTAATTTGTGTTAGCTTATGTGATTCTTAACCTATAAATATCATAGAATTCCATTATTTAATAATTTTAACACGCAGTTAAAATCATCCAGATTGATAAACAAAAATTTGTGCTTTGTGGATTCAAAAATTAAAGACCATACCTTATATATTCATCACAATGCAATTTGATTTCTAGAAAAAAGTGCAAAACAAATACAGGAAAAGACTTGCTATATATGGAGATGTTGTTGCGATAAATAAAATATGTTAAAATTGATTTTGTAAGTTCCAAGTCAGAGATGTTCCTTTGGAAGACATTCTATTGTTAGGAAGATATTTTATACTTGATCATAGTAATCGAAAATAAATAGCGAAAGGCCACAAAAGAGATTGTCGACACACTTAAAATATGTCAAACATTAGTTATAAAGTACTTGGAATAGCTAGGTTATGTAAATTGATACGATGAGCGAGTTTTGTACCAACTAAACAAACACTCACACATATATACACACATGATGAACTAGATTTATATTTCCTATTTTTTTCTAAAGAACAAAAACAATTTTTTTAAAGAGGTTAAGGATATTTAACACTAAACCTATCACGACGGGTCAAATGACCCTTTTTAATTTTTTTTTCAAAATTTCTTACATAAAGCGTTATCACATCGCTAGTTAACTTTACGAATTTTAGTATAAATTACATGCAATGTATTTTTCAATATTTATTTCTCTCTTGTTTATTTTTTTACCGAAAAATATATGTAATTGGACCGCGATGGGTCATTTGACCTGTCGCAAAAATTCGTTATAAATGAATTTCTATATTTGAAAAAAGATGAAAACAGAGAATCTTCAATTCCACTTGGAGAATTCGTTGTTCTAAAACTAATGGAACCATTTACAGGATGTGGAAGGTCCGTCACCACTGATAATTTTTTTACGAGTACATCACTAGCTGCAAAATTACTAAATAAAAAAACCACTATCATTGGAACCATCCGTCGAAATAGAAGAGAATTACCAAAATTCACAAAGCAGGCGAAAAATGGTATGCCACGATTCTTCACAAAACTGTATAAATCGAATCATTGTACACTTATAGTTTTCAATTGAAAATAGATTTGTATCCAAAAAGTCAAAACATGTGCTTAGTGCAAATTGAGAAGAATCTTTTATTATATAAACTGTCATCAAGAAATCAGATAATAATTATGAAAAATATTGTTTGAAATTGAATTAATTAAAGATAGCAACCAACGAATAACTTCCAGAATTAGCGAATTCTAAAGGTGTTGTCTTTCAACAGGAAAATAGAAGATCATATTCTATTTTTAATTATTTGTTATGTACAAAAAATTGTTGCAGTTTAGTAAATTGTATATCTTTGGATTATTATCTATTCCTTTTACTTCAAATTAAAAGAGTTTGAATTTTGGTAGACAATAAAAATATTTTTAGAAGTGTTTCACTGAAAACCATGATCAAATTCTAGACTAATGGAATAACAAAGCTACCCAAAAAATGACAAAGTTACAAAAAATGGAAAATACATAACTGAATAAATTGATTTTTTTAACATGCGTCCATCCTCCACTTTCTATATTCTTCTATAAGGCTGCATATTATGTATTATAGATTATCCTTGTTTTGGGCTAAGATTATTTGGTTATTCATGAAAGATAGAATAGAAATGATTTTATTGTTAAAGGGAATCGCTACATTTTCACTTTTCATTTTCCATGTTTTCAAGGTTTATTCCAAGTATATCTTAAAAAATATAGGTGAGAGACAACTATTCTACTTGAATACTTCGGTAAATTCAAGCTCTCTGTTATTTTTTGCAAACTTTCACTCTTGCTTTCGTGTTTTTATATAGTTTTTTTTAATTATTTTAATGAAGTTTTTTGAGGATTTCCCAAAGATTCGGAGGAATGCTATCATAAGCCTTTTTTAAATAAACATAAGGTATATATATATATATATATATATTTCCTGTTCACTATTATTTTCTTTTCTATCTCCTAAATGACATAAAATAAATAGTCTGATCTACCAATCCTAAAACCTACTTGTTTTTTCATTTTCACCCTTTTGCATAAATTAGCCCAAATGAGAGTGAAGTGTTTAGACATACATTACTTACTATCATTTACTATTTTTTACTATCCCATCAGTTTTATTTGGGTCGCCATATACTTTTTAACTCATTCTTTAGAATTTTACTGTAAATTTTATTGATTATGCTAATAACTAATATTTCTACCATACATATTTGTATTCTTTTTTAATCATGGTCGATATGTGAGTTACCTCCCATTTCTTAAAAATTTCCATTCCATCAAGACAATTTTAAAATAATTAATGAGATATTAATGTAACTGAACTGATCCATATTTTTATAATTATACTGAAGTATTACCAGGTTCCGATGTTTTCCCGCTTCACGTTGTATAATTAATATTATAAAAATATCTTTTCTAAGAAAAATTATTAAAAAAACTTATTTATGAAAAAATGAGTTAAGTATAGTAATCTAATAAATTATACAATACATAAAATAAATTTCAAATAGAAATTTTTCAAACGTCTTAATATTTCAAAATTTAAAATTTATTTTTTCTAAATAACCCTTTTTTATTCTTTATACTACATTCCTCAATCTTTTCTAATATTAGAAATAATTTCATATTTATAATATATATTAAAAATATTTCATATACACTTATCCCCCGTTTTACACTGAAGATCTGTTCCTCAGAAAACCGTGTAAATCGAAATCGTAGATTTTTATACGCAAAATCGTGTAAATCGAGAATAAACTAAAATGTACATAATTCAGTCATTTATTTTAATGTAAAATAAAAATAAGATACTTTGAAAAACATAAATATAGTCCAATTATAAAATGACAAATATATAAAGGTATAAGTATGTAATTCATTTTATGGAAACAAGAAATATAAGATCCTTAAAAAATTTAACCAAAAGTTTAATTACTCTCATCACTTTAATAGACT
Organism: Neoneuromus ignobilis; assembly: GCA_029203775.1. Taxonomy (NCBI): domain Eukaryota; kingdom Metazoa; phylum Arthropoda; class Insecta; order Megaloptera; family Corydalidae; genus Neoneuromus; species Neoneuromus ignobilis. Next base: position 20,619,244 of record CP092092.1, on the reverse strand, counting down.
ATTAATCTTTTCTATGAGACTTGGTAATGAAATCGCAATTAACAATTGTGTTTGGTTTTTGGCTAAATTTTTATAAACCTCTTCATATTGAGTTAAGCATTTATTAATATCTCGCTGGAATCGGAGAGCTCGTTCAACATTCGGGCCACTTTGTAGAAAATTATTACCCAATTTTCGCCCTAATTCAAATATGTGCGCCAGTATTACCAAGTGAACGGAATTAAAAAATGACTGTAGAAATACGACGGTCGTTTGATAAGTATGGTAAATAAATTTATTGTTCAATTTAATTAATTATTTTCTTTTAATTTAGTTTTTCTTACTTTTTTACCATACTTATCAAACGATCCTCGTATATATGCAACCAAAATGTTCATTTTTATCAGTTTTTTTAAAAAGTCCGTTATTTTGAAAATCGTGTAAAAGCGAAATCGTGTAAAAAAGTACCGTGTAAATCGGGGGATAAGTGTATTTTATTATTATATATTAAATAGTAACAATTAAATATCTCAAATAAACTAAAATGAAAAAACCAGTACTAGTGTAGAAAGATACATAGTGTTTTGAGAAATGCATATACTATTTGTTTTATTTATAGTGAAATATGCCGTTCGTGAACTCGACTCATGTATATTTTATAGTGTTTGACCGCATGCACCTCATGTAAATGCACACGAATCGACCTTGAACTCGTTTTCATCTCTTAAGAATGCGGAAGCCGATAGAACAACACATGCATACGAAAAAAACGACAAGTCACTAATCTGTCTTATGACGAAAATCATACGTGAAAGTGAAATAACAACGTTGATAACTCAATAAAATACATGTCAATTGAATTTCGTTTTATTTTTATGGTTCATGTCTTTTCATGACATCTTATTGTTGTGAGAGTCATAAAAATAAGCCAGTAAATCAATTCCTAACAAGAAATACATTTCCAGTTTCACTGTAATAAAAATGTAAATGTCAGTAAAAAAAATAATTTCTCAGAATTTATAGTGATTTAAGCTTGAAATATAAATGAAAATTTGAATAAAATTATTTACTAATTACAATACATACATTAGAATTTTTATAAATATTTTTGTGTTTTTATCCTTGAATCACTTATAGTATTTTTTAGCTTCATGGATAAGTTTCGATTTTAAGGTCATCCTCTAACAGATAGTGTATTATTTTTTTCTTCTTTTTGTATATATTATTTTAATCAATATTAAGTTGTAATAGTTGAATATTTCAGAGATTTCATGAAAAAAAATTATTAAGTTTGGTACTGTTCTATATTTAGATTGCAGAGAGAGAAAAAAGGTCTTCATATTTATTGAAAACTGTATCATTGGACTTAGTATTTTAAGCACATATCATCATCAGCCTCTTTCTATCCATTGCTGGAAGAAAACTAGTCACAAAACTTTATATAGGATTTTCCAATAAGCACATCAGAAGTTTAAATGGAAATAAAACAAACAGTATTTAATTAATTAGATTTTTTAAGCATATTCTATAGCATTAGTGATGAAGTACAATTTCAATCATATGACCATCACGATTTCGCTTGACATAGGGTATTCGTTTAGTCCAATTTTTAGTCACTCTTTCACATAATTGTGGTTCAATTTCATGAATTACAAATTCAATGTTTATTTTTAATGCTTCTGTTGTTTGTGGTTTATCAGCATAAACTAATGATTTCACATAACCTCACAGAAAATAATCCAATGGAATTAGATCACATGATCTTGATAGTCAATTGATGGGTCCTTTTCGTGAAATGATAGAATTTTTAAACTCTTGTTTCAATAAATCTATTGAAGTTTTTACAATTTCTAAACGTTGTTGAAGTGTTAAACGTTTTATGATAATTTTCCAAACTATATTGAGTTGAAATGTCTAAATGAGATTAAAAAAATTGAAAGTTCTGATATTCTTGTTGGAAAACCTTATACTTTAAGTTATCCAATATATTTTTCTTCTATCTTAATTGAATTTACACTGAATTTATTTGTCTTCATTTTATTTATTCATGGGTCTTTTTAAATCTATATTTCCAATCAATAAGATTTTTTATCCATCAGTGATCATATATTTTTAATATAGGAACGGTCTATTTCAATGATAATTTTTTTATGTAACTTTGTGTTGTTTTCGGATTTGCTCTTTTTGTTTCTACATATTTTTCCTGATACGAATTTTTCCATGTTGCTTTTTGCTATTTGGAACCGTTTAATTATCCTTAACGAATAATTTTAATGATAATACCATAAATAATAACTGGTAGAATGCATCGATTAAACAAAAAAATTAACAAAGAGGAATATTCGAGTTAATAATACAAAAGTTTCTTCCTAATTAACACCATATCATATTTATTTTCTCGCTCACTTTATATAGAAATATTTTTTTATGTTAAAAAAAATATCTTAAATACACATGATTTTTAACTTCTTTTAATTCTATTTTCCAATGCTTTATAGAGTATCCCAAATGAGACTGGAAAATAGTAAAGTATAGGATAATATACAAGTGAATGTATGTCTAAATCTCTAAGTCTAATTTGGGCCACCTTATATAAATCCATTTCACAATACTATTATTTTCTTATATGTTTATCATATATGGTCATCAAAATGTAATGCCTAGATTTGTGTTTTATTCAAAAGAAACTATACACATGTTCCCCTATACACCATCCTATACATATGTATCTTTTAACAAAACACAAATCTAGGCGTCACATTTGGATGACCTATATAATCAAATTTTATTATACTTTGTCCAATTTTTCTATATATATATTTTAGTTCATTTGAGTTTATTGAGAAAATAATAATATCGTCAAAAATTCGTAAATGATTAAATATTTCATCATTTAATTTTATTTCTTAAAACTTCCAGTTTAATGTTTCAAACATTTCTTCTAATGGCATTGTAAATAGCTTTGGTGATATCGTATTGATATGTTTTATCCTTATTAATTTTAGAATTCTATATCTATGTATTTGTACGAAATATGTAGCATTTTTAAAAATATTTCTTAAAATTTCAATATATGCTCGTTTAATCCCTTCATTCTTCAAAACATTTAATATTGTTGATCCTAAGAGCATATATATATATATATATATATATATATATATATATATATATATATATATATATATGTATGTATATATGTATATATATGTATGTATGTATATATTTCAAATAACCTACTCATATATAATTAAATTATATTTGATAATACAAAAAAAATCATTTCAATTAATAAAAATCACTTCTCTGTCAATTATAATTTGAAATATCAAATTAGAAGCTAATAAATATATAATTCGAATTTAATGAAATTAATTAGAGAAATACTTCGATCAAAAATTTATATTATATAATCTTATTTACAGTTTTTATAAGCAATATTTTTATGATTAAAAAATAACAGATAGATTTTTTAATTATTATTTTCATCGGCAATCGTTTCAAATATACAATTCAGCCTTGCTGCAAGCATTAAAATTTTAATGTCATTTAGAAACTAATGAAGTGTTCGATTAAATGTCAATTCTATGACCGTAAATAATACCTATGTGCTCATAATTTATACCTATATGTATATATATATATATATATATATATATATATATATATATATATATATATATATCACACAATTGTGTAAAAAATAAATGTCGCTCTAAGGAATATAATTAAAGATTATTTTGTAACCACAAATAACCATTTTTTTAATGTAGTTTTTGTTGAAAATTAATAAAATATTCGCACTTAAATGCATTACAATGTGATCTTTATATCATATAATAATAGAAATTGTAAATTAATTGACATGTGATTTTTTTTAATTAATTAGAATAATATATATTCATATAGACATTATCTTTGTTTTTTTTAAAAAAATATATATAATTAAATATATAACCTGAGAAAAAAAATGTATTTTTTAATTAATTTTTTTTCAGTACATACATATTTAAGGTTAATGTAATATTTAAATAAACAATAAATAAATCATTTCACTGTTTCATTTATTCGATAAATTTATTGGAACTAGTTTTTCAAATAACTAATTCAAGGATATCATTTTAAAATTGACAAGTGGAGAAATATTACTTATTCAAATATGTTTATTACAAAAAGAATGTAACTTCGCTTTTAATTTTTTGAAATATTAAAGATATTTAAAAAATATGTTTAAAAAAATTGTAAAATAAAATAAGATATAGGAAAATATTTTATTAAGAGAATGATTAACAAAATATACTATAAAAATCTATATGTATATATAATAATTTATTCTATTTTTCTTTTATCTAATGGAAAGTATCTATTTTTATCAGTTAATCTATATAAAATATACAATTATTTCAAGAACATAGAAAAGTATTTTAATGAAAAGTATACTACTTATTATTTCACAGTTATACTTTATCTTTGATGGCCTTCAATACATTGAAACAAATGTTTTATCACCAGTACTTTACCAGGAATAGTGAAGGAAAGATATCTATTGATAAGATTCATTTACAATACTGTAAAAGTTATGAATGTCAACAAAAAAAGAATGCTACAGAAACATATAGAAATTCGTTAAAAGTTTTTGCAACAAATATAACATATAAAATATTATACTGAAGATAGTTTGATAAATTTAAGAATGAAGACTTTATCCTTAAAGGCGAAAAACGCTCTAGAGGACCTTTTATGATCGATGATGATATTTTTCGCAAGTTTAAAAGAAGACACATTTTTTATTAGAAATAATCAGAAAGTACTATACAACCCAATAAACAGTTTTAGATCACGTTCGACAACTTGGATTCATATAAAGGTATTTAAGATGGGTATCACATGAATTAATTTCTGGAGACAGACAGGATCGTATTATTGTTTGCTCGGCTCTATTTTCAGGTAATAAAAATGAACAATTTTCGTAATACTTCCTGATTAGAGATAAAAAGCTGATTAAATATGGAAATGTAGTGAGGAAAACAGCAAGTACAAAGTTGGAAAACCTAATCCGTTAACATATAAACAGAGTTTAAATGTGAAAAGAGATTTTTTTTTCTATATGGTAAGATATGAAAATACTAATTTATTATAATCGTCTAAAACCAAGAAAACGATTAATTCTGAAAAATATTGTGAATAACTGAACAATTTGAACAATTATATCAAAAGAGCGTTAGGCTCTTTTTAATAGGAAACAAATTATCAAACAGTACAACATAAAGCTACTTAGTTCTTTAACAATCCAGAAAAAAATAACAGAATTTGGTTAAGAAGTTCTTAGTCACCCAGATTATTCTTCAAATATATTACTTTTTGACTACCATTTCTTTTTGGCTCTACAAAATTTCTTAAATTGGAACAAAATATTAAAAATAAGATATGAAAAGGCACTTAGTTTCCAAAACGAGTAATTTTATTGAAGAGGAATTTAAAAACTTCAATTAATATAGAAAGAAATTGTTAATAACAATATAAATTATATTAATGATAAGTGAGATAAAGATATTAATGATTTTATTAATAATTCATGGAAGAAAAAAAGAATGAATTGTTTGAAGTGGAATAATTTAAAATATATACTTATCCAAGAATGAACTGACAGAGGTCAGAAATTGTATACATACTCACATATATACATATATATATATATATATATATATATATATACATAAAACTTATTTATGTATGTGTATTTATGTAAAAAAATCATCTAAATCAATACTATAATCAATAAAAAACTATGGATACAATTTTGATACGTAAAGCAATAACAACAGTGATGGAATAAAAATAATATCGTAGTTTTCAGTAAATGTAAGTAAGATGTAATTTATGGGAACAAAACTTTGTATTTTCATCTTCTTGTTAACAAATAGATAATAAAGGTGAGGTTATTTGTATATTTATTTGTAAATTCTAAACATGAAATCAACAGAGATTATTAGATGTGACCTCAAATATTCATGCAATTTTATGTAGGTCATAGACCAACATTTTTTTATTAATATACACGCAGCTATACACATGTTGCGCACTTTGTTGTCAGTATGTTTTATGAAAGTGAAATATTTACTTTCATATTTTACAAAATCTTTCAAATATATTTTTTTAATAACAAACTGACTGGAGAAAAATAATAAGATTCAATATGTGTTAAAAAGTTATGTCAAAATTTTATAATAATTATGGTTAAATAATTACAATATTCTATTAAATAAAAAGTAATAAGTAATATAATACAATAAATGTCATAAATAAAAATGGTCAGAGTTCAAATTAATCTTTTAATTTCGAATCAGCTATTATACAAGTTTTTGTATTATTTGTGATTGCGTATTACCAAAAATTAATTAAATTATTAATACAAAATAATAGCAGGTTTATGAATACTACATAATGATTTCAATATATGTATATATATATATATATATATATATATATATATATATATATATATATGCATATAATTCTCTTTCACCATTCTAGAAAAGATTGAAAAAAAATAACCATTGAAAAATAAATTGAATAATAAAATCTCTACGAAAACAAATTGAAAATATTGATTAACATAAATATTAGTAATTACTGAAGTAAAAATAATATTTATAAAACATAAAACAAGATTAATTCAAATAAATATAAAAGAATTACATACATACATATATATATATATATATATACACATGTATATATATATATATATATATTCATGCGATATATATATATACCGTATGTATATACCATACATATATATATATATATATATATATATATATATATATATGCCGATTTTAAAAATATATATATATATATATATATATATATATATATATATTCATATATAAAACCCTCGATGAGATCTTAATGTTACTCTTCTTTGATTCTCCTGTACTACAACTTGTTTCGATAGTGTGGTCATCTTTATATAATATATAATAAGTGATTGTTAAACAATATATAAAAATTTTAAGTGTTAGAGAGTAATTCTTTTATTAATTATCATACTGTCAGTTTCACTGTTCTAATTAATCAACAGAATTCCTTACATATACTTTCAGAGTTGCACAATTCGTTTTCTTAGTTACAGATAAGAGCATTATTTATTGTTGACTTCTTCAATTACAAATTATTTGGGAATTGGTGATTGAGTTAAAGAATATTAAGTTATTAGCTAATCTGTAATGAATAAAATATTTTAATATTTTTAGAAAATAAATTTTTAAAGATACAAGTTATGAAATTTAGACATACATCTAATAGAAACTCGTTTTTAATTTATAATTGACTTATCTAGGAGATTAGAATTAAGTAATTTTTTACATTCTCTTTAATAAATTTAAGTTGATTTATTTAATATACTGAAAGAAACCATTTACTTAACTTTACAGTTTTAAAAATAATAAAAAATATTGTAAGATAATTTTACTGTTCACCATATATAAAATAAAGCAAATAGATTATATATAATGGCTGGTTGTAAACAATAAAAAGATGGAGCCAGACTAGAATTATTTTTTTTATAAAGAATCAGGTCCAAATCATAAACAATATAATAATATGTTATAAAATAATACGAACACAAACATTTATAACATAAAAATATTGATTAATCAGTAAACCATATAAATCGTTATTAAGATTCCAAAATGAATGTACTAATCAAATTTATTTGGATGCAAAAAAATTGTGCTAATACCTTCACTTCTAATTCACTGTTACGAACACACACACAAATATATATAAATATATATATATATATATATATATATAGAGAGAGAGAGAGAGAGAGAGAGAAAGAGAGAGAGAGAGTTATATATAATATATAATGAAATGAATATCAAATACTACTTTGTCTGAGATTTATATTAATTATTATGAAAAAGTTTTCGACTCAATTAACACGTTAGCAATATTAAGTAATTTAAAAAATTAAGTAATTAACAAGAATCAATCATTAAATAATTGGGGAAGAATAAAAATATGATAGTGTCAATTTAGAAGAAATTTTCATATCTTGAAGTTAAATATTCATCTATATTTAAAGAGAATTTTTTTAATCGTTACATCCTGTCTATTCATATTTATAGTATTAAAACATAAATCTTAAATTATAGAATAATTAAGCGACACTAATAACATAAAAAAGAATGAAAATATAAAATTTGAAATAGCAAGTAGATAAAAAGAAAATCGAATGAATTAAAAAAAATAACTAACAGACGTTAAAGCAAAAATGAGAAATTTGAAATGAAAATGAGCTGGTCATATAGCAAGAAGAAATAACTATCGATATACAAAAGAAATTATGGATTGAGAACTTAAATAAAGGGTTTTTAAATAAGTGCTTCAGAAGTTTAAATGAAAATAAACCAAAAAGTATTTTATTAATTAGATGTTTTTTTTCATTTCTAAACATATTTTATGGCATTAATAATAGAACACAATTTCACCCATATGACCATCAGGACTTCGCTTGATATGGTGCATTTGTTTGGTCCAATTTTTAGTCACTCTTTCATATAATTGTAGTCCAACTTCAGGAATTACACGTTTAATGTTTTTTTAATGCTTCTATTAAAAGTAATGTTCTGTTTGTGGTTTATCAAATGTTAAACAAATGTTCTGTTTGTGGTTTATCAGCATAAACCAATAATTTCACATAGCTCCACAAAAAATAATCCAATGTGGTTAGATCACACGATCTTGGTGATCAATTGATGAGTCCATTTCGTGAAATAATAGACTTTTTAAACTCTTGTTTCAATAAGTCTATTGATTTTTTTACAATTTTTAAGCGTTTTTGAAATATTAAATATTCTATAATAATTTGCCAAACTATACTGGGTTGAAATGTCTTAATGAACTTAAAAAATCAAACATTTTTGCCACCAGTTATCAAAGTTTTGACATTTTTATTAGAAAACCCTATATATCATTCAGGAAAATACTAATAAATAAATGGAAAAGAGATATAAGAAAATTCTTTGGAAAGTCTAGAAGAAAAAGATATTGGATTGATCGAAGTGGAAATTTTGGATAGAGATTTTTATTTACCAGTAGACAGAAAGAGACTAATGATGTTGTATATATATATATATATATATATATATATATATATATATATACAATGTTTATAAACAAAATAAAACTAAATTTTCTTTCAACAATAATTACGTTCTTTAACAAACATTACTAAATAAGACAAGTGTCAAGGCTCCAAACAATCTAACCCAAAAATATAAATTATAATTTTATCAAGGAATACGATTTAGTTAGTTAAAATATTATGAGATATACCTATATTCAAACTATCTAGTAATATTGAAATGAATAAAAATTATTCAATCATCGAGATGTCGATTTTATCTAATTTATTTTATAATTAATATATATATATATATATATATATATATATATATATATTATTTAAATAAGAACAAGGCTGCTGAAAACTAATGTATTTTACATTCAAAAAAATGTTTTCAAAAAATATGCAAATATTTTTTACTGCTTTTACCATATCAAGTAAAAAGAAACAATGTTACATTCGCAAAATATTATTAAAGAAAACATTTTTCGAATTAAAAATCTTATACATAAATAATACATTTACTATGTTAATAAAAAGAATAATCTTTTTATAAAAAATGTATAACAAGGTAGTTATAAAACGAGTGAAATTTATGAATTGCTATTATGAATATATTTCCTTTGTAATGTGTCATATATTATATACAATGTTTTTTACAATAAATGCTTTATCATTATTTTTAATCATATGAAAGTAGTATAAAATAATAAAAATTACTTTCATGTTATAAAGTTAACTGCTTGTATCATAAAATTTAAAGAAACCACATTTCTATTTATAATGTAGTTCGTGTAAAAAATATTTGATAATATCAATTAAAATGGACGAGATTTACATACGTATATTTTTAAAATGGAATAAATATTAAGAGATATTTATCAACAAAATAATGTAAAGTAATTGAATTTTTTGATATATATATATATATATATATATATATATATAGTTAAAAAATATTTTTTGACAAATTCATCAAGTTCAAGCAATTCATTAGAATTTTCAAACTACATAATTTAGATAGAGCCGAATGACAATTTCACAACTGATATTTTGTATGATAAAGATTATAGATAATTTTAAATACCCTAACACAGTGGTCGGCAATCTATGACCCGTGGGTCACTGAGTGACCCATTTGATAATTTTAAGTGACCCACTTTAGTTCCGAAAATAAAGTACTACTCCAAAATTTTTACTTCAAAATTGATATTATTTGAAACTGACATAAAAAGTAAAAAAATTCATTTCTTTCCCTTGTTAAAAAAGGAACATGAAAAAGAAAATATCGATGAAAGCAATCTAAATATGTTCGAAAGTTGGATTTTCGTCATTAAAAGTGAATATGAAAGTCGGTTTCAAAGTTTTAAGAAGCATGGAGAAATGTTTACATTTATAATAAAGCCCGAGGAAATAGAAGAAAATGTTCTAAATTTGCAGTGTTTTCAATATCTAAAAATTGACAATTTTAGTTTAGAAATGATTGATTTTAAAAGTTCAACGTTATGGAAGGATAAATTCAAGAAATTGCGGAAAGATTTGGAAAAAACAAGATAATCATCTTCTCATGATATCAACATGTTGGGCATCACTTCCTACGAAGTTTTCATCTTTGAACAAAATTGGCTTTGCCATTTTGTCCACATTCGGTTCAACTTATAAATGTGAGCAAATATTTTCACAAATAAAATTTATATTAAGCAAGAACAGGAACAGGTTAACTACCGAAAATTCAGATGCTTGTATTCATCTTAAAACGACTAACTATAAACCAGACTTGACTAAATTGACGTCACAAGTTCAACATCAGGGGAGCCATTGATATTGAAGAGATTATTTATAAATAAAGTTCATTCAACTATGTTTGTAATTATTTTCTTAATAAAATATATCTTATTATTTACTAAAAGACTGTTTTAATACGAAAATATCTCTGACCCAAACGTCTCTTTAATACTCACATTTTGGTTGATTTTGACCCGCGGCCAAAAAAGATTGCCCACCCCTGCCCTAACATGTCCTTAGTTTAAAGTTTTTGTTTTAAAATTCAGACCTTCCTATCTTTAATAGCTCAAAAATATTTAATTCATATCAACTAGAAGATGTTACTGACGTTGAGCTTCGAACTGACCTATTAAGTGAAGAATGTAAATTCTACTGAACTTTAATTATTCAATCAATTAAAATTAAACGATTTTTTTTAAAAAAATCTTAAGTCTTCAAAAAGTCAAATTGAGTTAATGACTTCAAGAGTAAATGAATAGAGCCGTTTAAAAAAATGAAGTTCAAAAATTATGGAAAACTACTACTATACTTTCAATATGGATGTTCCTTAAGTTATAGAAAAAAAATCCAAAACGTAAATTTTATATTAATATACAGTATACGAAATGTACTGTATATATAAAGGAAGGATTTTTTCCATAAAAACATCAATTGTTCAGGAAATATACGCAATAAAAATGGTTAATAAATTTGAAAACTATTAGGTTGGTGTATATGAAATAGTAGATTTTGGTGTATAGTCAAGATAATTGCAATTTTCATAACAAAAATCGTCGGAAGGAGACGCGAATTGTGTTTGGTATTAAAGTATAATTAGTATTGCACAAAATTATAGAACCATTTCTACACCAAATTTTAGTGTAAGAAGACAGTAAAGAGTTTTTAAAAAAACTTTTTACTGTCTTCTTGGAAATTAGCCAAAAATATATACTTTTGTTTTATGAGTATAAATTTGGATACAATGTTGCGGAAGTAACCAGGAATATCAACAGAGAATTTGTAACTAATACAGTAAGCAAATGAGGAATAGAGCAATGGTGAAAAAATTTTTAATCAAGGGATAAAAGCTTTAAAAATAAACTTCATATACATTCAAGATTATCCATCAACAATTACGAACTGCGTACACTAGTGTAGTCAAACTCTTTTCAATCTTTAAGATACATTATAAATAATCTAGGAGTGCACCATTTAACAGATTTAAATATGAATAAGTACTTGAAAAAAATTAAGAAACTGGATAAGTGGGTTTTTTGAAAACTAACTAAAAAATTTTTGATGCATCGGTTGGAAGTTTGTAATTCTCTACTCGCTCAAAACAGAAATGGGTTGTTTTTGAGTAAAGTATTAGTATATGATAAAAAATTGATTTTATATAATAATCATCCCCGATCTGCATAATGGCTGGATGTTGGTATGGTCTTAAAATATATATCAAAACTGAATCTTCATCTGAGAAAGATAATCTTGTAGTCTACAATTAGCGTTATTCACTATTCATTCTTGTGAATCCAAGTGAAACCATTAATGCCAAGAAATACTCTTCCCAGCTTAAAGAAATGTATTAATAATTCCGTGTTAAACAATTTATATTGATTAACAAATATAGAATTACATTGCTTCATGCAATCTCAATCACATGTTTCAAGAACAATTCAAAAATTGCAAGAATTACAGTATAAGACTCTTTCTTATATACCATATTTATTAAATTGTCGCCAATGGACTGTGACTTTTTTAAATATTTGAATTGTTTTTTGACAGAGAAAAAAATTAATAATTAAACAGCAGTCAAAAGCACCTTCGAGATAATTTTTAAGTGTAAAAATTCGGATTTATATAAAACTGGCATAAATGCACTTGTATCTCATTAAGAGAAATATATAGCATCCGATAGTGTTTATTTAAATTAATAAAAAAAAATAAAAAGTTACAGATGTTTGAATCTTTATTAAAAAAATCCATTATTTCATATACAACAACCTAATATAATAATTATCCTCTCATTTACATTTAACAAAGAAAAAGAAAAATTTGTTCACCGATATAATCATTTTTTTATTCTCTACTATATTAACAGTTATTAGAACGCTTCAATATACAATCTGTATTAATTTTTAAATTTTATAAGGACATGCTTTGATGGCAATGAAATGATCATCTAAATGTACATCAGGAAATAAAATAACAGAAAGTGAATATAAATATTTTTTAAAAGTCTTATAATGTTGAGACAATGTTTATATTTTTTGTAATAAAATATGTATTTTTCACTCATACTAAGAAATTATTGACCTTCTTACGTATATGACTTGCAATTTTATTCCTGATATATTTTTAATATTATTTCTTTATTATCTGACTATAGTATTTTAAGATAGAAAACAAATAGTTTAGTAAAAGGAAATAAATATTTATAACCATTATTTTTTTAACTAAAATAATATTGTCACCTGTATTAAAATAATATTTGTTTAATTCAATGTAACATCAAGTACAAATGACATTTAAAAAATTGATTTATATATATATATATATATATATATATATATATATATATATATATATTAATCTAATACTATCTAAACATTTATAAAAACTACACAAGAACAAATATTCAAATTCATGGCTAAATTTTTATTTTAAATACACAATCAATAATAATAACCTTGTCTCACAAGAATAATTCATTCTTAGTAAAATGCGATTTTGTCGAAAAAAATATAAAGTATATTTTATATTGTCGACTGCCCGACCACGTTTAAATCTTGACCTAGATAAATAAAAATTATATTTATAACGTATATATGTATATACGGATTTACACTGAGAATGAAAATAAACAATAAACGTTTTTTATCGAATAAAAAAAATAATTGTGGGAATTTCCAGTCAGAAGCTTCTTAGTAACCACGTAGATCAGAATTCTCGTATATAATTTAAAAAATTCATATATTTCAATGTTTTATATTTAATGTATTCAGAAATATTACATGACTTTAATATAAGTTTTTATTTTAATATTAATGTGCAAGTAAATATTGCATGGAAAAATTATAAAACATAAATAATAAATTAATATTTTACTTTCCATTCAAGTGACAATTATGTGTGAGTGTTATTGTTGCAGTTGTTATTTAAAATAATAGATAACACACACACATACATATATATATATATATATATATATATATATATATATATATATATCAATAATATCAACTAATATCAGGTCACTACTGGGCGAAAGCTTCAATGACTTAACCATCCATTGGTATCTGGTCATACCACGCTGATTAGGTGGGTGGATGAGAATTTTTTATTCAAGATTTACTCCTTTATGAAGGTTGTCTTCACTAAGGCTAAAATTCCCGTCTATCTGATATATCTGACAAAGGATCAAATGCACTTCTTCCACATGACAGGCGGTGATACTAGCTAACACACTATCGGTTGGTGTATGTGTGTATATATATATATATATATATATATATATATATATATATATATAAATAACCTCTTTTCATCCACTACAAAAGATCATTTCTAAAATTTTTCATTTCCAGTGATTCTTTCTCTTCCATTCCTTACATACTCCTTGAGCCTTCATATATCTCTATCAATAATTTAAGTGATAAATATAACTAATTATGATTAATTATGCTGTCGAGTTACAATAATTAAGACAATAAAACATGAGTATTAAATACTAAAATTATTTAGAAGTCCCTAACGACACAAAGAAGTATGGAAATATGCATATTAATACTAATATGTATACTCAGAAAGAGAATTAAATAAATTAGAATTACAACAAATGTTATGGACGTTAAAGTAAAAGTAAGAATTTTAAAATGCAAAAGGGTTGGTCATATAGCGATAAGTACCGATGAGTACCATGGAAAAGAGACTCCGCTTGGAGCTTCCTCGTAAAGGTTCGTGCGACTCTTTGAAAAACTTGACCAGCAAGAAGCCACCTTGGTGGCTTGGAGCTCCCCCTGGTCAAACGTTTTGCAACAGTTTCAGTGGAGCACTTTGTTCCACTGAAATTTGAGATAGGTTCCTATTGTGCATCCTTTCTATCCATGCGACGTTCAGGTATTTGTGCGACTAGAGGCATTACCTTCTGGTACCCCTCTAACAACCGACCACATGGTGGTCGTTGCGATCTCTTGGTTTTGGAAAAGAGATATTATTGATCGTAAATCTACTTATAAGGTATAGAAAGAAAAAAATAGATAGATACGATAGGGATATAAGAAAATTCGTCGGAATGGATTGGAAGAAAATGGCAGTGGATCGGTTGAAGTAAAATGATTTGGAAGGGGCCTTTATTAAGCAGAAGATAGAGAAAGGATCATAATTTATACGTATGTATGTAAATATGTATATATAAATATATATATATTTTTATAAATATGGTTTTCTGATCGTAATGACAAAATATTAACAGCTGGTGGCAACCATTTTTGATTTTTTAAGCTCATTTTGACATTTAACTCAATAAACTTTGGCGAGTTATCATGGAACGTTCAAAACTTCAACAACACTTAGAAATTACAAAAATCTCAATAATATTATTGATCAAAAGTTTAATGAGTCCATTATTTCACGAAATGGACTTATCAATTGGCTACCAAGATCATATAATCTAACTCCATTGGATTATTTTCTGTTGGGTTATGTGAAATTATTGGTTTATGCTGATAAACCACAAAGAACAGAAGCATTAAAAATAAACACTGAATGTCTAATTTATAAAATTGAACCATAATTATGTGAAAGAGTGACTAAAATTGGACTAAACGAATACACTATGTCAAGTGAAGTCGTGGTGGTTATATAAGTGAAATTGTATTTCATCATTAATACCATAGAAAATGCTTAAAAAGGAAAAAATAAATAACTAATTAGTTAACCCTTTAACTGTTTAATTTTGTTTCGAAAAACTTTTTCTGCCTGCTTAATTATTTTTCAGCGAAGACGAGTATACTCGACATAAACAGAGTAAAATGTTTCTGCCTATAAAAGTAGGCAATTATGATTAAAAATCAAAAGTTGCGTGTTGGTTTTTTAGAAAATATATATTTTTATTCGTTGTTAACAAACAAAATTTATTTCATTGATAAAAAAAATACACATAAAGATAAAATTAAGGCATTATAGGAATGAAAACAGAAGCAATAAAAGACCAACTGAATTTCAAGAAATCTAAGTTACAAAACTAAAGATTTAAATTAAGATTTAAAATAAATTAATTTAAATTAAGATTTAATTAAAGATTTAAAGTTTTGTAACGGTACTTCCCCAGAATTTGTTATTTCAGCTTAATACAAGCTATTGTGTATTAAAATAAATAAGGTTGCCAGACTAACGAATATTCTAAAATGTACATTTTTTAAAAGATCTTTATTTGCCCTTTTTCAGGGAAAAAATTAAAGTTGATTCGTTTAATAATAATACGAATGCGATTTTTTTTATCTTCACGACGAGTATACTCGACATTATGCGAACAATTTTCGTTTCGCTCTGACGAGTATACTCGACATAAACAGTTAAAGGGTTAAATACTTTTTGTTGTATTTCTATTTAAACTTCTGAAGTGCTTATTGTATTGGAAAACATATATATATATATATATATATATATATATATATATATATATATATATATATATTTATATATATGTGTAAATTAATATAGATATTGTACAATAGCAATTAATAGTAAAATAATTCTAATATTAAATTAGATACAAATGATCAAAAAGTACTGATTAATTAATTTAAAAAGATATAATTTCATGACTTCAATTAGTCGATTACATTCTTATCGATAATAAAATAAATATTATTCTAGTAAATATATAATCTACTGAAAATTATTTATTAATTAATATTCATCTCCTTGAACACATTCTTTATAATATAAACAAACATATTACAAATATAGATACATACTCATTAGTATTTGTAAAGAGTACAATTTTATCGTCTATAATAAAAAAAATAAAAATTACGTTAGTCGAGTAAAAAACTGGTGATATATTTCTAACAATTTGATTTATATTTATTATGTATATATATGGAAAAGTTTTAATCGTACGACCTCGACATTTTTCCGTAGAAACTCGATTACTAATTGCTTTCTTTTTCAATATTGCTGTTGATCTTGTAATCTTTGCTAAAATTCGTTTTAATCGTTTCGAAGTATCTCATCAGAGAATGGAACGATTAAGAATATTGACAAAGTATAATGTAATAATTATATATTATGTATACTGTTAATTTTTTAAAATTAAAAAAAAATATATTACTTTAGTAAAATAATATTTACATTCTTTAAAATGACATAATTAGAAAAAAGCATCAATTATGAAATCATTTGAAATGTATCACTAAAATGAAAAGTAGATAATATTTTTCATAATTGTCACATTTATACATTTTTTATATAACTCACAAATATTTTTTATGACTATTTAAATAATTGATATTTTCTAAACTTCAATAACATTTTAAAAATATTAATAGTCTGTACTCATTTCAATAATTATTAATTCAATAAAAGTAAAGTAATTTTACATTTAAATGAAAACTGTCAATGTAACCTTTCGAATGAAATGTAATACTCAAGTATTTGTAATAGTAGTGCCACAACTGAACAATTGTCTCATAAATATCATCCAATGGAAATAGAACAGGACTTTTGAAATCAATTATTTTTAATATAAAATTACGTATTATTTAAATAATATTAACACAGATAATCATTGATTAGTTAAGCAATATCTATTTAAAAATGTTTTACTTATATGGAGAAAATAAAGATTTTTAAATTCATACAAAAAACAATAATTGTATAAAAATAATAGTTAATTAGATTTTTTCTTTAAGTTTATTTCAGAATTGTATAATTGTCGAATCTAGTTGTAGTTTATTACAATATGAACAATAATTATTAGATTTTTGATTAGAGTGAAGAAAAAAAATCGTACACATAAAAATAGCTATAGTCTTAATCTATTGTATATTCAGTTTCATAAATTCAAATAAATCAAAATATTAATTTTTTATATAATATATTTGAATAATTATTAACATGATCCTAATTATTATTTGTTGATATACTTATTTAAAAACATCGGTTTTTTTAAAAAATAGTTTCTTTTTTCAATAAATATTAATAACAATAAATGAATTAGTGTATTTTTTTAATTATTTTTTTACAACAATGATATATCTTCTGAGACTAAACTTTATATGTATGAAATAAGATTTTTACTTGAATATTATTGTTTACAAAGACATTTTTTTATTCAGTCTGAATTTAAAAAATATATATTATTAGTAATGAACAAAATTTTTGGATTAAAAATTTACATTTTTTTTAATAAGGCTTATAAATTTAATTTAAGTTATGTTATTTAAATTTTATATACATACATATATTATATATATATATATATATATATATATATATATATATATATATATATATATATATATATGTATGTGAAGTTGAAAATAAATTCATTTAAAAAAGGATAGAAAGAAGATTTTTTTTTATTTAAGTGGAAGAAAAATGATTTATGTGTTTTTAACATTGAATATGAATGTGACTTTTCAAAAAAAAGTGTTTTTTTGAAATTGAAGTGGAAAGTTTTGGAAGAAAATTCATCCAACGTGGATGAAAAAAATAATATGACACATGTGGGTGTATATATATATATATACATATATATATATATATAGAGAGAGAGAGAGAGAGAGAGAGAGACAGAGAGAGAGAAGAAAGGAGTTAAAAAATATAAACATTGAAATACTATATAATTTTCGTAATTGTGCATATTATATTTGTGAAGTCCATATCGTTTCTTTTTTTTGTTGAAACACGATCGTCAAAGTAACTGCTTAGTTTTGTTGTTATTTTTTCTGCAATAGTTTTATAATTATTATATACAATCCATTTCAATATAAAGCAACTTCTATTTCTGGTTACGATTTTTCCCTCTATTTCTACTAACAATTTTTTCCATTATTTATTTATGCAATTATAATTGTAGATATTGTTTTTCTAAACATACTTAACAATTAGACAGTTTTGATCACAGATGCTCCAGCTAAATGTACACTGATGATCTATTCTCTAAATGTAGAACCCCATTTATTTTTAAGATATATACACACATAAATGCATACACACATACATACATACATACATACATACATACATACATACATATATATATATATATATATATATATATATATATATATATATATATATATATATATATATATATATATATATATATATAAAGATATAATATATATTATGATTAACACTACATTATTGATGATAAGGTAATCGAAATGTGCATTTATAAATAAAGAGAACAATTAGGATATATTAAGTACTTACATAAAATCATGTGATATAAATATTAGTTAATCTTTAAAATAAAGGAAATTATTTATTTGAAATTGACTGAGAATTTCAATTATTCAACATAAATTAGTTTATTTTTCAATCTTAATGTAAACATAAAAGATAACATATAAATATTAATAAGATCATTAAAATATAATATACTGATTACATTAAATTTTTGAAAAATATTGGAAGAAATGTTTTAATAATATCTACATGTATAAATACATATATATATATATATATATATATATATATATATATATATATATATATATATATATATATAAAGACAGAAAGAAAACTAAGTGGAACAGAAATTAAATAAAAGTTGCCAAAACAAAAGCGAAGATTTTTAAATGGAATTATGCTGATCATGTAACAAAAGGAGATCATTGATGGATAAGAAAAATTATTATTGGGAACCTAAATTTTAGCTCAAAAAAGGATCAATAAATAGATAAAATATAGAAACATATGAAAATTCGTCGGAATCAACTGAAAGAGAAAGGCATTTATTCGGTTAAAGTGGAAAGTTTTTGGAGAAACCTTCATTCAGTAATGGATAAGAGGAAGTTTATGACATATATGTATGTGTGTATGTGTATATATATATATATATATATATATATATATATATATATACACTATATACCAGATGTTAAAACATAAATACGAAATTGAACAGAATGTGTTAGATAATTTTCAATCAATTGAATTTTATTCTTAAAAATTAATGTTTTCATACTGAAATTCTCTTTGATATATACTGACAGTAATGGCTATTTCTATTCATAAATATGATTGCTGTTGATATGCTCATGTTAAATGCACCACACCTTAGCAATTTTATATAACTGTTGATAGAATAAAGGTCATAATATAAAAAAAAATACACGCATGTAATAAATTCTTACTAGGGATATTAACTGTATCGGAAATGCATTAAATGTACATTGAAGACAGGTCATTGCACTACTAGTTAGATAATGGAATTGTAAACGCCCGACTGAGAGTAATCTACAATCTAACTGGTGGATGCATCGTTCAGCATCTTTTAGAAAATAAACAGTGAATTGATAAAAAATAAATAAAATCTTGTCTATAAGAACTGACGATGTGTAACGTGCAATTCTCTATAAAATTAGTCAGTAGTACGTTATAATATAGCCAATAACAATCAACTGCATGGCAATTTTTTATTAAATAACTGTTTTTAAATTGTGGGTATATAATCTTTTAGTATGATTAACTGATATTAAATATCGCTACTTATTAATAAAATGTTTTAGTTATAGGAATTTGTTTGATTTATATAACATTGAGTTTAAATTGAAAAAATATAAGTTTTTGTTTGTTGTTCATCGTTGTGATATTATTTTTGTAATTTTCTAGGGATAAAAATTTAATTGTAAAATGAAAAAATAACGACCCAATGGTGAAAATCAAATATAATAAAAACAAAACTACAAAATCTCAGATAAAAATAAACAAATTTAACTTTTTAAAAAGCAATAAAATAATATTAATTTTTAATAAATTTTAAAAACGAGTGCTGGAATTTAGTACCATAAATTAGAAATTCAATCATATCTTCATATAATGATTATAAGAGTTGAAACTTTAATTCATGTATACAATTATGCAAACAAAACAATACACTGAGATATTGTATTAAAAACTAATAAATTGTATTACAAAATCTATAATAGTATATGTTTAACATTGAACAATAATAGATTATTGAGAAATAACAAGACATTTTGAAGCTCACTATTTTATTAGTTATTTACAACACAAAACCTTGTAAAAATATTTATGTAAATAATGAGAATTGACCGTATAGAGATGATAAATCGAATTCAATTAGCTAATTATATGCACATTGATTTTATCTACCCAGATTAGGAATTTATTTACTAATTTTTCTAGTATACAAAAATTCAAATACATTTTACCTCAAACAAGAAAAATATATACTTTTTACTTCAATGACATTTTTGAAAAAAATGTAGTAAAAATTAGTAATTACATAAAATGTGTGTGTATATGATCATTATTATCAGCCTTTAATCATATTCCTATCTATTTCTCAAAACATTCTAAATCCAACAATTTAACACTTTTCTTTTCTATCTTACACTGACGAACATAATAATTTTTTTTTATGTTTCCATCTATGTATGTATTTCTTCCAACATCGTTTTATTTATCTAGCTTTTTAATCATATATATATATATATATATATATATATATATATATATATATATAAAACTTTCAACGTCATCCACTTTCTATCCACTGTTTATTAAAGATTTTTTCCAAATTTTTCCCCTTTTCAATGATTCCACGTCAACGAATTTTCTTATATCTTTCTTCTTGACCCTTTTATAATTTTTAGTTCTCAATTAATAGTTTCTATCCCCAATAGGCATTTTTTTGTTACATGGTTGACTCATTTCCATGTTAAACTTGTTATTCTTATTATAACTTCATTTTTTCGTTCAATCTACTCCTTATTTTTTCGTTTTTTACATATTTTTTCCAAAATACATTTTTCATTGATTATTTGCTTTGTCTATTATCATTGAATTATTCTGGCAATCACGATCCATGTTTTCTTAACATAGGAAAGAATAGATAATTTATTGAAAATTTATTTTGATAATTTATCAAAAACTTTCGTACAAACAAACTGAAAAATTACACTTTATAATAATTATATATATATATATATTATATATATATATATATATATATATATATATATATATATATATATAATTATTTTATAAAAAAATATTTTACACCAACTCTACAGAATATTTTAAGTGTTCAATTGCTATTTATTTTTCATTTTATTTGTTTTTAACTTATTGTGCATGTATATATATATATATATATATATATATATATATATATATATATATATATATATATATATATATATATATATATATATATATATACGCGGGATATATTTATGCAATTTATACGCGGCATATATATATATATATATATATATATTTATACACGGTCAGATAGAATTCATTTTATATAATTTTTCATGGAATTTATTATATTAGGTTGGCAAGTATCTCCCTTCCGCTTTTTTTTTTTTGTACATAGCTGCGAAATTCAAAAGACCAGAAGGCGGAAGGGAGATACTTGCCAACCTAATATATTAGAGTGACACAAATTCTTACTTAAACGTATAAAAAGCACGATATAAATATAAAATAAAAGGTTAATTGTTATGAATTACAGTAGCGATAGAGACACCGAATAAAATTTATCTACTTTTGTTTTCTAAAACGTCATTATTTTTTTGTTAAGCTATGTGAAATAAATACGTGTTTCTACAATTTTACTAGCTTTTATTTCCAAATTTTTTTCTATTGTACTGACAGATTCAATTTACGCGATTTTCATTCGCGTAAAAAAAATCCACGTGGAACGGATACTTTGCGTAAATTGAGGGACGGGTGTGCATATTATTTATATATATATATATATATATATATATATATATATATATATATATATATATATATATATATATATATATATATATAAATATGTATGTATGTATACTGATACGTACCTAAAATAAGTAAGGAAGATCGTGACTAAAAAACTTATGTGATATTTATTGAAAGTTGAAAAGATTTTTACATTTATTTTAATACATTCTACAATAACATTTACTTGTGAAATGTTTGCCAATAAATAAATAAAAACGTATTATACATTTTTTATATATAAATTCTATAGTTAATATATTTTAGTATAGCAATTGTAATATTAATTTATATGTGTACTAATTTATATTTTTTGTAAAGAATCTTTTATTTCAATAATTTAAATTGCTATTTAATTTATTTATTTCCAATAATTCTATCGTTCAGTATTAACACAACCATTTTAGGATACTCTAGTATTTTTGTTTATTATTTTAGATATGTATACTCACATATTATACATGCATACGTGTGTGTGTGTGTGTGTGTATATATATATATATATATATATATATATATATATATATATATATATATTGTATATACAGAGTTTTACAATAAAAATGAAAAAAATTTGACACCTGATGGCAGCCAGTTTGAATTTTTTTTCAACTCATTTTGACATTTCAATTCAGTTTAGTTTGGCAAATTATCACAAAACGTTTATTACTACAATATGTTTAGATAGTGTAAAAATTTTAATAGACTTATTAAAACAAGAGTTTAATGAGTCCATTATTTTACAAAATGGGTCTATCAATTGACCACCAAGATTATGTTATCTAACTCCATTGGATTATTGAAATCATTTTTTATTATCATTTGTGGTTATGTGAAATCATTTGTTTATGCTGATAAACCACATACAACAGAAGCTTTAAAAATAAACATTTAACGTGTAATTCATAAAATTGTATCACACTTATGTGAAAGAGTTATTAAAATTGAACTAAAGGAATACACTATATCAAGCAAAGTCGAGGTGGTCATATAAGTGAAATATTATTCTATCATTAATGTCATAGAATATGCTTAAAAAAATAATTAATTAAATACTTTTTGTTTTATTTCCATTTAAATTTCTTAAGCACTTATTAAAAAACTCTATATATACAATATACTCTTTCTTAATTGTAACAATATTTTAACAGCAGTAAAAAATCTTTGAATATACAAAAATCTATTTATAATTATTAATCCAAATGTAATACTAAACTTAAACGGATTAATTTGATTGAAGTTTTTTTAATTTGTTCACATTTTTATATTTTTATTTTCTAATAAACAATTTAACTGTATTTATTTTAATAATATTCTATTTTAATAATATGAATTTACCTATGTTAATTGTAAAAATTATTATTTCAGATAAAAAATATTCTTATTATTAACAATACATTTGTGAAATTTTACAATGAAATATTTTAAGAATAAAATATAGAATTTTGAATTCAGAGGTTGTTTTATGTTAATTTTTATAACTTGTTTGAAATCAAATATCTAATGAACTATAAAAAAATCTTAATAAATTAAAAGCAAATTTATTATAAAATAACAATATAATACATATACTAATTAATTAAGATATTAAATAACATGACTGAGTTATTTTTTTGTTAATATGTGTCGTAAATTTACAACTAAAATAATATTTGCCTCGAGATCAATAATAAAGTATAAAAAAAGAAATAAAAAAGCAAATAAAAAACAGAACTTGCTTCAATTATGAATTAAAATTTGTTATATATATTTACATACATACATATATATATATATATATATATATATATATATATATATATATAAACATATAGATATGTAGATATATAATTACAAAATAACTCAAATAATTAATTTAACAAGGTATTAATGATTATTACCTTTATAATGAACAGTTATGAACCATACCGTAATAATCGTTTAACAACCATCTAATCGACTAATTTAGATATTTTAAAAGGATGTCGACAGATGCGGTCAAATATCGTATTATTGTTATTGTTCACTTATGAAATACATATAAAAACATAGTTGAGGAATTCAATTTCGTATATAATTGAATAATGATCATTGGATCACGGTCGATTTTTAAGTGACTGTTTAGATCTGTAATTGTATATTAGATTTATTTGTGGTTTATATATATATATATATATATATATATATATATATATATATATAATTATTTGTTTATAAATTTCGGACTTTAGTTGACTTTGACATTGAAAATTCGCAAACATTCAAGGAAAACGAGGTAGTGTATAGATATTTAGATAGTAACGGTACTTATTTTTGATTGTAAAATGATTACACTATGAATTATTAGATTTATAAATATATATTGAAAACAAGGACAATTTTTTTTATTGGAATAGTATGTAGATACATGATTTAAATTTTTACTATTTTAAATTTATACCAAAAGTGAAATGAAAAATAATAATATCTCATAAAAAATTACTTTTTATTAAGGACATCAACATTTTATTAAATAATTGAAATAATAATAATATTGTTTAAGTTGTATGTTCATTTATTTTTTATTAAAATTTATATTGTATGTATCATTTTTATAATTACAATTATTTTATAATAATGTACTTGATTTAAATTATTTTTTATAATACGGGACCTTTATACCAACATACTTGCGGTATATTATTTATTAGCATTGTACACTCACACATACATATAAACATACATACACACACACACATATATATATATATATATATATATATATAAAAGAAATAAAAAATACTAAATACTTACAGCTGTTATAAAAGACACAGTCGGAAGTGGATATTCCACTCTTGCTGGTTGTATGATCTTCATTTTGATGAAAGTCCTTTTTGTCACTTTTAAAATAAATATAAACGAAGGATGTTTATTTAATATTAATATAATATATCCACTGAATTCACTATATTAGTCTTTTATATAAAGTATGTAATTTTTGTTTACAAACTGCATATTTCTTCTAAATGTAGATATTACTTTATTATAGAATTTCATATTTTTTTTAAGTTTTATTTTTAAATTTATTTTATCATATATACATAAAGATTCTAAAGTTCAAGTATTATTGATTAGATATTTAAAAGTATTTTTCCTTGAATTGAGCATTTTTCTAAAACACATCTCTAATCAGTTTATTTTATTTACTTGTTATTATTGATAATAATATAGTTAATAACATTAAAAGTTATTATTCTAAAAGAAATATATAAAATAATATTTTTATAATTTCAAATATCATTTGTAATAATTTTTAAGATAGTTTAATAAAAATTGAGTTTATTTTTTTTAATATTATTTTTATAAACTATAGACTATAAAATGAAATTGTCAATAAATGAGTATTTTTATTTAATAAAATTATATAATAAATTAACTTAATAATAGAGAAAAATATTTGTTTACTTCCATAATAATTGAAATTACAGTTTGATATTAGTGACTATTTGAATTTTGTCTCTAATAAATAATTTTTCAAATTCAATATATATATATATATATATATATATATATATATATATATATATATATATATATATATATATATATATATATATATATATATATATATATATAAATATATATATATATATATATATATATATATATAATTGTTTATTAAATAATATTTAAAGCACAAAAGTTAATAAAAATTTAAATTAAAACACATATCTCCGTTAAATTAATTTTCTTAAAAATAAACAATAAAACAGTTAATTGATTTATACTTGATAATTTTTTTTACAAATTAATCATTTAACCTAATATTATCCAAAATTTCCAACTGGCCATTTACATCTAAGTTTTCATATTTTAATGGTTATATTATCATTTTTAGAGAGTGTTACTATAGAATCATATCGTACTCTAAAAATGACAACATAGCTAATTTTGCATAAATTATTGTAATTAGCGATAATTGTGTGTAAAAAATAAATAATAAAAATTAATTGAAGTCACCTGATGTGGAGTATTTTTGTACCACATGATTTTATTTTTTTTATTAGTTTAAAAAAATACCATTATTATATTTTAAATCCTTATAGAAAATCTGAGGTATAAAAATCGTGTGAATGTTGGACATCGAAGGTTAATTAAAAAACTTATATAATTTAATAAAAAACAATCAATTACTAAACCACGTATTAAATTTTTGGAATTTTTATTTTTTTTAAATAAATAAATAAATATAGTTATACTAGTAGTTACTCCTGTTTCGTAAATTGTTAAAAAAGTATTTAATTTATTTTTGTATAGAACGACCCAAATAAGACTGAAGTATTCATACAAATTTTATTTGCTTTAATATCGTTCAGTTTTATTTGGGCTACTTTACAGAAAGTTATTTATTTACTAATTGAGAGTAATATTTCTGAATTTTAATGCATTGACAAAAAATAATTTTAATACAAGAATAATAATACATGCTAAAAAATATTGATTATAGTAATAACTTTGGATATATTACAATCATGTATGAAAATGTTAAATTCAAGAACCCAACTAAAAAAACAATTAATTGGCAATAATTGATTTTTTTTAATTTTAAGAGACAATAATTCTGAATTGAAATTTATTTCGGTATTTTTAAATTCATATAAATAAGTGGAAAGACAACTAATATTTTTTAAATAAAAAATCACTACTTTTTGAATTAATATATAATTATTATTACTTTTACACCCTTACATTTATTAAAACGTATTTATACCTACGTACACAAACATTATATGAATATATATATATATATATATATATATATATATATATATATATATATATTGTATGTTAGAATAAATACTTATCCCTTAAATCAAAAAGCATATAAGAAAATCAATGGTTCAATTTATCCTGTGATACAATTGCGAAACTGGACGTCTAACAATGAATAAAAAAAAAGATTTCAAGTATTCCCAATAGACCATTTTAAAAGATAGTGCAAGAGTATCAATAATAGAACTTGTAACATAAAAGGAAATACGACGAGAATGGATGTACAAGATAACTTGACAGATACCATGAACATACTATGACTAAAATGGTTAGACTATTTATAAGAATGCATGATCAAAGATGATCAGAAATTTTATTAAGTAGAATTACTCTGGAGAGGGGAAGAAAAAACAGTCGAGGAGATTTTGTAACAACAAATTGAAAAAAATAATTATAATACTTGTTATCATTTACAAGAAAAGAGTCTAGTGTTTGAGACGTAGAGGGCCATATGGTTTAATATGTGTAAACCGGAGATATATATATATATATATATATGCGTGTATGTATGTATGTATGTGTGTTTAACAAAAATCATATAAAATAAATATTTTTATTTAGAACAGATTTGATAAAAATATTATTTAATTAACAGTAAGAATATTTTAATATCAACTCTTTTTAAATTTTATAGTATTAATGCGAACAAAATAAATCATTACAATGAACAGTGAAAAAAAGTAAAAAAAATATACTGAATGACTTTCATTTCTATTAAAAGTTAAATAGTGAAAAAATCTCAATATTACATTAATGCAAATACAATATGTGTCACAGTATTAAAAACTAGTTTATTCAATACGAATTAAATTTCAACATGGATTATTAGCAAATAAAATCAACCTG
>CP092092.1:20583255-20588255 GCA_029203775.1 Neoneuromus ignobilis | reverse complement strand
AAAACATATAAACTAAAGAGATAAAAACTATAGAATTTTTTAAAAAAATAATATGTTAAGTGTTAAAATAAATGCAGTAACTGATTCATTATTTTATTTAGGATAACTTCTATTTCTTCAAACTTTACAAGAAACAATGAACAAACTTTCAAAAATTCTGCATTTATCTACATAAAGATCTCATAGAACTTTAAGACAGGAATTAGTTTCAGATAAATACAAAAAACAATCCAATACTGAACAATAAAAAATATGTTTTTATAAAAATATTTATTTATCAATGAAAACCTTTACAAATCTCGAATTTATTTATAAAAAATGATTAAAAATCATTTAGTTGTCGTTGTAATAATATATTGATAACTATTTATTTCATTAAATATTAAAATGGAATTTATAAAAAAAATATTCATTATTTATTTTAAGTACTATATATTGTAATTAATGTTAGTTATTTTAAAGAAGTATGTATATTATATAATAAAATAATACCAAATTATTTGGAAACAGTTTTAAAATGATATGTTTATATTATATTTATAAAAATATATATGTATATATATTTAAAAAAAAAGTTTAAACAAATAGTTAAAATAAGTATAATGCAAATAATTAGCCATGTCTTCAAGACAACACAGATAATTTCTAAAATATTAACTTTTAACCTTTAATATTTCACTTACTTCTTTATAGAATTTAATGAAAAGACGTCAATCAGTAATTGATTGAGTGAACAAATTATTCAATCATTATAAATTTATGTACTTTTTATTTTCATTTTTTATATGTATGTTAAGACTAAAGGTTATATATATATATATATATATATATATATATATATATATATATATATATATATATATATATATATATATATATATATATATATATATATATATATATATATATATATATATATATGTGTGTGTGTGTGTGTGTGTGTGTGTTAAGAATTTATTAAATTTTCTTGAATTTATCACTTCATTCCGAAAAAAACGTATTGTGAATACAAATTATTGTTAAATTACATTTCCAATATGTTAGGGAAATATTATTGGTTTTACACTATGGATGATTCACTTTTGTATAAAAGAGTTACTTACTCTAAAACCACAAAAAATTTATGAAATATTATCTACAATCACTTATTGTTCACTTTATTTTATGATGAATAATTCAATGTCAATATTATGAATATTATAGTGCAATGCCATTAATATTCGTCAGAATTTTTTTAAATACTAAGAAAGGTTTATTGAACTGATAAATACGCTTACGAATATTACTTATTGTGTACAACATGAAATTTTTTTACTATTTAGTGTATTAATAATTAAATTTTTATTATTTATAAATATCATAGAACGAATATTTATATTTTCAATTTTATTCAAGTTAGTAATGAAAAGTAATCAAATATTTTTATAATTTTCATTTAATTCTTTCAAAAGAAATTTATATACATATTGTATAAAATCGCATTCACAGTCTCTCAAATCCTTATGTATCTATCTATCTGTGTGTGTGCGTGTGAATATATATATATATATATATATATATATACATATACATATATACATATATATATATATATATATATATATATATATATAAAAAAATATATATATATATATATATATATATATATATATATATATACATATATATATATATATATATATATATATATATATATATATATATTACAATATTTTAAAAAAAAGTTAAATGTTAGTACAGAGAATCCTATCTTAATACAGTAAACTAATCATTATTTTTGAGTTACGTATCTCAATTTGTAAAAGTACCTAAAAATATTTTTCAGCTTCTATCAATTTTTATTAAATAAAAGTCTTTCATTATTTTCAAATAAAATGATCTATGATATCCTTTTTAACAAGCGTGTGTGTATGTATATATATATATATATATATATATATATTTATTAATTAAATTTTTTAATTGAAAACGAAGAGATATAAAAAAGCTTAAGAGAGGGAAAGAGAGACTCATTGATAATTAGAATGGAGATATAAGAAAATTTAACGGAATGGAATGTAAGAAAAAGAAATAAGATGACTGGAAATGGAAAATTTTTAAATCCTTTATGAGCAGTATTGATAAATATAATATTATATATATATTTATATATATAAAATAGAAATTGGTTTCAGATAAATACAAATATCAATCATTATACATCAATCATTATCAGCAATCTCTCTATCTGCTGCTGAATGAAAACTTCTCTCAAAATTTTTAATTTTAGTGGCCCAATGACTTTCTCTTCTATTCTACACTTATACGTTTTCTTATGTTATATATATATATATATATATATATATATATATATATATATATATTATATGTTTATTGTTAAGGTGTTTTTCCAATACGTCATGGAAATATTATTTGTTTTATACTGTATATGATTCACTTTTTCATAAAAGTCACTCACCCTAAAACCACAAAATTTTATAAAATATTATCTATAATCACTTATTGTTTGTATAATTGTATTATTGTTGAATTACGAATAAATAAAATATATAAAATCAAACGCTCAAAATTATTTATTTCACATAATAAGTTTTTTTTATGACTATGGAAAATTTTCAACATGAATTTATGTTTTTTTAAAAAAGAAACATATTACAGTTCCCTTAATATTATTACTTGATTAAGAAAAATTTTGAAGATAAAAAAAAGTTTTAATACAATAATTCTTCATTTATATATACATATATATATATATATATATATATATATATATATATATATATATATATATAATAAAGATATTTATATTATGAATAAATCAAAATTAACTAACACTTAAATTGTAGTTAATTATAACAACGATAAAATATATAAAATCAAAATTTTTTATACGATAACAGAAAAAGTTTATTTTTGTGATTTTAGAAGATTTTCAACATTAAGTTATGTTTGAAAACATATTGCAATTACTTTCATTTAAAATACAACAAGAAAAATTTTGAAAATATTTTAATCTAATTTTTCTATTACTTCAATCGATACTTAATCTTTTAGACCTAATAGAGTTACAGAAAAATGTAAAATTTCTGATTTGGGTGATAGAAAATATGTAGAAAATGTAGAAAAATAAAGTTGTTTGCTATACAACAACGTCGAATTTTACATATCAATTTTAAAAACAAAAAATTATTGTAAATATAAAACACCTTAACAAAATTATTATAATTATTATTAACACATTACGGTTCAGGTTGTTTGCGCAAAAATTGATGAGTGTAGCCGGTATATTTTAAAGCAATTTAAAGAAATTTTTGGAAATTGTAGGATTGAAGGTTGAAATTTACTGTTATCTTTTGTTTTGAATATTATCAAAGCACGCAGTATTAGACTAGTCGATAAGAAATATTATTTTTAGCATATATATTGCAACACATACATATTTATATGTCGCAGGCATTTAATGCACAGTACACAAAACCCTATTTATATGTCTCCGGCATTTCACAAGTAGTCAACAAAAAACATTTTTGTCTCCGGTCGGTAATGTGTTAATACTACTAATCTAACTCTGTATTTAATTAATTGATTTATTTTTGTACAAATATATTACTTACACCAATTTTACAATATTAAACGATCTATAGTTTAAATATAAACGATCAATAATTTTTTATTGTGCAGTCTATTCGCTAACGCACATATCAATGACCATATCATTATTAGAAAATTGTATTTTAAAATCTAAATTCTGATTATAAAAATATATATATAAATTTAGAATCTGAAATTATGTACTATCGTTTTTTAAATGTGTATAATAATTTAAGTACAATATATATTAACAAATAAAGTCAAAAATTAATAATTATTCAATTTTAATTTTGTGTCACTGTGGTGGGTGATTCGTTTATATGAAAATTAACAGATTTTAAAAAAAACTTATATATTAATTTCATATTCAATATTTTTTTAGCATACCATTTTTTATAATTTTTAAATTGTAGAAAAAATATATATCGTTTCAAATTTAACATCTTTTCAAAAACAGTAATAGATATTGGATGATAAAAATTATAAATTTCAATATTTTTTTCATTGAATACATGAATAAATCATTACAAAAATGATTCATATTTTTTTCTATGCTATTTGCATTATTACTGAACTACGAATCAAAATATAACTAGTAATATCAATGAAGGACATCCGTACAATAATGTTTATAAAAGTAATATTTGAAACAATATCTCAAAATCTTTGTATAACTGAGATAAATTTTCTATTTCAACATCATTTTCAAGTAAGTCGATAAAATAAGTAAACACGAAATAAAATAGAAAGATAAACAACTAAGCATTATTTTTAATTACAATCTCTTTTAAGAATCTCTACACGTTGTTATGAAATATAGTCAAAATCGTTCTTTTCCCTATTACACACCGAGTATGGCACAACTTTTTTAAGAAGAATTTCGTTCTTTTTTAGATAACAAACAAGTTTCTTAATATATTTAATAAGTCCAGTTGTCAAATTTAGCACCGATACGCAGTTATAAAATAAAAATTTACGTCTTACATCCTCTTGAGGATTATTAAAAATTAACAGAGAAAGCATGTAGCTTGTACGGAATAATCTTATTTAATAACCTTCAATTTATATGAATTTCTTATAAACATTATGTACAACTGGGTGAGTAAAAAGTGCGTATATTTTTTGTTCTTATTTTAAGTATACAATACACCGTTCCACAATCATGAACAGAAAAAAGCTAATGATGTCTTGTTACTGAGAAAAGATTTATATTATTTATTGGAAAAAATGAACATAAATTAAAATATATTTAATGTAAGGAAAATTGACTTTTAATTGCATTATTTATTTTTTTAAAAAAACTAAATTAGTATAAAATATCAGGTGTTATATTTATTAATACTGTTTCACTGCATAATCATTTCTTGTACAATTCCATGGAATTATATTTTAAAATGAATAACACTAAG
>CP092092.1:20568255-20570755 GCA_029203775.1 Neoneuromus ignobilis | reverse complement strand
TTAATTAGGTATCATAAAAATAAATATTTTACCAAATATTTTTAATGAAAAATGACATCAGATACAATAAACAAATATGTTCATATTTGTAAATAAATTATTTCTAAAACTGAATATTAATAAAAATTATAATGAATCATTTTTCTTTCATATTTTCATTTTCATTAAAAACTAAACATATGTATTTATTTTCAATTAAATACTGTAAGAGTAATGAAAAATAGCAATAATATAATTAAATTTGATAAAATTTTACTTTTTTATGTATACGGAAGTTCATTAATGTAATAAAATTTCATTACTACTATTCAATTACTTATATCTTAATAGTAGTTATAAAGTATATAATAACTATAAAGACTAACTATTTAAATCAATACGTAGTTTTTCATAAATAGTAGTATAGTTTGTAAATTTGTATTTAAATAAGGAGTCATTGAAATTCAATTGAAATAAATGACTTTTCTAGTTAAAAATCTACTATAAAAATATTATTATGCAAATCAATTGCGAATTATCTTTATATTAATATAATATTTAATGTCAATAATTAGTTTTAAAAATATAGGAAATAGGAAAACCTATAATTTTCAATAACATCAAAGCTGCTTTATTAAAAATCGAAATGTTAAATTATTATAATTAACATAAATTAGAACAAAGGTTATATTTGTTTATTTATTTTTAACTTAGAAAAATGTTAACTAAATTGTAAATATTTGAATAATTAAAAAATATAATGTATATATATATATATATATATATATATATATATATATACATGCAGATTAAACAAATATTATTATATAATTCTCCGAATAAATATTTCCACAATGATTAAAATTTTGAAAAACTTAATATAAAAGAATATTTAGAGAACGGATTATTACACAGTGTAGAATGTATAAAACCCATACACCCTCATTTTATTACACTAACTGAATTTATAATATTTAGATATGATACTTGATATTATAAAATATTTATGAAAATATATTTCGTAGCAAAAATATTAAATATTACCAATGAAAATGTTACTGTTGGGTACATATGTATGTATGTAATCTATATATAGATAACTTGTTATTAATCATTACTTATTGATTTCAATAATTACATTAAACAATATTTTACTAAAAAACATTCAAATATGTAGTATAATATTAGGTTGGCAAGTATCTCCCTTCCGCTTTTTTTTTTTTTTTTGTACATAGCTGCGAAATTCAAAAGACCAGAAGGCGGAAGGGAGATATTTGCCAACCTAATATTATAAATTCATCTAGCACAATTTTAAACATTATTTTATTTTCAAAATATAAAACAAATCTATCTATCTATCTATCTATCTATCTATCTATCTATCTATCTATCTATATATATATATATATATATATATATATATATATAAATAAATATATAAATATGTTTATATATAATATTATTAAATTCTTTTGGATTACTGACAACAAAATTTAAAAAAAATATTTTCACACATTTATTTTTTTCTTATTGTTATAAATCACAATTCAACATTTTTTAAATGATCATCATTTCTAATTATTAAAATGTGTGTCATAAGTACCAAAAGTATATTTTGTATATTTTTTCAATTAATACTTATATTTATATTCATACATACATACGTACATACGTACATACGTACATACGTACATACGTACATACGTACATACGTACATACGTACATACGTACATACGTACATACATACATACATACATGCATACATACATACATACACACATACATACATACACACATACATACATACATACATACATACTTACATACATACATACATACATACATACATACATACATACATACATACATACATACATACATACATACATACATACATACATACATACATACATACATACATACATACATACATACATACATACATACATACATACATACATACATACATACATACATACATACATACATACATACATACATACATACATACATACATACATACATACATACATACATACATACATACATACATACATACATACATACATACATACATACATACGTACATATACATACATATAAATATACATACGTACATACATACATACACACATACGTACATACATACATAGACACATACATACATACATACATACATGCGTACATACATACACACATACATACATACATACATACATACATACATGCGTACATACATACATACATCATACATACGTACATACGTACATACGTACATACGTACATACGTACATACGTACATACATACATATATATATATATATATATCAAAAAGCCCATATAAAGCTACTACTGGACGAAATCCTCAATGATTGCTACCATTCACTGGTATTTGGTCATATTCACCACGCTGACCAGGCGTATTGGTGAAGATTATATATATATATATATATATATATATATATATATATATATATATATATATATATATATAAATTATTAGATGTATCAAAGTAAAAT
>CP092092.1:20548255-20563255 GCA_029203775.1 Neoneuromus ignobilis | reverse complement strand
GTATATTAACTTTCATTTTAATATCACTTGAAAATATTTTATTAAAATATAATTTTATATTTCATTATAAATTTAATGAATGTTGTTAAAATAGTAAAATGATATTCAATGCACATACACATTATATATATATATATATATATATATATATATATATATATATATATATATATATATATATATATATATGTAAACTAACACAACAAAAATATTTTTATAATTTTTAATAGATTTATTATTCTATTATAAATTGTTATTCTAATGAAAAAAATACTTTAAAGTAATCTAATACAGTTATATAAATATTGTATAATGTATCCGGTGTCCAAATATGAGGTTAGGAAGTAAGTTTGCTAATATTTAATGAAATGTCAAATTTTGAACTGTCATTATTTAGCATTCGTTTATTAAAACCACTGAAAATTTTAGTGATGAGAAATTTTTGCATCGTATGTTTGTTAATTGGTACCAAGAAAAGAAACAGAAAATACTGATTTTTTAATAAAATCATCTTCAGTGATAAATCTCATTTTCAATTAAATGATTATTTAAACAAACAAAATTGTCGCATATGGAGAAATGAAAATCCAAAATCCATTATTGAACAACAATTACATCCTCAAAAAGTTACTGTCTGATATGGTTTATGTGCTGGAGGTATCATTGGTCCACACTTTGAAAATAAGTCAAGTATTCGTATTACAATTAATTCAGTGCAATACCAAAGCATAATAACAAATTTTTGTGGCCAGAACTTGAAAATATTGATATTAGTGACATGTGTTTTCGATTGTGATATTAGTAAGATGTGTAGTAATCGATTTACTCACAACCAAATTCAATGGACATTTAATTTCTCTCAATGGTGTTGTTAATTGACCACCTAGATCTTGTAATTTAACACCGTTATACTTCTTGTTATAAGGTTATTTGAAAGATAAGGTTTATTCCAACAAACCAGCAACGATTCAAGAACTATCAAATGAAATTCGTTAATCTATAACTGAAATATAGCCTCATTTATTGCAAAGTGCACTTCAAAATATCGACAAAAGAATGAAAGTTTGCTGACTTAGTAAAGGAGGCTATTTGGCTGACATTGTCTTCCATTCATAATTCCCATATTTCTACTTTACATTGATACCAATAAACATGAATAGTTTTTTCAAAAACTGTATTTTATTAATAAATAATTAGTTCTTAACCTCACATTTAGATACCTTATATATCGACATTTATATATATATATATATATATATATATGTATAGTATAATGTATATCATCAATTTATTTTTACGTTGGCATTCACTTTATCTTATATTGACATTCACATTGTTATTTTATTTTCTTGGCAGAAAGGAAAGCATTCAAATAATAATGTACGAACTGTCATAAACATTATCATGCACTTAATGTAATTAAATGATTTAAAAGTATGAACTTCTTTCAGTAAATATGTGCCGGAAATTACAGTAAACTATAAACTTGTTCTTTGCTAACTATGAAGTCTTTTTTTAACAGTTTAAATGAGTTACTTTATGCAATATAGATTTTTTAGTAATGTTATGTATCCTTTTTTATCCAAAAAACAATATTTTGTATTATATAAAAAATAAATACTAAATTAAATAAGAAAAAACACAATAATAACAAGTTATTTATGTGAAAATACAAATCAAATTATAATTAATCAAAAAGTATTATGAAATGTTTTAATAGTAATATTTGAGTATAATTAAATTTGTTATACTTCTTGGAAGATAACTTAAAAATTTTATTGCTCATAAAAATTCTTTCTAATGTATTTTTATAATAATTCCTATGTATATATATATATATATATATATATATATATATATATATATATATATATATATGTATACTATATACATACATATATACATGTATATGTGTGTATAGAAAAACGAACAGCGATTAATAAACGAAATTATAATAAAAAATAAAGTTTGAATGGGAATTTTCAAACATATTTAGAAAAGATAAAAATAGAGAATAGAAATAAATACTTAGAATAAAAAGTAATAATGAACAAAATAAAATCAAGAAATCATTCAAAATTAGAAAAACATTCTCATTAATTAAAAAGTACATTATTATTTTTTTACCTAAAATATTAAAACTATTATTTATACGCCAATGAATATGGAGATATATATATATATATATATATATATATATATATACAGATATATGTGTGTGTATGTGTATGTGTGTGTGTATGTGTGTGTATGTGTGTGTATGTGTGTATGTGTGTGTGTGTGTGTGTGTGTATGTATCGAATATACATACATACACACACACCCTGGTGGAGAAATAGAGAAGGTGAAATTCTTCAGATGAGGTGAAAGCAATTTGGCTAAAGAATTAAACCTTGAATGAAAATTCATCACCAACCTGACTGGCCAACGTAAGTAAAACCAAGTATCAATGAATAATAACAATCAGTTAGGCTTTCATGAAGATAATAATTATGTAGGTTGGCCCAAATGAGATTGAAGGTTTTAAACACATATTTACTTATAATTAATTACTATTCTTTACTATCTTTCAGTTTAACTTGGACCGCATATTTATTTATTTATTTATTTATTTATATATATATATATATATATATATATATATATATATATATATAAATATATATAAGGAATATAATAACTATTTTAATTACATAAAAAGAAATTATGATCCGATTCTTGTCTTTTATATAATAGGAAAGTGAAAAGAAATTAATGTACACTTCAATTAAATTATTACTATATAAAATAATTATTAAAGATTTTTTTCATATCTTCGCTTATTTTTAATTAGTATTAAAACAATTATTTTATATAATACAATAATTATGTGTCATAATAATATTTCAGAAAACATGTACAATCTGCAGTATATGCTTTTTCGTTTGACTAAAAAACATTAAAAATAATATTTTAGCAATAACATTTAAAAAATATTATATTCTAATTATAAATAGTAATTTCAATATTCTTGACTTCTACAGAAATTAATGTATATTGTTTAATAAAACATTTAATTTATAACAGTTTTTTTTAAAAATATAAAGCTCTTTGTATTAATAAAGAATAAATAAATTTCAATATTTTAATGTATAAATTATGGGAGGTATTAAGGAAGTTTTCGATAAAAAATTAAATATTTAAAGAAATTGGAAATAATTCGACAACGATAATTATAATTTATAATACATACAAAAACGACAGAATTTTCTTAGTTACCTAAAATTATAACAAGTCACTTATTGCATAAAAAATAAAATCATTAATAAGTTTTATTAAAAAAACGTTGAAAATAAATGATTAATTATAAATATTAATAATAATTTTTCAAAATAATTATTTATATTTTTAAAAATTAATTTAAAAAATATCTAAACGGCTATTTAGTTATACTGTTTAATAAATATCATGAATTCAAGTAAGACCAAATACAAATGAATTGTTTATGTCAACAACATAAGATTTTATAAAAATGTTTAATTATCACTTAGTGATTATTTTATTTGCTAGATGTTAATAATACTAGTCTTTGATGCAAATGTCATCAACATGTATTATTGAATATATTGGATAATAGGCAATTATTTAATCATTTTATAAAATAGTATGTTCTTAAGATAAGTGATTTATTTATGTAAAAGTGAATTAATTAAATTAAACATAAATAGTCAAATAAAAAAATATGTTTCAAATATCATTTTTTAAAGAAATGAAATTATACAAAAAAATAAAAGGAGTTACAATTAGAAAAAACTCAATACCTTAAATTAGAAATTAAAATTTTATGTATAAAATTATATAACTACATTTAAAAAGTTATTCTTAATCTTTGTAATCAATAAAAGAATCGGTGTTAGAATATTTGATTACAAAATGTTGTAGCATTGAAAAAAGTAATTTATTTGTATGAAAATAAAGCAATTAAATTAATCATAGCATTTCTATTTCACTTTCAAAAAGTAATTTCAATGCAAAATTTTATTAATATTTGTTTTAAAAATATAATTATTCAAAGTACTAAAAGTCATAATATTAATCAAAAGATAAATATCTTTAATTAAAAGTTAAAATCATATATAGAAATGTAACTAAACTGGAAATTCTATCCTATTTATTATATATAAAATAAAAAAATATGGATTTAAAAAATGTTATGTTGTAATTACAATGAAATAATTATCAAAATGTATATTTCTAAATAAAATACCCAATAAGACATTAGTAATCATTTCTAAAATATTATAGTAAGAAAATTAAATATTCTCATTGATAAAAATTATCATATATATATTTATATATATATATATACATGTATGTATGGATGTGTGTGTATGTATTGATGGATAGATGGATGGATGGATATATATGTATGTAAATGTCAGTATTTGATTCAAATCACTTAAAATTCTAAATTATATTATTATAAAATATCCTAAATTATTGTTTATATATAGAAAGTTCAAAAATATTTTATAATAATTTATACAAAATTAAAAATAAAGTATAAACTGAATCATTCATATTCACAATTTATATTTTACAATTTTATATAGTAAAAATTCACAGACTAGTTCAAAGTTACTAAATACAACAATTTAGCTCTAAGCTATAAATATTGGTTGTTGATAATATATACAAATATTTATGTACTGAATTTGATTCTATTTATAACATTTTAATTTAACAAATAGTCAAACTAGACTTTTTTTTAAAAAAAAGCATACATGTGTTTAATAACATGAAAAGGCGTTAATTTATTTTCATAAATATTATCAATATTAAATATCAAGGTGGAGTAACGAGTGTTCATGTATAAATTTTACGTATTTAAAATATATTACTGTTCATTCTATAATAGAAATTAAAAAAATGACACTTTCTTGATAGGTTATATCATTTATATTTGTCATAATTGATGTAAGTAAAGCATGTAAGAAACAAAATATAATTAGTACCAATTTATCTGCGTAATAAATATTAAAGGTAAAAAAATCAAAACTTATTTAGGTGACACTGTACACAAAATCAATGAATTATTGGTTTTACATATATTATTTATATTGTCGGAATTTAAAACATGAATTTTAAACTTTTTATACTTTTTGTTTCAAATTCATGAATAAATTATTATATAATATATATATATATATATATATATATATATATATATATATATATATATATGTCTGTATATATGTTGATGTGTATTTTACGTACTATTTTATATAAAGTATATGCAAAAAGTTTTTATACATATTTTTTACTTTTCATGATTTTCTCATGGACAAAAACGATTAATCTATATTTGCCATTTTCATTTTTTTAAAAAAAATAATTATACACAAACTTATATGTGATTCTCTTTCTTTCTCTCTCTCTCTACATATGTATATATAATATATATATATACATATGTATATATAATATATATATATATATATATATATATATAATATATATATAATATTATTATATACGAAAGTGTTTTAATAATTAAAAAAATATTTATCTAGAAACACAATTTTTCTGTTTAGATATTTCATTTATTTTTGTCATTTTATCTGAAATTTCAACATTTATAAAAAACGAGGGTGGTTTGATAAGTATGATAAAAAAGTAAGAAAAACTAAATTGAAAAAAATTAATTAATTAATTAAATTAAACAATAAACAAATTTATCATTCTTATCAAACGACCCTCATATGTATTGAAAAATTCTAAAGAAAAAATAATTATAAATAATTTCTTAATTAATAACAATAACATTTTCATAAAATCACAATTAACATTATTTTTAGTGAAATAAATGCAATGCATACATACAAACACACACACGCATATATGTTACATAAAGAGTGGACAAAATAGATGAAATAGAAAAATACACAAATGTATTTATTAATATTGTATTAATATTGCTTTTGTATATTGCATGATTTAAATATCTAAATGACTTTTTGTTCAAACATATAGTTGTGTGTGTAAGTGTATGTGTGTGTGTGTGTGTGTAAGTGTATGTGTGTGTGTGTAAGTGTATGTGTGTATGCATATATATATATATATATATACACCCGTTCCTCATTTTACGCGGGCCTTTTTTTACGCGAGTTTTTTTTACGCGGCAAATTATACCTCTATTTACGCAGTATTGATTTACGCAGCACTTTTCATACGCGGTCAGATAGATTTCATTTTATATAATTTTTCATGGAATTTATTATATATCAGAGTGTCGCAAATTCTTACTTGAACGTATAAAAGCACGATATAAATATATAAAAGGTTGATTGTTTTGAATTAGAGTAGCGATAGTGACACCGAATAAAATTTATCTACTTTTGTTTTCTAAAACGTCATTATTTTTTTGTTAAGCTATATGAAATAAATATGTGTTTCTACAACTTTACTAGTTTTTATTTCCAATATTTTTTCTATTGTACTGACAGACTTAATTTACGCGATTTTCATTCGCGCAAAACAAATCCACGTAGAACGGATACTCCGCGTAAATTAAGGGACGGGTGTATATATATTTATAAATTTGTATTTCATAAAAATGTTTTTTTTTATTTACATTGAAAGAAAATAGTTTTAAGACAACCAAAATCTACACCAAACAGTCAGTTTTTCTGGATACAAAGGAAGCTCCTGGAACTATTGTGGATTGGCATCATCCCAGATTCGACAATTTTGCTTATTTACGAAAGCGATTCGGCCTAAAATGCGCTTCGTCACTGAAAATAATTTTGCTCACGGAACGTTTGGCGAACAGAACATGAATTTTTATAATAAATTTTCATAATTTCGACTCGTTGCTGAAGCATATAGTTTTCTATAATTAAATGGAAGGTATGGCAAAATACTAATGTTACAGAATAACAGCGCTGTTATTTCAATCATAACTACGATCAGCTGTCAAAGTTTAAACTTGGCTATTGAAAGACCCTATACATGTTTACCGGTCCCTTAATTAAGGATTATTATTTATTTTAATTTCAAATTTTAATAAATTATTATGTAATTTTTCAATTTTGCCATTTTATGTATTAATATTTTTAAATACGTTTATCTAGAATTAAATTTCAAGAAATTCTGAATAATGATAGAAATGTAATTGAGTTTAATATCTGTTTTTATATGTAATTGTTTTAAAAAATAAAATAATTTTCAAAGCTATTGACAAATGGATGTTTTCAGTAAAATTTTAATCTTTGTGATGTTTTTAAATTTATTGTTTGAATATATTGATAGTGTTATGAATTAAATTGATGAATAAAAATATCTATGTACATCTTTAATTTGTGTACGAACAAAATAAAAAACAATAAAAGTAAAAAAATATATTTAATGTAATTGCAGAAAATAAACAAATTATTTCCCAGTCGGAATATTTTCAAAACCAGAAAAATTTTCATATTTACTGATATGAACATTAATTTATTTACTAAAGAAATATTTGACATCAAGTACAATTAAAACTTACGAAGAAAATATTTTATTAATAAAATGTAGAAAAAAATTCCATTTTAATTTAGAAAGATACTATATATATATATATATATATATATATATATATATATATATATATATATATATATACATACACGAGGGTCATTTGATAAGTATGGTAAATTTATTTATTGTTTAATTTAATAAATAAATTAATTTATTTAAATTTTTCAATTTAGTTTTTCTTACTTTTTACCATACTTGTCGAACGACCCTCGTGTATATATATATATATATATATATATATATATATATAATTGAGTGTGTATGTGTGTGTGTAAGTTTGCGTGTGTGTGTAAGTGTGCGTGTGTGTATGCGTGCGTATTATTTGAATATAGAAAAAATATATTAAAACTATT
This sequence comes from Neoneuromus ignobilis, assembly GCA_029203775.1. Lineage (NCBI taxonomy): Eukaryota > Metazoa > Arthropoda > Insecta > Megaloptera > Corydalidae > Neoneuromus > Neoneuromus ignobilis. The sequence continues at coordinate 20,555,348 of CP092092.1, read as the reverse complement.
AAATATTTCATGCAGTTTCTTCAACAAAAAATGTATATTTAGAAATATACATTTTCCTTTCAAATTATTATTACATATGAAATTTTTCCTACTTATTTCATAACATCTATCGAAAGTGAATCACAAATCTTAGTCAAACATTCTCATTACTTAAAAATCAGTCATGTATGATATTTTTGCCGCAAGAAGAACGGACACGATTGATTAAAATTTCTATTGAAAGAGAAACAAGTTGGAAAAAACGATGACATAATAAAGTTAGATATGAAAAAAGCTCAACTTATGTATTCAACATACAATTAGTTTCAAACTAACTATTTATGTTAATTCAATAAATAATACTTTTTATTAATATTTTTTATATCGTATAGTTTTTGTATAATAATTTATGATATTTATTTAATGTAAATAACATGTAAATATTTTATAATATAACTATGTATTTGATGACTGAAATAATCTTTTTAATAAAATTAATGTATTGTAATGTAATTTATTCATACTTTAATTAATTCAACATTTTTTTAAATGTTGTAAGTGTAAAATATACAAATTGTAAATTATTTATTTTTCTAACAAGTTTACCAAAGATTTGATATTTCTTTAATAAGTGGGTCCTGAAATTTAATTGCTATATATTATTGTCAGAATAATGTATCTGTCACATAAAATATACCTAATAAATATTTATTACATTTGAAAACAGAATTGCATTAAAATAGATTTTTAACGTAATAATAAATCTTTTTATTCGTAAATTTATTGTAAAAAATTCCTTTTTTTATTTCAATAAGAGATATCTTAAAATTTAATTTCATGGCGTGTATTAATTAACAAAAATAAATAATATTTTTTTAAAATAATGTGTATAAAGCACAATTATATAAATCTTTGTATTTTGTTTGATTTAAATACCAATTAATTACTTTCATTGAACATAAATTAATTATTTACCACAATACTTCTAGAATTAATATTTCATTTAAAATATACAATATAAAATATAAATCATGTTCTCAAAACAATAAATAATTTCCTTAGCATAAAAGTAATAATGTTTATAAATATATATATATATATATATATATATATTCATGGAAAGAGAGAGAGAGAGAGAGAGATAAATAAATAAAGAGAGAGAGAAGGCTAAAAATCACAACCCATTGTAGACTTATCTATGCATTATATTAGATTGTGACTTTTGAGCCATTCTCTCTCTCACACACACACACGCACTATATATATATATATATATATATATATATATATATATATATATATATGTACCAGGGGGTACTACCCCCTACTTACTACGCTCACTCCCCTGGTTATATTTGCAATCATTAAACTTTATAGGTAATCGTTCATGATTTAAAAAAATTAATAATATTAATTTTGCAATGGAACTATTATATATATATATATATATATATATATATATATATATATATATACATATATATATATATATATATATACATATATATATATATATATATATATATATATATATATATATATATATATATATATATATATAAATTAATGTATATTTTACAGTACAGCGTTATGAAGATGGAAGCATGGCTATCGAAATTTACACTAATAAATAAAGTGAACATAAATTGAACAATTTTTATAAAACTGCCATAAGACTCTGCCCCATGTGTACTATGTTCGCTCCCCTCGTGATATTTGCCATACTGAATAATAATTATTTGCAATCGTTAAAGTTTAGACGTAATCGTTTATGATCGAAGTAATTTAATGACTTTAATTTTGCGATGGAACTATTATACATACATATATATAAATATATATATATATATATAATATATATATATATATATATCTATATAAATATATATATATATATATACATATATAGAGAGAGTGAGAGGGAGAGAGAGAAATTTATATCTTTTGGTGTTACAATAAATGATTAATGTGAACTTATAGAAAGACTTTTATCCAGCAGTGGTTAAAAAGTGGTTAATTATACATATATGTGTGTGTATATACATATATATGTGTGTGTGTGTGTGTATATATATATATATATATATAAATATATATGAAAACAAATTTTAATCTTAGCTAATTTTTTTGATGTTCTTCATTTTGCTGTATAGTCCCTAAGACAGATATCCTTTAAAATAAGTTAACTTTTATTGCTTCTTTTTAGGTCTCTTCTTTATTTTACTCAAAAAGTCATACAATACTTGGATAGTTGTTATTATTTATATATATATATATATATATATATATATATATATATATATATATATATATATATATATATATCATATATATATATATATATATATTATAATCATCATCACCATTTTCAACGTTATTCCTTCAAAAGCGTTATCTTCTCTATTCTAGCCTAAAACGAGTTTTCTCATCAGAATTCATTACTGTTATATTTTTTACAATATGAAGTTGTAAATCCATGCCCATCCTCAATTTGAGATATTTTCCAAACAGGATCAAATGTAATCTCCCACCTAACAAGCGGTGATGAATGTCACAGATAGCTTTCTCTCTCTCTTTATGTGTGTGGGTGGATGGGTTGGTGTGGATAGAGAGTAAGAGGTAAGAAGAGATACAACCATACAAATTATTTACAATAGTAAATTATGTGAACTATTTTACAAAAACTTAAATCGTAACGTAAAACATATAATTCGAATATACTGATTTCTCTATCGAGATCTAGGTTTCTATTTTAATTTAAGATACTATCAACAATCTAGTATTTTATATTTATTATTTTAAGGAGGTTGGTCTGTTAAAAATATGATAAGATTAGTCTAAAATTTGAATATAATGATCATAATAATGATCAAATTCTTTAGAATTTTTTTTTGAAATTTTTCTCCATCCCGTTTTAGAAAAATTAAAACATTTGTATTATAATTATAAGAAATTGAAACTATCATTGAAACAATAAAAGATAAGCTTATATTTTTAATAGTATTATCACTCGAGTAAAATAAATCTTCACAACGCTGTTTGAAAGTTTTTAGTTGAAAAAGAATTGTAAATGAATGATTTTAAAGTTACAGTAGTACGAATTTTATAGCCAGAACGAATCACGGCGCAGCACTGTAGGTACGTGACACATACGATGCGCGTGTTAGTCGTGTTTATTACCATGTATACTATACAGAATTATTTATTTGCAGTTGGCAATCATTATTTTAGCCCATACAAAAGTGTAGACCACTACTCCTTACCCCGCGTCCCTGTAAGACTATGACCAACCACCTTAATATAAAAAAAATAATATATTTCTCTAAACGCTTCTTTTCATTATTAGTAAAACATTATTACCACTGCTAAACAATGATATTGTTCTTTTACTCAAAATTATGAAAATGATTGTTTAAAAAATGTCATTATTTTATAAAATATTAATATAGTAAATAACTCTAAAATATTTCTTTGCTAATTTGTACATATTTTAATAAAATATAAATTATTTACCTCAATACCACCAAAATATATAAAAAGGTTCAATATATATACATATATATATATATATATATATATATATATATATATATATATATATATATATATATATATATATATATCTTCCTTCCGCCTTTTTGTCTTTTGAATTTCGCGGCTATAATTTTCGGTACAAAAAAAAAAAAAAAAAAAAAAGCGGAAGGGAGATACTTGACAACATAATATATATATACACATCATTTTTGAGAGTTAAGCATGATGTTGACAACCTTACCTTATAAAATAACAACTGTCGAAAAATTGATAAGAAAGGCTCTATTGAGTTGGCATTGTCAGAGATTGGTTGATAAGAATAGTCTGTGGAGCCGTTGATGATGATAAATAAATATATATATATATATATATATATATATATATATATATATATATATATATATATATATATATATATATATATATTTTATTTATATATATATATATATATATATATATTTATATTATATATATATATATATTATATATATATATATATATATATATATATATATATATATATATATTTATAATTCACACTATTTTTAAAAGTGTGTAATATTATAGTTAACTAAAAATTTATTTTAAAAAAATATGAAATAATTCAAGTTGTTTTTATACAAGATTGCATATAAATTTTAACAGAATTGAATAATTAACAAAACTATTATTTATATTACATACATCTAGATAGAATATTATTTTTTAGTACATTGTTGTGAACAATACACAGAAACTTTAAACAATACAGTAATTTTATTAAAATTTCAATATTGTATATACAATACATACAATTAAATTGTTCATACTTTTCTAGAATTTTAATTGAATAATAACATTGTAATAATTAAACTATATAATAATTAAGAGAAAGAATGATTTGGTAGAAAGTACGTGTATGTATATATATATATATATATATATATATATATATATATATATATATATATATATATCAACATGTGTGTACATGTATGTCATTTTTAAATTTTTAATTTAAAATGTATTTATGTACTTATACTAATAGTCTATTCAAAATGAATTTGTTTTCGTGTAAAAATCTGTTTTCATAAAAACTTAAAATAAAAAAGAAGATCCGGAATCATAATCTGCTTTATAAATTATGAGTCGTATTTATCTATTTTTTTAAAAAAAAATATATATTTGTGAAAAAGATATCATAAGAGGCATCTGTAGGAAAAAATGTAACTATTATATCAGAAAAGGTTAAAGTCTAACGCCGTTAATTCGTGTAACGTATGTACGTTCAAACAGAAACATATGTGCGTGTTTGTGTGTTAGTGAGTGAATATGTGATTAAATGACCATGAATAAAATGTCAATGTTAAGAATACTAAATCGCCATCTATTTGACGCAATAGAAAACTAAGAATCGAACAACTATTTATAATATGATAACAAACTGATAGAAATCTAATTAATTCAGTTACGTATGAGTATAATTTATCACTTTTTGAAAAAATTTTAAGCTATTGATTTTTTTTTATAAATGCATCAAATTAAAACTAAATGCATAATTGAATTTTATCTTTTGTTAATTTAAATTTTCTCCCGTATAAAATTAATTGACAATTGAAATTTCTTTTTAAAGAAATTCTTAAATTTCATTCATATTAATAAATATTTACCTTGTATTTGATATAAATTTGTGTAGACGTGTGTTTCACATATAAATAAATACACATAAAAATCTTCGTGACCCCCAATACACACGATTAATTTGTCGATTTTTTTAATTATCAAACAGCCTAGTGTCAAAAACTACTAATAGTATAAATATTTTTTCATTGTCTCCGGTATTGTTATCAAAAAACAATTAAGCTGCTTTTATCATAATGCATATAAAAGATATTTATCATATTAGAAATCAAGATGGTGTTAACAAATTATTATAAACGTTATTGCTGAGTGGCGTTATTACAGACTAATGAAAGATTTCTTATCAATATCTTCAGAAAATTTCTTTCAAAATAAAATATCTTCAAAAGATTTATTTAAACGGATTTCTCAATTTTATCTCAAACATTTTTTCATTTATTTACATTTTTTTGTTTTCAGTGTCATTTTGAGACATAAAATATTCAAATTTTTTAATATTTTTAGATGAGCAATAAATTGTCTTCTTTTTTAAACAATTTCACTTAATAAATCGTTAATAAACAAATTTATGCATTGAATATAAATTTTTCCGGCATAAAAATATTTAAAAAAACAAAAATATTTATTAACATGAACGCGGTTTTATAACTAAAATATTTTTTTATATACTTTCCACTTTTATCCGTTTTATTATGTAATTAAAAACTATATTTATATATAGAAAATCTATATTATAATAATCAGTCTCTTTCTATCCGCTGCTGGATGAAGGCCTCTGCCAAATTTTTACCACTTTGACAGAACCAATACTTTTTTCTTTCATATATATGAATCACAAATATTAATACGTATTTTTAACTAAATTTGCATTTCAAATTCATAAAAAAAGATTCAGTTACATAAGCAATAGCAAATTAGAATATAAATCTGGTAAATTAAATAACATTTTTTGCTTCAAAATTCTTTCTTTCAATGTCATAAAATTAACACAGACCTTCGTTTTTAACATAGTTTATGACTTACATGAATTAATTAAACAATATTCAGTTAAAAGTATGTGATATACAGATATATTCATAGATGTTATAAATTTAATACAAATTTAAATATTTTTTCATAAGTTTGTCATTTAATAGTGTGATTTAATTGACTTTTCAGAGAAGAATTTTTGTTTTACAATAACTTTCAAACATTAACTCACTGTATATGAATTATTTCAATACAAATTCTAAATTCAGTTACTTCATATTTAGGAAGTATCTTAGGTTTAACAAATTGATTAATTTTTTTTTCTATTTCTTTTTAGCATCATAAAATTCTATTTTAATTTTAGTTATTGCTTAACAGATCGTGGATAAATGATAATTTGACTAATTTTATATACCTTTTTTCAGAATAAACAATTAAGTTCTTATGTTTCTTTTGATCTGAAAAAATTAAAAGTCATTATTGAATAATTCATATTTTAAACTCATTTTAATTACGTATTTCTTAAAGTAAATTAATGTTAGTATTCAATTAAACAACATACTTAATTGAATATATATACATATAGGGAGAAAGAGAGATTTTTATATAGATTACTTATTCAACAACTGCTATTAGGTAATAAAACTATTTATTTTTTAAACAAATTACTTTATCATTTTTATGAATTTCTTTAACGTATGAACGTTCTACAATTTAATATATACACACAAGCATATACAGACATATATATATATATATATATATATATATATGTATATATATATATGTATATGGAGAGAGAAAGAGAGAAAAAAGAATAGAATATTTGAACTTTAAGACTGTATACTTTCAATTTTGAATATCAGCCGTTTACTAAAAAGTTTACTATTTTTTATTATTTATTATTTTTTATTAAATTTACACTTTTTTTATATTTTTATTTTTTATTAAATTTACACTTTTCTACTCTATTAATGTATTATATTGTATA
>CP092092.1:20523255-20543255 GCA_029203775.1 Neoneuromus ignobilis | reverse complement strand
CTCATTCTTTTTATTATATTTATAAAAAAAGAAGTAGAAAGAACAATTTTTCAGGTATACAAATTAACTGATAATCACAATCATTATTACAGTTTAAAATATCCTCGTATGTCACAACACTCATCGTACAAATTGCAAATGATTTATGACGAAGTAATACATTATATAAATACAAATATATTAAAATATATTTAAATTAATTCTAGTCGCTTTATTTACGTAGTTTATAAAATAGTTTTTGTTTAATTTTACTTTCACCTACATATTCATTACAGAGTTGCAAATGTCTTACTTATTAATATATTTTATCAGTAGCAAATTATGAAAATTTATGTATGTATAATTAATATCAATTTTTGGAAATAATTATTAATTAAAATTGATATTAAAACATTATTTGTTTTTATAATTTACAACAAACAAATAATCACCTCAATACCATAAAATATTATAGAAGTGTTCAATAATAACTTAATGTTCACTTTATTTGATTACCAGTTTATATGCATTTCAACGGCCGTGTAATCTCATTTTTACAGTAATGTATTTATTATAAAATTATATAAATAAATAAACTGAATAATAAGAAACTGTTAAACATTTTTATAATATATTATAGTGTTTGGGTGATAATTAAATTTTATTAACATTTAAGCGACGGGGGATAAATTATTACACAATACATAAATGGCGGGCATATTTTCGTAATATTATTTGTAAATGTGAGAAATTACTAAAACTTGTGTAACTTGGGCAAAAGATAACATTTTGTAGTGAAATTTGAAATCAACAGTCACAATGATATGGCTTTGGTAAATCAGTACTTACTTTTAAATTTTAGCTATATTTATAAGGGTTAATAATGTAGAAACTAATAAAAAATATGTAATTCAATATAACATTAATTGAAAAAAAATAAAAATTAAAAAATAATTCAATTAAAAACAAAAATCAGAACAATAAATATTGTAAAATTAATTTCTTCAGCAAATAGAACTTTTCAAAATACGATTCTTTATGAAGTGGAACACCACAAAATTTGTAAAGAAAACTTGTCAAACTTTTATATTTAGATGCTACACACACTTTACATTGTCTTTGGGAAATTTTCTTTTTTCTCTCGTAAAAATTCCTATCATGCAATGTTTTTTTAAATTCTCAGATAATCATTGTGGAGGGACCAGTTTTGGTGTTTTTCTGGTAAAAAGAGTGGATGAGGTTGTATTTTGATCATAGGATATTTCATTTTCAGTGACAGTATCGGTTATACAATCCACTGCAACTGAATGTAAAAAAATGTATGTTATTTTTTCCATTCTAAGTTATAGAAATTGGAAAGAGTTAAAAAAAGCACAATTAATAAAATACATGACTACTCTTTCGTTCCACTTTTTTTTATGAAAAATCTTATAATATAACAAGTACTGATCTGCTTTATCAACACTTTTCATAAATTTATTGTATTCCAATACACATTCAAATTTTAAAATAAATTCTTCCATTTTCCTGTTAACCTTTTCGGAATTCTTCATATTTGCAGAATGTATTATAGAAATCATAATTTTTTTGCTTTCTAGCACGTGGTTGCCATACTTGTATAATTATATCATTTTTTCGTAAAAATACTGATTCTTCCAACTGCCAATTTAACTTTTTTAATTTATCAGGTACGCCTCGATTCTTTCTGGTAGTACCACACATACGAAATTTATGCTCTAAAAAAGTTGTCGCAATTTTTACACTATTATAATAATTATCGTGATAGACATGATGTCACATCCCTTTGTAAGAGGACAATAATTTATTCTAATATATAAATATTTACTGGATGAAAATTATAGCATCCTACCAGAGTTATAAAAGTCTCAATTTTAATTTAGAGTACAAAAACGCATTAATACCCGTCCCGCCATTAATGATTGGTTTCATAAACGGGTATTAATACCCGTCCCGTCGTTTAAGTGTTAAAATACTGAACCGTATTAATTCCTTTTATTATATAAAATACGTACTAAATTTGTTTAAGCAAATAAATCTATACTGAAACTAAAAAATGGTATGAATTTAAAATATATATTTACATATTGAAAAAAAATACATGTTTAGATTTGCGTTTAATATAAAACACGTAGAAAGGCTTCAAAACTTTGTTAAAATTATTAAACAAAAAACCATTAAATGAAACATAGAAACGTAAACGGCCTTCACGGATAAATATCCGAATTCTGAATAACAGGTCGTACTTATAAATACATATATAATGTAAGGATTTCTACACAGCAATTACTATTTGTCAGTGAGCTTAATTCATATTTAATAACGTCGATGGTGTTTAATAATTAAGAAATATTATCGATCAATAAAGAATTCGATTGGAAAATAGGAAACCAACAGTAAAGACATTGAATGTCGACTAGAAAACTAAATTTATAATGTTATTTTTTTATTAAATTACAAGTATATTTATTTTGATTTAAAAATGCCATACTACCAGAAATTAAAAATAGATTGATGGCAATTATTACGTCAAACGAATAACAATTAATGAATTGATTATATATATATATATGAATATTAATAAGTTGAAACAGAAATTTTAAAAAGTTGTTCTTTTGCTTATGACACAAAAATTCACATAAAATATTTTGCGTCAGTTTTATATTAAAAACGACAAATAACTTAACATTAATCTGTACATATATATTTATATATACATATATATATATATATATATATATATATATATATATATATATATAATATAACATGACAATGTACAACATAAGGTTATACATTTTACAGTATGAAAAGCTATTAACTCAATTTGTAACAAATTTATTAATTGTAAGAGAATAACTGCATTATTGTACATGCATATTAACTACTTTATTGCATATTCATATTTTATTATATTGCAACATTAAATATCCTTTGTATAGCCTATATTAATCATTAAACAGTGATGAAGAGACTCTTTCAGAAAAATATTTGTTTATAATTTATCTTACAAGTGAAATAATAATCACATGAAATAATCAATATATCACACAAGAGCAATAAATAACTTACATGAATATAAAAATTAAAAGTAATTGAATTTTTCTTATATATATATATATATATATATATATATATATATATATATATATATTAATATGGAAATATTAACATAAAAGTGAATATATATATTTTAAATATATATACATATGTGTATATATGATATATATATATATATATATATATATATATATATAATTATATAAATTTTTAAAAAATGAGAACGCATATGTTATACAAGGTAAATGAAATAAAATAATACAATAATAACTCAATTTATAATATCGTTTATAAAACACAACGGATTCTGTTGTAAGGATAATATATATATTACACATATTTTATAATGAAAAAGTGAGAATATGAAATTATATTTAATAAAAATAATACATTATTCAGAGTGCAATAATTTTTATGCTTATAACTTTAACTGAAAATATTAGATTGTAAAAGTAATTAAAACTGCCACTGTAATTGGTTTAATACATTTTTTATGCTTTACTTGATTGAGAAATTAAGAACTGAGATTTTTAATGTTCTGAATTAAAAAATATATATTTTTAAAAATAATAAGAGGATTCAAATATATACGTGGGTCGTTTGATAAGTATGATAAAAAAGTAGGAAAAACTAAATTGAAAAATTTAATTAAATTAAACAATAAATAAATTTACCATACTTATCAAACGACCCTCGTATATATATATATAATATTTAATATAATGACAAAATAAAAATCTATTATTTATATTTATTAATTTATATGCAATTAATAATTAATTTTTATATTTGACATAACTGTCTATTCTTTAATGAGTTCATTTATATTCTATATATTTGTATTTTGAGAATATTTACTAACTAATGAGCAGAATTGTTATCAGATAAGTATTAAAGAAATAATTCTATATATTATTTATATAAAATATATAATTAAAAATATTCTATATAATATAAAATAAATTAAAATATTTACTTACATATTTTCAAAGCGTGAAATTCCAATGGACAATTTTATAAAAATGTGATTCACTTTACTTCCTCAAACACTGAATTAACAATCACTTTAATCACAACAAATTACATTAATTAGTCAGTGATTCTAGAATGAAAGTATTCATATATTATAATATATTTATATAAATTTGAATAATTTTAACACACTTAAAATAATCGTTCTAACCAATTTAACAAGCATAACAATTAAAAGTTACAAACTACCAAGAAATAATATAAAATATATAAGTATAATCATAAAATTCAAATCCCGAATAACACAACAGACATCGGTTGTATTTTTCAACAATAGGCACGGGTTCGTACTCTTTAACCTATAAATCGATCAATGATAGCTCATTTTGTTATTCGTATATTTGACGCGCGTTTCGTTAACGCCGAAAATTTTCCAATAAACAATGATGTGTTATCAATAGATTGTTACAATGTTAATCGTATCCCGTTTATTATTGAACTGAACAGATTGTCTTTATTGCCTATGTTTACATATATGTGTCGAGGGTCTTTCGATACGTCTACATTACATATGTCCAGCGACATTGAATTAAATACAAAGCATCTACTTAATTATGATCCTGCGACGTTTGGCGAATGTTTGTGAACGTAAAACAAACGATGTACGTCGCTTTTTCGACGCCACCTTGATCTCTCGCGGACTTTACGCATAGACGGTATGTAATTCATTAAGAAGCAATTTAAGTACATGAACTTGATACCGATCATTATTTATATCTTAATTATACACCTATGACATCACTAATTTGCAGCTTTATATATATATATATATATATATATATATATATATATATATATATATATATATATATATAGGGTTTTTAAATAATAATCTCAGAACTTTGACAGCTGGTATCAGGCATATTTAAATTGTTTTAAGCTCATTTTGATATTTCGAAAAAATATAGTTTGACAAATTGTCATGAAACTTTTAATACTTCAACAACGCTTAGAAATTATAAAACCTTCAAAAGACTTATTGAAATAAAAGTTTAATGAGTCCATTATTTCACGAAATGGACCCATCAATTGGCCATCAAGATCATGTGATTTAACTCCATTGGATTATTTTCTGTGGGGTTATGTGAAATCATTAGTTTATGCTGATAAAACACAGAAAACACAAGCATTAGAAATAAACATTGAACGTGTAATTCGTGAAATTGGACCACAATTATGTGAAAGAGTGGCTAAAAATTTGACTAAACGAATGCACTATGTCAAGCAAAGTCTTGGTGGTCATATGAGTGAAATTTTATTTTATTATTAATGCCATAGAATATGCTTGAAAAGAAAATAACTATTTAATTAAATACTTTCTGCTTTATTTACATTTACACTTTTGAAGCGATTATTGAAAAACCTTATATATATATATATATACACCAGTCCCTCAATTTACACGGGACTTTTTTTACGCGGTATTGATTTACGCGACACTTCTTATATACGGTCAGATAGATTTTATTTTATATAATTTTTCATGGAATTTATTATATATTAAAGTGACGCAAATTCTCACTTGCACGTATAAAAGCACGATATAAATATATAAAAGGTTGATTGTTTTGAATTACAATAGCGATAGTGACACCGAATAAAATTTATCTACTTTTGTTTTCTAAAACGTCATTATTTTTTTGTTTAGCTATATGAAATAAATATGTGTTTCTACAACTTTACTAGCTTTTATTTTCAATATTTTTTCTATTGTACTGACAGACTCAATTTACGCGATTTTCATTCGCATAAAACAAATCCACGTGGAACGGATACTCCGCGTAAATTGAGGGACGGATGTATGTGTGTGTGTGTATATAATAAATCGATTGGTACAGGTTTTAAGTCAATATGACCCTTAATATTGAAAAATATGAAAATTATATAAGATTTATAAAATTATAGGGTTTCGAACAGAATGGGGAAATTTATCAATCGTCTATGTTAAAATATAGTCAATAGTTATGAATGTATACGTCATTTAATTATTAGAAATAACTAATTCTGGATAATATATTGATCTATTTTTGAATTAGAGCTTTACACTAATTGTCACTAGTTAATTTTATTGATTTTTACAATATTAAAAGAAAGTAATGCACTCATATCAAAGTTTTTTTATATTACTTTATATTTTTCTATTTTCTCAAATATGTAACTGTACAGAATTTTAACCTAACCTATTTAAACCCTTTTTGCATTAAAAAAACATAATAACAATACTTTATAGGTTCCAATACTCTATTGGTAATTAATTCGATCGTTAAAACGAACTTTTAATGTACTTTCCTATGGTAAAAATACAAAGTTACCATTCTGTATATATTGTATATACATATCATAATCAGCTCCTCTTAATTCACTACGGAATAAAGACCTCTCCGATATTTTCCATTTCATTCTGGCGAATTTTCTTATCATGTAATACATACACACATATTATATAAATATACATATATATATATATATATATATATATATATATATATAAATATAAATATATATATATATATATATATATATATATATATATATATATATATAAATATATATACATATATAAATATATATATATATATATATATATATATATATATATATATATATATATATATATATATATATATATAAATATATATATATATACATATATAAATATATATATAAATATATATATATATATATACATATTATTAATCAATAATTTATCGTTCTTCGATAGACTCCCCTTCTTACTTTATGATCGGTTCATTATCATCTCAAACTTCTCACTTTTGTTGTAATATCCATAACTTTTATTTTCTTTTTAATCCAGTCGATTTTCTTTTCTTTTTCTTGTTTTTCTTAACATGAATTTTTAAATGCCTCTTTGTATTGTCTAAAGCCTCTTAAATATTCTGTCATTTAAGATCCACGATTCACTATCATTAATGAGAACAAAAACGATTTATGGATGATTTTTTTTCTTTTTAACACACCAATATTCGACTTCATATACTACGATTTTTTTCCAACTGACATCATCCCATTTTTATTTCCTACTTTATTTCACCTATAAATGTTTCTTAAATATTATTGAGTTGTATATATATATATATATATATATATATATATATATATATATATATATATATAGTTTTCATTTTTTAAATCAATAAATATATGTAATTCAAATATACATAGTTTTCAACTTGTATATCTTCTTTTAATTCAATCTTTTTTTGATCTGATAATTCATGGAACATTACTTGTATCTTGCTAAGGTTTATCATAAGACCAATTTTTTTATTTTCTTTATTTATAATAATTCTTCTATTCTTTTTTATAATTCTTCTGGGTTTGTTGAGAAAATAATACCATCAGCAAATTTTAAGGGTCTAATAATATCTCCATTTAATTCCTAGTTTGGTCCCTTAAATAATTTTTCTAACACAAATATAAATAATTTTAGTGATTTCCCATGTCCCAGTCTCACTTTATTATTTCACTCTCACTTTCGTTATTTTAAATTTCCTTGTTTCTTCGTTTACTTTTACAGAAAACGTAGCACTTCTATGAATAATTCCTAAGAGTTCATTGTACACTTCATCAGTTTCTTGATTCTTCAATACGTTTAATGTCGCTGACTTATTGACATATATATATATATATATATATATATATATATATATATATATATATATATGTATGTATATGTTATTATACAATTTTCATTTGTGAAAAATTTTTTAAAATATAATTTTACATTAATTTTCTTTTTTTAAAATATATCTTTTCTCTAACACTTTCATTATAAAATGTGTTATATAGATGACTATATAAAATAGGTCACCCAACATCGAACACTCATTGCATACTAAAAGTAACTCCAATTCTCCAATGTCAAATGCCCGTTGTATACTAAAAGTGATTATAGTCACTTGTCAACATTTTGCATTAATTAATAATTTTGCATTAGATAATTAATAGACTCGTTTCCTAACTGTCTTGTACAACTGCAGCATATTGGCCGTTAATTCCGCCATAGCAAAACGATTAAAATTTAAAAATAAAGATAAGAAATTTAGAAGATTGTTTTTAGATGTATGTACATTTATAACAAAATTGTAACATAAAAACATTTATCAACATCATATTCATCAAGACTGTTAAAAATCATATTTTATAAATAAAATGAAAACTTACAACTTTCTTGTCTATTTTTGTAATTCGATCTTAGGAAACAATAGAACATCGATAAAATGGATGAAATATTGGAAATCTGAAAACAATAAAATAAATAATTAGTGAAATTGATAATAAATTATATAACTATATTCCAAAAGTTTTTTTATTTATTTAGTTTATGTTACAGAAATATGTATTTTAATATTTTTTTATATTGAAATAAATTATTTATTTCGAATTTAGAGATAACTATTCAATTCATACTTTAAGTAAGCACTTAAATTTAGATGAAATAAATAAATAAAAAAAAACATCTCTGTTGGTAAAATTAAAAAAATAAACGAAGGCCTGCAATTTCAATTTCATATCCACACATACCGAGGAATATAGCACTCAAATAGACATGGATGACTGTATACTGGCTATCAGGCACAATGGCACACTCTTCATGTCACACGTATAAGAGTAAGAAGTGATCTTGATTATGAATATAGCATAATGTTGAAAGAGGTCATTGATCGGAAGCATTAGAAATCAAAATAAATTTTGACAACCTCATATTAACCAATTGACATTAGTATTGATACAATTTTAGTTTTCATTTAGAAGATTTTATGAAGTATTCGACTTAAAAGGAACTGAATCAAAAAATATCATCGTTTTCTTTCTATAGCAAAAATAAAACGTTAAGAATTAAATGTAGAATTACAAAAAAATGAATTGAAGAAATTTTAATCTTTTGCAGAGGTTGTCGATCTTAGAATCCTCTCAATTCCAATATTTACAAAACACCATGTTCTTCAATTAAGGCATTTAAAAAGAGAATAAGAAGGATAAAATGTGTTAATGTAAATATTGTTCCAAAATTGGATCTTCTACTACACAATTTCTTATCGTAATTAGATTATTATTATTATTTTATAATAAATTAATATGTAAAAATTTATTTACTTTCAAAGCATTCATTTTTCAATTTGTCGATTTTTTAAAGAATAATAAATTTTAATAAAGATATAATATATAATATAATGTAATATAATATAAGAGTGATTTTTATTCACTTTAGTAAAAATAGAAACATTGGACAAAGATTGATCATTGATCGATACGGAGGTAAACAATTCCATTAAAAAATTAAATATTTGGCAAACATTAGGATTGGACACAATCACAAATGTACAAATAAAATATGGCAAACGAGTACTTGCACAAAAATAACTATATAATTCAATAATATAAACTAAGAAGAGAAGTTACTCAAATTTAGAAAAATAATATATAAAAAATCAATATCTAAAAAAGGTGATAAAAGGAATCCTTTTAACTGCAGAGATATATTACCACTTTATTTCTTCCTAAAATTCTTCACAAGAATAATTTCTGAACCCATAGAGTGCCTAATACCAATATAATAAAAATAACTGGGCTTTAGAAGAAATTGATATACAATAAACACTATCTACATTGTACGACAAATACAAAAGAAATCAATAGAATATCTAATCCTCACTTCCATGCATTTCTTGGGCCATCTGGCCCAATCAAATTTTAATAAAATTTAATTAATATAAAATCTTATTTAATATAAAATTTGATTAATATTTGAACCAATAAAATCTTATTTTATCAAATGGCTTTATCTAAAGCCATTCGATAAAATAAGATTATCTCATATTAATAATATATTTAAAAAAACTAGTCCCCCTGGAAATCATAAAAAATATCCAAAAACCAACCCTAGGGTATACTATTAAAATTAAATCCAAAAAAAGATAATAAACGATATTAATAGGTATCAGAAAAACGGTTATTATTTGTCCAATATTGTTTAATTTAGTAATGGATAAACTAATACAGTGTAAATATGATAGAAAATGACAAAAAAATGATGAAGAATTTAAAATCATCTGCTATACAAACAACGCAACTTCAATAAACTGCAACGATGATCTGCGCATTTAAAAAAACGAATGAAAAATATATCTATCTCTGTAGAGAAAATTAAGTGTATGAAGATCTCTATAAAGTCAATCAGATATAAGCTTGTAATAAATAACAAGATAATAAAAAAGACATCACAGTTTCACTACCTGTGAGTAGATATAATAATTTCTGATATCAACTACCAGGAAATAATAATTTAAGTAAAAATCAGCCATATCAAGAACTATAAAAGACATTATATGGAAGAATAAACATCTAAGAACAAACTATAAAATAAGAATATACAAAATTTACAACAACTACCAGGAAACAATAACTCAGGTGAAAAAGGAAATTATAAAAGGAACTCTAAATGAAATTACATGGAAGAATAAATATATAAGAACAAGCTGTGAGATAAGAACATACAAAATTTGCTGTTAATATATGTCATCGAGATCGAAAAAGATACCAATTAACCAAAAATTTTCTTCGAATATCAGAAATGAATTTTTTAATCTATACTATGGAAAACGAGATGTGATCAAATCCACGACAATATCCGAAATTAATCCGAAGTTCAGAATATCGTGAGATAAGGACGTAGCATAAGAAGGAAATGGAATCAACACATATCAAGGAAGAACATTAGGATGTTAATGTGAGCATCAGAAGCATCTAAACCAATAAAAAAATCCACCGAAGCAATAATGGAACAAATATTAATCTACCTCATAAGAAAATTATACCATTAGAAAACAGATCATAGACCTAACGTAAGAATAAGAAGAATAAAAATTAAGTTTCTACAATTTAATTAATAATAATAATAATTTAAATCGAAATAATTTAAATTTAATTAAAAATAAGTTATAATAAAAAAAATAAAAATTATAAATATGATCACATATTGATTATGAAAAAATATATTTTTCGTTAGAATATACATTCAAATAATCAGAACACAGCAATAGCAAGAAAAGAGTTAAATTAATTAAAAATCAAATAGAAAATACAAAATTATTTTTAAGTTCAAATTAATTTAGTTAAAACAAATCAAGTTATGTTTAAATTAAATCAATTAAAAATAGAATTATATAAGATTAATTAAATACATAAACAAACAAGATATTTAAATTTTATTTAAATAACACTATTTAAAAAACATGACATACTCTAGATAATTTGAAACTGATACCATAGAAAAATTAATTCAAATTATAAATATAACTACAATTCAAAAAGTGCACATTCATTGACGTCTAGACAATAACGTAAGAGTGGATTTGATTAATTTATTTATAATTAAATACATTTTAGTTCAAGTAAAACTTCTGCACTATCAATCAAAATATTTTAATTCGTGTAATGTTTTTGAAATATTTCACTAACTCAATAAATATGAACAAAGAAAAATGTATTAAAGTAATAGTATAAAATCTGACAGGTAAAAATTTTATAAATATTTACCTCAGTTAAATGTCTTTACTTTCATAATATAAACATTTGTGTTTTTTATTTTATTATTAGTCAAGAATTATACAACTATAATTATTTCAAACGAAACTGATTTTTACTAAATTATATTACACTTGGACTTGAACTCAATTAACTTAACATTAGCAAAAAATGAATTTCTTTTTTTATATTGTATATATAGATATTATATATCATACCTAACATATAAATTTATTTTTATTTTTTAATAACATTAAAATTCCATTAGTTTAGATTTTTGCGAATTTAAATATTGCATAAGAATAACAAAACAGTTTTTTATTATTTTAACTTGTGTTGAATATTAAATATTAAAGAAAATATATACAGAAGTTTATATAAGAATGTATGTTATCAAAATATTTATCCTCATTCTAGATACTCTATCCCTTGTAAAATCGTGACTTCTCTAATAATGTTAGCCCAGTATAGTTTTTTTTGTGAGAATTCCATAGCGATTTTTTACGATATAAAGTTATCAGTTCCATTTCCAACCACCAACTTGACAAACTAACCAAAAGTTAAAAAAAAGTATAGTTCAATTAAGTTTCCCTGTAATATTTCTAACAATTTTCGTTGACATACCGTTTACTCTAATGGATCTCATACACTCTATGTTACCACAGTTGATAATTTATTTATGCATCAAAATTATTATATTTTAGATCGAAATTAAGAGTTAAAATTGAAGGAATTAATAAAATAAGGAAGATTATGAGTACAAAATAGAAAAAATTATAACGTGAGTATAAAAATAGGCCTTAAGATTAATATAGATAAACCTAAATATCTTTTCTTAAAGAATAACACAGAAAACTTTTCTAAATAGGAAATCAAGAAATGGAAAATATGATGAATACCAAAATCTAGGTTTTAATATCAACAGAGAAGAGATAGAATTAACAATTTTGGAGATTGATTGTTAACTTATTGAAACACTTAATAATATACATCTGGTGGAAATTTGATAATAAAAAGAAATAAATATGCAAATATATAAAACAATTATAAAACATAAATACACAAACGAATCACAAATTTGGATTTTGAGTAACAAGAATAGATAGAAAAGTTTTGCAATAGAAATGGATGTTGTAAGAAAATTTGTTAAAATATCTAGATAAAACCAAATGAAAAATTAAGAAATAAGGAAAATAATACAAGCTAATACGAATATATTTTAGAACAGAGTTTCAACAGTTGATTTGGTTTGACTAACTTCAAAAATAGAAGATCATCGACTCTTCAAAATTATTATAAATTGGATTTCATCAAAACGAAGAAAAAATTAAAACTTAGGCTAAACTGAAATGAAAACATTAAAAAATTGTGACCACAAGAAACACCCAAGAAAAACGGAATAATAGAGAACATTAAAAATTGAGATTCGAAAGTCATTAATCGCTTGAAATCAATATTATGTATATATATATATATATATATATATATATATATATATATATATATATATATATAGAGAGAGAGAGAGAGAGAGAGAAGATTTTTTTAAGTGTGATAAAACTTTAAATAAAATTCCTATCAAAAGTTCAATCTAACCTAAAAAACATATTTATTTATTTATATAAATATACTATATATATATATATATATATATATATATATATATATATATATATATATATATATGTATACACATGCGCACATATATATATATATATATATATATATATATATATATATATATATATATAAAAGATATTTTTAGATTAGATTGAACTTTCCATAGGGACTCAATTTAAAATGTTATTACGCTTAAAAAAGCACCTATATTATACATACAAGTAACTTGTAATATTTATAAGACTACAAAAATCATCATTATTAACACATAATACTTAATACACATAATGTTTAATATATATTATAGAATACAATATTTTTTTTATTTTTAACAAATCATTATTGTGCTTATATACATTTTACAACAAAAAAATGAAGATAAACTAATTAATCTTAAACAAAACTTCAATTCTAATATCGTTAATATATTTATTTTTTTTATTCATATTTCATATTTTCATTGATTTTTTTATGATAATAAACTTATATTAAAATTTTATAAAAAAAAACAAATATATGTAAATTTCCTGAACAGCATATATACATATAATACATATAGACATATATAATACATATAGACATATATATATATATATATATATATATATATATATATATATATATATATATATGTATATCATAAGAAAAATCATTAAAATGGACTGGAAGAGAAAGGTACTGAATTGATCGAAGTGGAAAGTTGTGATAGAGGCCTTCATAAAGTAAAAAAAATGTTATTAAATGGAAAAAAATTGCTGCTGTTAATTTTAAAAACATTATATACACACACACACATATATATATATATATATATATATATATATATGTATGTATGTATGTATATGTATATTAATTTACTATATTTTATAATAAATGAATAGATTAAATAACATTTTTTTATTATTAAGTAAATGTAAGAAAACAACAAATAATGTAGTTAAACTACGTACCTTAAAAATTTCTGAGTATCAAGAAAATAGAATACGTAATAAATAAGGAAACACAATGTAGAATATAGATCCAACACAACATAATAAAGGAAAGACAAAAAAAATACTAAAATTGTTCACAAGCTCGAAGAATAAATGATCAAAGATGACGGAATGAAAAAATTTGGACTGAATTTTCTTGAAAATCAGAATATTGGATATCTGAGAAAATTCTCGAACAGCCGACTAAAAGAAACAATAACCTACTTATACTATCGTTTTTAAAGAAAAAATGTCCTTAGTAAATTTTTAGCATTTGAGAACCAATAACTATATGATACGTTATAATATTGTGTGTGTGCGTGTGTGTGTATGTATGTATGTATGTATGTATGTATGTATGTATGTATGTATGTATGTATGTATGTATGTATGTATGTATGTAAGTATGTATGTATGTATGTATGTATGTATGTATGTATGTATGTATGTATGTATGTATGTATGTATGTATGTATGTATGTATGTATGTATGTATGTATGTATGTATGTATGTATGTATGTATGTATGTATGTATGTATGTATGTATGTATGTATGTATGTATGTATGTATGTATGTATGAGTTAATTTATGTATGTTTTTATGTATGTATGTATATGTATGTATGAATGTATGTATGTATGTATGAATGTATGTATGTATGTATGCATGTATGTATGTATGCATATGTATGTATGCAAATGTATGTATGTATGCAAATGTATGTATGTATGCAAATAAATGTATGTATGTATGTATGTATGTATGTATGTATGTATGTATGTATGTATGTATGTATGTATGTATGTATGTATGCATGTATGCATGTATGCATGTATGCATGTATGTATGTATGTATGTATGTATGTATGTATGTATGTATGTATGTATGTATGTATGTATGTATGTATGTATGTATGTATGTATGTATGTATGCATGTATGCATGTATGTAGGTATGTATGTATGTATGTATGTATGTATGTATGTATGTATGTATGTATGTATGTATGTATGTATGTATGTATGTATGTATGTATGTATGTATGTATGTATGTATGTATGTATGTATGTATGTATGTATGTATGTATGTATGTATGTATGTATGTATGTATGTATGTATGTATGTATGTATATGTATGCAGGTATGTATGTATGTATGTATGTATGTATGTATGTATGTATGTATGTATGTATGTATGTATGTATGTATGTATGTATGTATGTATGTATGTATGTATGTATGTATGTATGTATGTATGTAAGTATGTATGTATGTATATATGTATATATATATATATATATATATATATAAATGTTATTTGATTATATATTACCGCAGTCTGTAATAAAATGCTAGTTAAGTTAAAAAAAACAACATGGAGAATGAAATAACTAACTCTGAATATATGAAACTAGACATGAAGTCTAAACAAATTATTGCTCTACATATGGTGTGAAATTACAGTAATATTTCGCATAATCCTGCTTCGATTAGTTCGGTTTAACTATAGTCCTGTTTGAAATTTCCAAAAAAATATTTTTTTTCTTGAAAAAAATCTAAATAAATTAATACATAAAATTATTTTTATACGCAAATTTTTAAGTTTTCCTTTTATTATGAAAACATAATAAAAAAGAAAACCGAAATAGTATATGTACATTATTTGCAATGCGTGCGCAATTCTAGTGTTGTGGTCTTTTTCTATTTCTATTAGTTTTCGATTCACAACTGTAGAATAAAGTCGATTTTTTGATAATTAAATTTTAATAACCTATTTGAAAAGGAACTTAAAATGTATTTAAAATTAATATATAAACCCCTGATTTTGTTTTGTTGATACACACAAACATTTGAATATATTACCCTCGTTTTCTTTACTGAAAAACAGGAAAAAAAAGGGTTATGTGTATTCTTATACACATGCCAGAAGTGAAACTTCTTTTCAATAAAGTCATCAAAAGATACACGGACAAGCGTATGCCTAAAACTCGTAGATGAACAAATTCTTCAGAATAAAGCAAGTAACAAAATGAAGAAATGTAGTAGGAAGAGAAGCGGCAAATACACGGGATAAAAATTTAAGTAGAAAATGATCAATGTTTTAAATAAATTAAATTTTTACAATTATTTCATATTAACACATCGTATGCGGACAACGCGTCTCGATGATGTCTTTCATGCTGTAGTAATAGTATGCAAAAGACGTCGAGACGTTGTCCGTATACAATGTGTTAAGTAAGATTAATATTCATTTTCAAATTAAAACTTTTATAAAATTATGAATTATGAAAGTTTATTCGTTTTCGTTTGGAATTTCTTCGATTTCCACTGCTTCCTCCGGTGGTGACTGAGTAGGTATAAACGATACAATTGGTTTTTGATAAGTAAAATTTTTGCGCAATAGACTTTACCATCTTAATTTTTAATTACTATTATATTACTATTGTATAATATATAATATACAATTAGATCAATGTTTTAAAAATTAAACAATTAAAGAAAATACTCACAAATAATTAAATACTAATTAAATACTTTAATATAACTGCAATAAATAGCATCTATTTAGATACTATTTATAGATAATTGATAATTTTATAACCCCACATAAAATTCAATAAATTTTCAAAATGACACCTGAGAACTAGGAATTCATAATTATTGTGAGAATTTATTACAAATAAAACAACAGATAATCTCAAAACTGTTATAGGTTTCGATAAATTTTTTTTAATACCACGTGTTTTTAATAGTATTTCTTTTATTTGATAAATAGATTAATTAAAATAATGTTACAAAATACTACATACTACTGTATATATTGGTATACGTGCCAATTCCCTCAATTTCGTGTTGTTTGCTAAATTTTTAAATACCGCGTGGATTTAATTGACTGTTATTTTTATGATTATTGAGGTTAATATTATGATGACGTTATAAAAATTAATATACTTATCAAAAATATCAATTTTATCGCACTGAATAACACTCTTATTTAAACACAATTAACAACAACTGATTGAATATAAAAATTACTAAGCATAATAATGACATCATTCAAATAGTAAACATACGTGCTGCCTGCATTCAACAGTTCTTGTTATCTAATCACATGTTAAAAGAGGGCGCATGCGTGATGGGCTTTTTCTCACTCTATCGTCTAAGCATGTATGCAAATTCAAATCAGGCACTAAAATTCGTACTCACGTTCCGTCTCTATTTCCGTCATATATTCTCTATTTCCGCGTCAACAAAATTTTTACCCTAACGCGGCTAAAGAAGTTTCACTTCAAAAATTGTTTGGAACCAATTAACGTTTTTTGTATTTAGTTAATGTTTCGATTACTCCGGTAAATCAGTGAAATCGATAAACCAGACTATGCGAAGTATTCCTGTATACTCCAATTTTCTATCTTTTTTATAAATAATTCATTGGCTTTAATACCAATAAATTTTATAAAAGTGTTCTATAATTAATTATTTCTCACTTTAATCGCTAATATGTATTTCGATAACTAATTCATTGTCATTTCAAAGAGATTTTATAAAATATTATTTTCTTATCTTATTATACTGATATTGAGATAAACGATTTATTTGTGAAAAAAAATTGTCATAGTGTCAAACCAAATGTAATTTCAAATTAAATCATTTTAATTTCAAAAATAGTATCAAAAATATTGAAAAAATGTCAAATAATTATTATTCTTTTTTTAATTTTACAATGCTTTAAATAAAAGAATATAAAGTTTCTAATTAGTTTTTTAATTAGAATAGTAAAAAAATCAAACATTGTAATTGACCTTCATAAATGAATATACGATTTCATTACACCGAAAAAAATGTTATTTAGTATAAATTATTTCCACTTTGATACTGATGATAAATGACAAGCAATTTTTAAATTGTTTTATTCAAATATAAACCTCACTGATATATTGAAACTGTGAAATAAATAAATCATTGTTTCTTAATAATCTTAATCAGACAATCGTTTTAAATAAAAAATTACATACTTATTACTTTTTATTTAATGTGACTGATTTATTTAATTGTTTTTGAATACTTATTTTATTTATCTTAAATTTATGTTTACGTTCTACAAATAACATTAATTTTCTCTAAATGCAAATAATAAAATTATTCAATTAAGTAAAATTCACCATACGTTATTAAAATCTCATTTGAGTTACATTGTATTATATTGTAAATATCGAAAATATTATTTCAACTAATCAAGTTATGCAATAAAAAAACGCTTATTGCACATCAATATATAATAATTATGCAGTTGTATGGTATTATTCTATTTTGCCTTGGGGCATATCTAGTAATTACTTTAAACAATTTTAACCTTATTGACAAAGATTTTTTTATTAACACGCTAACATATAAACAGCACATTTTAATACATGTGAAACATATATATGTCTCACTTAAATTGATTAACTTTTAATTAAAATTTGTTGTATTAGTAATATATATACGTTAAGTTACAAAAAAAATTCTAATTATTTTATATAAACACAAATTATGTATATAAATATGAAATTGTTGTAGTTTCATGAAAAATATTTCCATAATAAATCTATTTACTGCTATATAAAATTTAATAATCGTAATTGCAAAGTTATTTTTTATTTAAATCCAATATGGTATATTAGAAATCTTGTATATATATAAAGTCTATCGAAATATTCTGTCTACTTAGCGTACAATTATTTTAAAAATATAGAAAAGTGTTTTAATGAAAGATATATTACACATTTTTACATTTTATCATTAGTATCCTTCAATATATATTAAAACATTTTTTTATCGACATTATTTACCATTAGTGAAGGAAAAATGTCTGTCATAATAAGATTTATTTATGGCACTGTATACTTTATGACTATCAACCAAGGAACGCTACAAAAGTATATAGAAATTTATTAAAAGTTTTTGGAACAAATAAAATATTTAAAAAAATATTCAAAAGATCATTCAATAAATTTAAGAATGAATAAATAAATCTTCAAGACAAGTCATGCTCTGGAAAACATTTTGTGATCCATAATTTTATTCTTTGCCATGTTTTGAAAAAAATCAGAGATGATAGATTTGTTTACAAGTATGTAAGATGAGTACCACATGAATTAACTATTGGGAATAGGTAGGGTTATGTAACTGTTTACCAGTGTCTTCTTTCACGGAAAAAATCATTTTTGAAACACCTTGTAACTCAAAATATAAAATGGATTATATATGAAAATATAGTGAGGAAAAAAACATACACAAACCTAAATCACCTACTTTGTCAACATCTAAACAAAGTTTGAGTATGAAAAAAAATATATCATGGAATATAAGAGCACCAATTTATTATGAACTTTTGAAACCAAAAGAAATGATAAATTCTGAAAAATATTGTCAAAAGTTAGACAATTTGAACGTAACCTTAAAAAAACTTTCGACTCTATTAATAATAAGTAAGTTATCATAGGACCATATATTACTTTAACAACTCAAAAAAATTAACGGAATTTGGTTGTGAGATTTTAAGTAACACAGAATATTTTCCAGATACAACACCTTCCAGCTACATTTTTTTTGGCTCTACAAAAATTTTAAATAGAATAAAATTAATAAAGTTGAAGATGTGAAAAACACTGGATGAGTTTTTAAACTTTCAAAGATGAGTCATTTAATCGAAGTGGAATTCAAAAGTTTACATCAAGACAAGAAGTTGTTAATAATAATAGAAATTACATTTTCAATTAAATGTTA
>CP092092.1:20478255-20513255 GCA_029203775.1 Neoneuromus ignobilis | reverse complement strand
GTTTCTACAACTTTACTAGCTTTTATTTCCAATATTTTTTCTATTGTACTGACAGACTCAATTTACGCGATTTTCATTCGCGTAAAACAAATCCACGTGGAACGGATACTACGCGTAAATCGAGGGACGGGTGTGTATATATATATATATATATATATATATATATATATATATATATATATATATATATATATATATATATATAAGTGTGTGTGTTTATATATGTGTGTGTGTAAAATAGTTTAATTTTGAATGCATTTATTAAGAATACATTTAGTACTTTTTTATACTCTGTTATGTAATATAACTTGAACTGAATATTAGTAATTTCGAAGTTTAAAAAAATTATATACACATTTTTGCTAATACTTTATTATCATAATAAAAATAAATAAATTTTTTAATAACATGTATAAATTGAGTTAAAATTATTTTAATTTATTTTTATATACAAATTTTCTTAAACCTGAAAAAATTTTAAAAAAATCATTTTATAATTATTTCTTTTGACTACATTTGTATATCTTGATTACAAATCTACCACATTTCAAATACAAAAAGTATTATGAATGTATTGAAAAAAGTATTAAGAGATATTAAATACAAATATTGATATTGAGAGTTTAAACCATAACCTTCCCATGGTAAAAAAATATTTATAATACCAAAAATATTCAAATTCAAAAAGATTGTGCATTAGAAAAAAGAAGAATACTTTTGTTGGTTTCTACGCAATGGCCCGTCTACATTGACGTAAATTCTGACGCAAGCCCAAAATTTTTTTGTATATTGAATAAAATGATTTATGTGACCGGATCTTAATGTCTATAAAAAGATGAAATAAAAAGTATAGTAGAAAAACTCTAGACGAAATTATTTAAATAGTTATTATTTAAATAATAATTAATATTTAAATAATAATTATTATTTAAATAATTATTATTTAGAGATATTATATATATATATATATATATATATATATATATATATTTATTATTGTGTGTGTATGTGTGTGTATTTGTATGTAAATATGTGTAAGTGTATAATATTTCAAACAATTTAAAAATAAATCTATTACTTAAGTCAACATTCTTACAAACAAAGTTATTTTAATTTTTATTGATTTAAAAATAAATTTGGTTTATATCTAAAGTAGATAATTCAGATACATATTATTTTTTTTATATAATTCAGTTGTATTTTTCATTCAGATATATTCATTTTTTATATTTTCATTTATTCAATCTTTTTTTAAATTTATGCATTCTTTTTTTACGAAGGTTAAAAATTTAATTTATTTAACACAGATTTTCTTTCATGTTTATAATATGTGGAAATCATTCTTCAAATACAGATGTTTATATATACAAAATAATTATTTATATTGATCTCGACATTAATTATAACGAGTAACAAGTAGGAATAAAAAAGGATTTATGACGTCAATACGACAAGTTTATTTTTTATGTCTGAATTCTTAAGGTTACTATTGTATTTTTTATTTGTTAATTTATTTTTATATATAATGTGAATGTAACATTTTCGATGTATTCCTTTTTGTTAAATGAAAAATGGAACGAGGTTAAAGTTATTTATACATTAAAAACCTAAACATACACAAATTCACAAACACACACACACACACATACACAAATATATATATATATATATATATATATATATATTTATACATTTGTACATATTTGGCCAAAACTATTCGACACCTGAAAAATTTTAATTTTCTTTAAATATAGCCTGTGGCAGGTTTTTTTTGATTTGCTTTGAATCGTCCCACTATAAGTAGACTACTTTAATTTACACAAATGAATTTTCACCCCAACACCACAATAATTTAAAGTGTTCAATAATCACTTATTGTTCACTTGTTTTTTATAATTATATCGGCTGATGCATTTCGATGGCGATGCCATCATTGTCAGAGCCTTTCTCTGACTACTTTAATAATAAAATATTTTCATATAAACATGTACAAATTTACTAGATGTTATAAATTGTTATCCATTAGGTCGTGTAATATGAAATATCGGGTTATTCAAAGAGAAATAAAATAAAAACCCGACATTTTATATCACATGACCTAATAATTAACTATTAAAATGTCAAAGTGAAAACACACAAATAAAGAGTATTTATTTGAGCTCTAAAGAAAGAATGGTATTTAGGTTTTTAAGTAATCCTTTGTGTATAAAAATGCCATAATTCAATAAATTCATTAAAACTGAAAAATACCTTATATATATATATATATATATATATAATCACATCATAAAGCCCATATCAATCCACTACTGGACGAGAGCCTCAATGAATGCTACCATTCATTGGTATTTGATCATATTCACCACGCTGACCAGGCGGATTGGTGAAGATTTTTTTATTCGAGGTTTACTCCCTTCTTGATAGTTATTTTTTACAAGATGAGGTTGTCGGCCTTCATACTCAACCTTCGAAAATGAGGGACTCCCCGACTGGGACTCGAACGCAATCTCCCACATGACACTCTGTGATGTAAACCACTGTGCTACTCAGTCGGTATATATATATATATATATATATATATATATATATATATATATATATATATATACACTAAAAATAATAAGAATACAGAGATAAACTATACAGATATTTCCCTACACATCACCTTATACACATGTTTCTGTTTAATAAAACACAAATCTAGGAATCATATTTAGATGACCATATATATTATATGACGTTTGCAATATGGTAAACTATTTTGAATATATTATAAATATCTCATTTATTTTTTTATAGAACATTTTTTTTATTTTAATTCCAAATATAGATAAATCTTGTTTTTGAAAGATGTAATTAATTTGATTAAACAAAAAATAACGAAAAAGGACGTGTATTAAATGTTACTAGTTAGTCAAGAAAATGATATTTATTTTTTAGCATATTTGAAATTGACGCAACTAACATTTATTTGAGATGTTATTTTTTGTTTGAAATATGCATATATACAATTATTAATAATTGATTATAATGTTTTTAAACTATCCACTTATCTAATAAATTCATTAAAAAAAATCTAGTTTAATATATTCTACCTTTGGATATATAAATTAACATTAAACAACTTGTTTACATAAAAAAATATCAATGTATTTATAAATATAAGAAACATATTTTATAATTACATTAATAAATTTGTAAAACCATACATTGGAATCATACAATTTAATTGTATCTTTCGACTCTGTTTATGATCATATTTTGTAACATAATTTAATACTTATATTCCATTACACTGGATGCACATACTGTATGATCATCGGTTATTATTTACAAGGATTAATTCATGAACAATTTATTTATTACCTAAATAAAAATTGGAGGTTAAATTAAATCCAAAAATCAATAATTATTTATTATTAATCAATTATCTTCTTGTAGAATTGTTTTCATTTGAATATAATTCTTGATTTGTAACTTTAACTCATAAATTTTAAATTTAATTTAAAGATTAGATTATTTCGTTCTTGAAACACTCATTCTATTACAACTATAGATTATATAGAATTTAATTGAAATTTCAAGGTTTGTTATAAGTTAATTGTACAAGTTTGGTGTTGAAACTTCGGTTTGTCTATTATGTAATTAAATAATTGTTATATATATATATACATCCGTCCCTCAATTTACGCGGAGTATCCGTTCCACGTGGATTTGTTTTACGCGAATAAAAATCGCGTAAATTGAGTCTGTCAGTACAATAGAACAAATATTGGAAATAAAAGCTAGTAAAGTTGTAGAAACACATATTTATTTCACATTGCTTAACAATAAAATAATGACGTTTTAGAAAACAAAAGTAGATAAATTTTATTCGGTGTCACTATCGCTACTGTAATTCAAAACAATCAACCTTTTATACATTTGTATCGTGCTTTTATACGTTCAAGTAAGAATTTGCGTCACTCTGATATATAATAAATTCCATGAAAAATTATATGAAATAAAATCTATCTGACCGCGTATAAAAAGTGCCGCGTACATCAATACCGCGTAAAAAAAGTCCCGCGTAAATTGAGGGACAGGTGTATATATATATATATATATGTGTGTGTGTGTGTGTGTGTGTGTGTATGTATGTATGTATAATATCAAGTAATCAAAAAATTCTATTGTTTTTGAATTAAGGCAAAAGACTTGTATTTTTGCTTCAAACTACTTTATTCCTCAAAATAATCACCTTTATAATAAACTACCCATCCCAACAAGAACATAATTGATAAATTTTATTTTTATAAAATTCAGAATTTTTATTTTTAATAAAATTAAGAAACTTTTGCATTTAACATTATATTACTATTATTATTCAGATACAAAAATAAGTAGTAATCCTTTAGTACCATGTGTGGTAAAAACAAGGGATTAGGAAAAATTTACCATTTTAAAATTGTTATATTTTCTCTTATCATTAACTCAACATATGGTAGAGTGTAATTTTACAAAAATAAAACAGACTATTTAACAGACCATTTTAATTTGTTTGCATTAGTGTCTAGGTCCTGAACCATATGTTATTTACAAAATGAACTATAGTCCTGTATATTTTCATTTTCATTTTTCGTGTTACAGCATTTATAGAGTTTTATATTTGTATATGTTTTATTTCTGATCAATATTCCCTCTTTAATGAATGCTCTCATATTACATTAACTATTTATTGGCATTTCCAGATATTTTAATTATGTCATATCCTATATTATGATACCAATACTTAAATTCTGAGGTTCTAGTAAGTTCTCTTAGTTTTACAGGTAAACAATATCATATACATTTTTTTTTTGTTTCGTCCGCTGTTTATATATATATATATATATATATATATATATATATATATATATAAATGTATGTATATGTACATCTATTATCTTCTCAATTTTTAATTGTGATAAAAATTGTATGACATAAATACTACTTGTAAAAATTTAAAATATTGTAGCAACTGCTACGTAAAAAATAAAATAAAAAACTGTTAATCAGTTTTGAAAATCTTTTATGATTTTTTTTAAATTCTTTTCAAAACCTGTCTATTGACGTCATTTGAATACATTTATATATATATATATATATATATATATATATATATATATATATATATATAACCACTAACATTAGTCTCTCTTAATCTACTGTTGAATGAAAGTCTCTTTCAAAATTTTCCACTTCTATCAATCCAATTCCTTCTTCTTCTAGTCCATTCTGACGCTTTTCCTTATTTCTCTGTCCTATATATCCATGAATCTTTTACTGGACTTTATTATGTATCTAAGTTTCCAATCAATAACGTTTCTTGTTCATTGGTGGTTCACTCTTACTATATGATCGGTCCATTTCCATTTCAAATTTGTCATTTTTGTCATCAGTATTTTTTTTTGATTTGATACATACATTTCTGTTTTTATCTTATATATAAGTGTATATATGTATATAAATATAATGATTTTTTTTAATGTGTAGTACTTTTAATGCACATTTTTTTGTAACAACAAGAAATTTTTATGCTTTATAATAATTGAATAAACTATACAATTATTATAAATTACTCTAATTCTTACTAAATGCATATAATATATATATATATATATATATATATATATATATATATATATATATATATATTTATATTTTTTATTTATTTATTATTTTTTATATTTATTTATTTTTATGCACATATATTGATTTATGTAAATACAATTATAGGTATGTATGATTGTTTTAATTTACATAAGAAGTACAATAAATAAATGCTACATTAAAAAAATTTAAAATAAATATTATAGTTGTGGTAACATAAAAAATTAAACAAGACTGTCGTTTAATTTTGAATATCCTTCATGATTTTTAAAATTCGATTCAAAACCTGTCTATTGACGTCATTTGAATAAATTATTATATATATATATATATATATATATATATATATATATATATATGTAGAATATATATTGACTCTTATATTTTTCACACACATTCTTTGTAGCTACAAAAATATTATGCTTTATAACAACTGAATAAACTCTTCAATTGCTGTAAATAACTTTAATTTTTAATATATAGGGTATCCCAAAATGTATACACATTATATATATATATATATATATATATATATATATATATATATATGAATTCTGTTAAATTTTGAAAATGAACCATATGTAAATAAACACTGACTTTATAATCAATTAAAGTGTGTGTACATTTTATTGGAATACTCTGTATGTATATATATATATATATATATATATATATATATATATATATATATAATGAATTCTGTTAAAGTTTGAAAATGAACCATATGTAAATAAACATTGACTTTATAATCAATTAAAGTGCGTGTACATTTTATTGGAATACTCTGTATATATATATATATATATATATATATATATTTATTTATATATATATAATATAGATTGATAGATGGATAGATAGATATAGATCATTAATTATTAAATGTCCAGTTTCCTTAAATAGTAAATTTAACAGTTGATATTTTTGCCATCACATTTTGACAATTTTTTCTATTCTGAAGGTACATCCTCATTCTTTCAGCCGCTCATTTTGTTTTGTAATTATTTTTCGAATTGTCTTTTTTATAGAAATTTTTGTGAGACCATGGATAAGTTGAAAATTCGTGTTATTTCAGAATATAAGCTCTGTTGTGGAACCAATGCATTCGAAAACTAGATGATGTTGCTAAAGAATGCATAATACATCGATGGTTTAAGAACTTCCGTTCTATTGATTTTAATCTTGATAATGAGCAACCTGAGCGACCTAAGATCCAAGGTGAATAATAATGAACTGAAAGCTGTAGTTAAAGAGGATACATCTTAAACTACGTATGGATAAGCAGTAAGGTTTAATGTTACTATTAAAACAATATTGGACCATTTAAAACAAACTGGTAAAGTGAAGAAGCTAGATAGATTAGTTTCGCATGAATTAAATGAGTGTTAGAAGAGAAATAGTCTCAAAGCTTTCCTTTCTTTGCTGCCACGACATAAAGATGAACCATTTTTACATCGCATTATTATGTGTGATAAAAAATGAATTATTTTTAACGACCGCAAGCGTTTGTCACAATAGCTGGATAAACCTAAAGTTCCGAAACACATTCCAAAACTGAATATTCAACAAAAAAAGCTGATCGTGTCTATTTGGTGGTCCAGCGCTGATGTTATATATTATAGCTTTATGAAACCTTATCAGTCGTTACGGCGAATGTCTACTGCAACTAATTGGAAAAAATGATAAGGGTGCTTGTAATTAAACAGCCGAGATTGGTAAATAGAGACGGATCAATCCTTCCAATCCAAATCTTCTAATAACATCCTTCTAAGCCCTTTCGGTAAAAATTAGTACTCTTTGATTCAAACTATTGACATATAAAACGTTTTACTTCATCGATCGACTCCCAGTGAACGCTTTTAATGTTTTTTTTTAACAATTTAAGATTAAAACAGTCTGATGGAGCTAAATCTGGACTATATGAAGAGTGTGGTAAAATCTCCTATCGTTATTCACGCAATACTACCCTGGTAGTATTTATATCATTGTAAAAAAAGATTTGCTGATGAAGTTTTTTTAAGAACTGCATGTAGTTTTCTTGTTACACTGTTTCATAATAACTTACAGTTATTCTTCTTTGGCCTTCACGAAAATCTATGTGCAACACTTCATCAGAATCTCAGAAAATGGCGGCCATTATCTTTATAACCAATCTTTCTGCTTTAGTCTTCATAGGAGTACTTGAACTCCTTGAACCCCTTAATCCCCTTGAACCACTTGATAACTATTGTTTTAATTGTTGATCACTTTCGGGATCAAATTTTGATTTCTATATATCGCTACAGTCAACAATTAAGGCGACTGAACACAATATTCATTCAAAAACAAACTCATTCTGTAAAGAAAATGACACAAAATATTATCCTATACGATAATATTAGACTATATATTGCATTTTCGGCTCTACAATCATTGAGAAAACTGCAATATGAAGTCCTATTATACATGGAATACTCCAATTACCATTTGTTTCATTTAATAAAGTACAAACTTTTGAGTACATAACCTAATAATTCTAAAAACGTATAAAAATTACTAGTTTTAGTCATTCAAAGGACAAAAATTGCTTTTACAGAAATATTTATTTTTCACCTGAATGTTGGTTAGATGTAGTAGAAATTTCCTGAAAATATTTAGATTAATTTTATTGGATCGGTTTTCTGAATATTCATTACAAAATATATTAAAAATGATGGGGAATTTTCCGTACTCTAAAATAATAAAAAAAGTAATAATACATTTTGAAAATATATTCACGTGTTATCTATTGAAAATTAATAAAAAAAAATATGGACTTATAATCGATTATTAAAACTAGTAGTATACAAAAAAAAAAATAAATACATGATAATATAATATTTTATTTGTTGCTTTTGTAACTTAAATAATATAAAAATTATTTGTATCAAAAACATAAATGTAGAAATTACATAACTACATTTGAAATATTTACAATGTTAATTTCGCAATGGTTGATGATTATACAAATATTTTTAATCGTAAGTGTTTTATTACATTTACTACTAAAAACACAAAACAAAGTACAAAATAGTTAACAGATAATCATATCTTTTTTACTAAAATGAAATAAATTATTTAAATGCTTTTATCTACTTTTAAATAAATGAATACAAATATTTTTAATAATAAGTATTTTATTACATTTACTACTAATAAACCAAAACAAAGTACAAAATAGTTAACAAGATAATCATATCTTTTTTACTAAAATATAATAAATTATTTGAATGCTTTTATCTACCTTTAAATAAATGAATACAAATATTTTTAATCCTAAGTATTTTATTACATTTACTACTAATAAACCAAAACAAAGTACAAAATAGTTAACAGATAATCATATCTTTTTTACTAAAATGAAATAAATTATTTGAATGCTTTTATCTACTTTTAAATAAATGAATTCGGTATTAAAATATTTTTTTACTTATTTTATTAGAAACTACTACTATAAATAATTTAATTATATAAATTGAACAATACTAGTTAATTGCCTTATGTTTTTTTGTAATCAACTACCATATTAATGTTGACCTTACGTGTGACAAAAACGTGATTTGTTTTGTAAAATATGAAACATTCAAAACATCACGTTTCATAAATGAATAAATTACCCTAACATAAACTCATTAAACTATCATTAATTTTTACAATATCATTATATAATTAGATAATAAAAATCTATTTTTCTCTTTACAAATATTTAGTTGAATCAAACGTTCGTTCGGATTTTGCAACTAGATGACATTGGAAATAATTTACACAACAAACTTCATTTTCAGTTTATAAATAGTATATAATTGTCACTTTCTAACGTGTTTAACCCTTTAACTGTTTATGTAGAGTATACTCGTCAGAGCGAAACGAAAATTTTTCGCATAATGTCGAGTATACTCGTCGTGAAGATAAAAAAAATCGCATTCGTATTATTATTAAACGAATCAACTTTAATTTTTTTTCCCTGAAAAAGGGCAAATAAAGATCTTTTAAAAAATGTACATTATAGAATATTCGTTAGTCTGGCAACCTTATTTATTTTAATACACAATAGCTTGTATTAAGCTGAAATAACAAATTCTGGGGAAGTACCGTTACAAAACTTTAAATCTTTAATTAAATCTTAATTTAAATCTTAATTTAAATTAATTTATTTTAAATCTTAATTTAAATCTTTAGTTTTGTAACTTAGATTTCTTGAAATTCAGTTGGTCTTTTATTGCTTCTGTTTTCATTCCTATAATGCCTTAATTTTATCTTTATGTATATATTTTTTATCAATGAAATAAATTTTGTTTGTTAACAACGAATAAAAATATATATTTTCTAAAAAACCAACACGCAACTTTTGATTTTTAATCATAATTGCCTACTTTTATAGGCAGAAACATTTTACTCTGTTTATGTCGAGTATACTCGTCTTCGCTGGAAAATAATTAAGCAGGCAGAAAAAGTTTTTCGAAACAAAATTAAACAGTTAAAGGGTTAAAAATATTGAGTTTTATCTGTGTGATATGAATTTGAAAATTGAACTAAAACATGGTTTTACGAATTTATAATCACTTATTATTATTAAAGAAAAATCGCAATACTATCCGAAAAAGTATTTAATATATTTACAAATAATATATAAAAAAATGATTGTTTTTGAAATGCGCACAAACATTAAAACACACATGT
Organism: Neoneuromus ignobilis; assembly: GCA_029203775.1. Classification (NCBI taxonomy): domain Eukaryota; kingdom Metazoa; phylum Arthropoda; class Insecta; order Megaloptera; family Corydalidae; genus Neoneuromus; species Neoneuromus ignobilis. Next base: position 20,502,926 of record CP092092.1, on the reverse strand, counting down.
ATTCACACATACACAATGCAAAAAATACATTTCAATTAATTATATAACACTAATATTTCAAATATAAATAGTATATAACTTACAAATTATATATGCTGTTAAAAAAGATTACTAATATAAAAAAATATCTTGCTTTTGCATTGACGTGAGTAAATTTTTTGTATGTAAGTTAAAGACGATAACTGAACCGTTCTCTTTCTATGTTTCTTTTCATTATAACTTGATTTCTATTCTGATATTTTATTCGATATGACATCTATCTTTCTATTTTAAAAAATTTTCCCAAAGTATATTGAAGAATATATAGCTAATTTATCTTATACTTGATTAAACTATATTTTTATTTTTAGAATAGTAATGTAGTTTAGTTAAATATTTTTTTTAATCTACTAGAATTTGGATATTATTTTTATCTATCTATGCAATTATTTTTTTGTAGGTGTGGTTATGAAAATTCCTACCATATTAACACAAGTTTTTACCCCCAACACCACAATAGGTTATGGTGTTTAATGATCACTTATTGTTTACTTTTTTTATTTATAATAATAATCGGCTGATGTGCACTTCGGTGGCGATGCCATCATCTTGGCGAGCCTTTTTGCTGCATTGTTTAAATTTACTTATATATACTAATTTGTATTTTGGTATCTTTTTTCAATCCATCTCTAACTGAAAATTGACTATTCCGTTCTTGTTTTATCATTTACACTTATATAAAGCGTATCTATATTTGTTTACTAGTCTGCATTTTAAAATTCTGCCATATTTAAGTGGATAGGTATTATATATTGTTTTTTAAAACAGTTTTTGTCTTTGATTTGTGTCCCTTTAAATAAACTAAATTATTTTATCAGCATTAATTATTTCTTTTCTGTCAACAATGTTTGACATTTTTAATAGTTTGTCAAGTCTGTTTAAGGTGAATTGAATATTGTTTGATTTTTTTAAACTCACTTTGACATTTCAAATTAGTATAATTTAGCAAAATATCATGGAAAATTTAACACTTCAGCAACCCTTACAAATTGTAAAAACTTATTATAAAAATCTATGTTCGATTCGTAAAACTTATCGTGCGCTTCATAAAAGGAATTGTCTGTTTGAGATGAATTGAATAATTGAACTATTTTAATTCTATGTTAAGGTGATGTTTTTTTTAAAAAAAAATGTGCAAATTAATTGAAAATGATCATTGCATGCCTGCAAGATTAATTTTAGGATAACACAAGTATTAATAAATCGTGTTTTGATCAAAGGTTTAAAATAAAAAAAATCTGCATGATTTGTTTTACATAAATCTATTATTGTGTGTAATTTTTTGGTATAGAAATGTATCGTAGTACTTAGTTATTATCCTTAATCACTTGAATTGACATTTTGCAACTATTTTCTGTCTCCAAAACTTAACATATAGCTAAAAGAAAAGCAATTCAACATTTCAGAGATTGAAAAAGCTTAAACAAATATATTCTCTTAGACTGTGAAATATTAAATGTCGGCTTTTCCTTCGATTTACAATTGAAAAATCTGACATTTCATATTATACCACCTAATGTAAGAAAAATACTAGACATGATTTCAAAAGTTGTATAACCGATGCAAGGATTATATTTTATAAGATATCAAATCAAAAATTTGATTTTTAATTAACATTCGAATATTTTTGAAACAGACCATGTATAACTATATTAATATTTCTAAAAATAAATACTATTAATTGGTATTTTATCGTAATAAGTAAAACGCAGGAAGTTCGAAGGTGATAATTTCTTATTTTATAATATTCAAAATATACATAATCAATTTAATAAATAAATACTTTATATATATATATATATATATATATATATATATATATATATTATAAAATCGTTTTGAAATACATTAAGTTATTATTCTTTTGGACAGTAAATCATTTTTCGTAACATATTAAGAAATTATCATTAAATTATAGAAATATAATCATACAATAATTTAATTCACACTACTAATGTATTTAAAATAGCATAAATACTGTTTTCATTGTGTCAATAAAAACTAAATAATCTATATTAATAGCGTGTAAATATGTCAATGAACTATTTTAATGATATTTTAATATTGTTTACTTAACTAAAATCATGTAATATAACAATTTTAATATTATTCAAATAAAAAAAAACATGATTAACAAATAAACATTATTGAAAAAGTTAATTATAGACAATAACGTTCGTGAATATTGTTTGGATTACTTTTTTAAAAATAATTTTATTCCCGTTGATTGGCCATTTTTTTACTTTAAAAATACATCTTATATATTTCAAATATAGAGTAGTAACTGTTTGTAAATCATTAAGGTGGTTGGTCATAGTCTTACAGGGACGCGGGGTAAGGAGTAGTGGTCTACACTTTTGTATGGGCTAAAATAATGTTTGCCAACTGCAAATAAATAATTCTGTATAGTATACATGGCAATGAATACGACTAACACGCGCATCGTATGTGTCACGTGCCTACAGTGCTGCGCCTTGATTCATTCTGGCTGTACAGTTCGTACTGGCTCTAACTTTAAAATCATTCATTTATAATTCTTTTTCAACTAAAAACTTGCAAACGGCGTTGTGAAGATTTGTTTTATTCGAGTGATAATACTATTAAAAATATAAGTTTTACAATAAAACCTCTTTTAAAAAATTCTTGGCAATTTGTAGTTGAGTTTCAATGACTTAAGTTTCAATTTATACCACACCGCCATAAGAGCCCATGTTATAAGACACAATTTTCATGTTTTAATTTTTCTAAAACGGGATGGAGAAAAATTTCAAAAAAAAATCCTGAAGAATTTGATCATTTATTATGATCATTATATTCAAATTTTAGACTAATCTTATCATATTTTTTAACAGACCAACCTCCTTAAATATGTTTGTTAAAAATTCTGAATTTAATTATACAAGTTTTATTTTAAGTCCTTTAATGTTTTTTTCACAATTTAATATAGGGTTTTACAATAAGAATGTTAGAAATTTGACAGCTAGTGATAGCTATATTTGATTTTTTAAACTCACTTTGACATTTCAAATTAGTATAGTTTAGCAAAATATCATGGAAAATTTAACACTTCAGCAACTCTTAGAAATTGTAAAAACTTATTATAAAAATCAATGTTCGATTCGTAAAACTTATCGTGCGCTTCATAAAACTTAACACAATCATCTAAATGAACGTGTTCTTTATCGAATTGTTGAAAAATTTGAAAATAATTTTACTCTACATGATACAGCAGTACTTGTAATACTAAGAAATACAAAAAGTGAAGGTCAATATTGCTTCTGTTAGTGAAATTTTCAAAATGAAGCTAAAAATCACATTACAGTAAATGCATTACTGAAATATAATTAATGATTTTTTTTAAAAAAATTACTATAAATGGTTTGCACGATATGTGGTTTCAACAGGACGGTGCTACGTGCTATATACCTACGAAAATAATATATTTATTGAAACAACGTTTAATACTTCAACAACGCTGAGAAATTGTAAAAACTTCAAAAGGCTTATTGAAATAAAAGTTTAATGAATCCATTATTTCACGAAATAGACCCACAAATTGGCCACTGAGAACATGTAATCTAACTCCTCTGGATTATTTTCTGTGAGGTTATGTGTTAAAATTATATATATATATATATATACATAAATATATATATATATATATATCTGGTCTTATATATATATATATATAATATATATATTTATACATAATATATATATATATATATATATATATATATATATATATATATATATATATATATATATATATATATATATATATATATATATATATATATACATATCTTAAATTATAAAATAATTTAGCAAACCTAGATAACACAGAGAAATATGGAAGATGCATATTAAGAATAACCCACAAATGTAAAATCAGAAATAAGTGAATTTGAAAATAAATAAAAGTTAAGAATACTTTTGGACATATACAAAAAAATGAAAAGAAAATACACAATAAGAACGAATATTTAAAACGAAAATAAATATGTAGCAAAAAGATATCACCAATGTAGTAACATTTTTTTTTATTTAGAGTCCAAAAGTATAAAAGATAAAAAAAACAGACAAATCGGTTGAACATTTAAGAAAATTTGCCAATATAAATTGCAAAAAATATATTAGCTTCCTGGAAGCGGAAAATTTCCAAAATAGTTTTTATTCACCAATGGAGAAAAATCAGATTTTTTAATATATATATATATATATATATATATATATATATACAAGTATGTACAGAAATTCAAAAGACCAGAAGGCGGAAGGGAGATATTTATATATATACATATGTACAGATATATATATATATATATATATATATATATTTCATTAGTTTAAATTTTAAAAAGTAAGAGATTAAAATATATCATAAAGTTAATTCACCTAAGGCTGTATTTTTTTGAATATAAAAAGTAAGGGAAGGTCAATGAAACGAAAATAAGCAGGAAAAAGTTGCTTATCTGACAAAATGTTATAGGTACAAATAAAAAATTGTGTAACTGACATTCTTCAGTGATATATAGAAAAAACAAATATTATTCAATTTATTTTTTGCATTTCATTAAATAAATAATTAAAATCCTACAATCAACCAAAGAATAATGATATAATGAAAAACTTTCAACATTTTTATAATACAATTTATAATTAAAAAAATTATTAATTAAATAATAATAAGGACGTATTTAATAACATAATATGACAAGATCCTAAGTTACTAACCAATAAATTAAAAAGTTAGATGTAAAAGAACAATAAATGTTGATTTGAATTAATAAAAAGTATTTATTAATGTTTTAATATGTTTACACTTCGATAATTTACTATGTCAAAATATGATATTTCAATCATTCAACGCAAATCATAATAAATCGAACATGACTTCTGTGTATTGTATTTGAAGTATCTATTAATAAAAACTACAAAAATCAGAGAATGTTTATCTGTCAGATGTAAATGTCTAAAAAAATCTTCAATGCAATGAATGGTAAAATTTCTGTATTACTTTTTAATTGACAAAAACAAACAAATACAATGTGTACGAACTTTTTTTATACATCATTAAATTATATTTAATTTAACGCATAGACTTATAACCTTGATTAGTTGACAAAAACGCCGGTTACACTTGAGCAAGGTGTATTGATCGTCAAGGGCACATTTTTATTTTAATCTTATTGTAATTTCCAAATACTTTTAAACGATCTGCGAACCCGAAATATCACGTATATACAAATTTGTTTTATAACCTAACTTTATTCACTCAAAATTAAATAATATAAAATAACTTGCAAATAGTTTTGCTGTTTTCATTCTTAGGTTCTTATTTTTTGCAGTCTTTTCAAACATAATTAAATTAAATATTCATGTTTTTATAAACACTAATATAATTTACAGGATAATGTATTTAAATGAAACAATATTGATTTGTTAAAATTAATATATCATAACCATCAACTTTTTTTTATTCACTGATGGATAAAGTCCTCTCCCAAATCTTTTCACTTTGACCAATCCAAAACCTTTCTTTGGCAGCTCATTCTGAAAAATTTTCTTACATCTCTCTTTAACCTAACAATAGGTTTCTTCTTAAACCTATTTATATATCTACATTCTCAATATATATAATATATATATATATATATATATATATATATATATATATATATATATATATATATATATATATATATATATATATATATATATATATATATATATATATATATATATATATATATATATATATATATATATACATTATTTCAAGACAGTTACAAAACCAGTTAAATTTCTCGCAACTACAAGAAAAGTATGATTTCGAAGCGGATTTAAAAAATGAATTACTTTCAAGTAGTAAGAGAAATTATTAGTCGATGTAACGAATATGAAATACCACACTTTCTTGTGTTTATATATTATAAAAAAACCTTTGACTCACTCAATACATCAACAATATTAAATATATTAAAGATCAAAAAATTAAAGAAACTTGTTATAAATTCTTAACAAATTTTTATAGAAAGGCTATATCAGACAAAATGATATAATAATACAAAAATTATAAACAGCTACATTAAAAAAAATATATTTAATATGCTGGAATTTGAAAGAATAAATGTAAATGGGAAGATATTTAGTCACTTAAGATTCATATTGATATTCTAAAAAATCCTACATGAATTAGAAAAACGAATAGAAAAGTTAGATAAAGTAAGTGATAAAAATTGTTTTATGATGAGAAACAGAAAGACAAATGTAATATATAGGGTCATCCAAATGTCACACCTAGGTTTATGTTTTATTAAAAAAAACGTGTGTATAGTTTCTTTTGGTTCTTTTTAATAAAACACAAATCTGGGATTCACACTTAGATGACCCTATAAAATTATTTTTTTTAGAAAAAAATCAAACTAAAAAATAGAAATAGAAGAAGATGAAAACTACTTATATCTGGGATATCCTATTGACGCTGAAAGAACATTTATAGATAGAATTAATAGAAAAATAAAAATGGAATATTATCAAATTAGAAAACTTATACTATTCCAAGAAACATGGAAGGTTATACATTAGAAATAGCATATTGAGATAGAAATTAAAATAAGTAGATTTAAAAATAAACTAAAACTATGAATATTATACAAGAATAAAAAATTTAAAAGGAAAGAGAAAGGCATTGAATTGATCGAAATGAAGAGTTTTGAGATAAGCTTTCATCCAACTTTAAGTTTAAAAAACTGATTATATATAGGTCTCCAAATGTGACGCCTAGATTAGTATTTTATTAAAAAGAAACATGTGTATAGAGTGGTGTATAAGGAAACGTGTATAATTTCTTTTGTTGTTATTTTTTAATAAAACACAAATGTAGGCGTCACATTTAGATAACCCTATATATATATATACAGTGACCCAAAAATCATGAACATTATTCAAACATTTTAAATATTTAAAACTAGGTGTTGATCAATAATTGAAATACAAGACTTTTTTAGTAGCATTATATTAAATATATATTTTTTCAACATTAATTTCCTTTCAAAACTCTTTACAGAAAAGTTACAAATATCAATATTATATAAAAAAATCATAGAAGACATCAAAAGATAAAATTACACGTTTATTTAAAATGTTTGCATAGAAATTCTCTTACTTATTACTTTCACAGATTATGAAGAAGAAAAACAATTTAGATATTTTTTTTATGTCTTTGTTCATCATTTTTTATTTCACATTCATGCATCCATGGAACTTTTTTGAGCTTTTTTATATATTAGATTCCCAATCAATAATTTTTCTTTTACATTGGCGGTCTTACTTTTTTACTATATGACAGACTCTTCCCATTTTTACTATAACATTCATAATATTTGTTTTTGTTCTAATCCACACGATTCTCTTTCTATCTATACGTGTTATTCCTGACATATCTTTCCATGCTTCTCTGTGTTATCTGTATATGTGTGTGTGTATATATATATATATATATATATATATATATATACATATATACATATATATATATATATATATATATATATATATATATATATATATATATATATATATATATATATATATATATATATATATAAGGTGACCCCATTGAGACTGAAAGAAATAACATGTGAATATATTTAAACCTACAGTCTCATTCAAAACATATATATATATATATATATATATATATATATATATATATATATATATATATATATATATATATATATATATATATATATATATATATATATATATATATATATATATATATATATATATATATATACATATATATATATATATATATATATATATATATATATATATATATATATATATATATATATATATATATATATATATATATATATATATATATATATATATATATATATATATATATATATATGTATGTATGTATGTATGTATGTATGTATGTATGTATGTATACATATAAGTAATAGCCTCTATCTACAATTAAAAAAAAAGCCTATCAAAACTTTTCAATTACAACGAACAAATATTTTTCTTTTTCATTCTCCTTTCCTATATTTTCTGATGTCTTTATCTCGTGTTAGTATAGATCTCTCCTTGGATTTATTCTTTTACATTGGGATAAAATTACAGTGGTTTTAGAATCCTAATCAACTATTTTTATTGGTCACAAATTAAATGTATAAATTTAAATCATATACGTCATAAAGATTCAAATTTACCTGCAAGTTACAAGACATTTTTTTTAATTATTATAAAAACTATGTGATTTAAATAATACATATTTGTGTTTTTTACTGCATAAGTATTAAATGTATATATATATATATATATATATATATATATATATATATATAAAATTATTTACATATGGAAGTAATAGTTTGTAGATAAATAGTTCATTTTAAAATTAAATAATCTATCTTAGTATTTTTAAATTCTACTTTTTTATCTATTTTTTTGTAGAATGATTAAGACCTGTCTATATAAATCACTTTTTATTGTACAGATTAATTTATGAATTTTTTTGCGTTAGAATTTACGTCAATACAGACAAAGAGTTACGCCTAAATTAATAAAAGAATTTTCTTATTTAATTTCAAATAACCTTTTTGATTGTGGATTTTTTTTAAATTTTAAATGAATTCTTAGAATAAAAAATTTGCGTTTTTAACTTTCAATTAGTGAATTTGTTTTAATTTTCATTTAGCATCTTATTAAATATATTCATGAAAGTTTTTATATTTTAAATTTGATTGGGTTGTTATTCAAACCTGTATAAGAAGTTAAAATAGATAAAAAGTGATTATTAAACGGTTTATGAGAAACTTTTAAGTATATTTCAATTAAATAATGAAAACGAGTTGAAATTCTTTTAAATTCGTTTTTATATTCTTGCATTGATATTATTCATATTTATTTTTACTAAAATAATAAAAATTTTAATATATAGTTTTATATTAGCTTGTTGAATTTTTTACACTGAAATTACTAATACTCAATTCAATTGAAAATCATAATAAATTAGTAAAAGAATATATATTATTAAAAACATAAATGATTAAAAAAAAAACAAAAAAAATTATTCAGCTATAAAAATCATAAAAAATGAAAATTAATATATATATATATATATATATATATATATATATATATATATATATATATTAAATTTAATTAAAAATCCAGATATATATTCTTATGCTATCCCATCTTTAAATGAATATATTTACACCTGTTTTTTTTATATTTTAAATTAAATAAAAAATTAGAAATTTTTAAAGCCTTAAAAATTAACGTACTGTTGTTTTTCAAGAAGAATTTTTTTTTTAAATCAAAGTAATTTCTAAAACAATCATTTTTAATGAAGAACGCTTTAACCATCATCATAAGCATAGAATATATTTTCACCTGTTCTCTTTATATTTTAAATTAAATAAAAAATTATAAATTTTTAAAGCCTTAAAAATAAACCTACTGTTGTTTTTCAAGAAGAAATAAATAAATTTTCAATCAAAGTAATTTCTAAAACAATCATTTTTAATGAAGAAACAAAATAATTACTTTATAAATAGATTTTTTTAGAGTATTTGAAAATGAACACTTCAACCATCATAAGTGATAGAAACATTGAAGCACGGTGAACAATCAATAATATTCTGTTCAATAAGGCTGTTTCTTACACTATTGCTTAAACCCTTCAATAAAAATTGATAGAATAATAAAAAAAAACAATATTTTAATATTAAGAAAACAAATTTAATGATAATTTTCGGTATAGAATTCAAAATTTCTTTATTCTAACATGACAATAATCCAAAACATTCATAAAATATAATTAGGGATGCTTGATTCGCAAAATTTCAAAATAATGAAATGGATAGCACATAGTCTTACAATCAACTCCATCAAAAATTTGTAAACTATTGTAGATGTCAACTCGGTAAATATAAACTAGCCCTAAACAACCTTAACAAATTATGAAATAAAATTGAGACTGAATGGAAAAATATCTCAGCCTAAGCATGTAACATGTCAAAAAGAATGAAGGAAGTAATAAAAAGTAAAAACGAATTATTAATTGAAAATAAAACAAAACTTATTTCATAATATTTTTTATTATGTGCAAAATTGTTCTTGTCATAAATATTTTATTTTGTCGACATGTAAGTGAATTATCAAAATTTTAAAAATGAAATATCACATTTCGAAATAAAAAAGATATACTTGAAATAAAAAAATCGTGCATCCTATAAACATTATTTTTTTTAAATTTTTAGTTAGACAATTTTATTCATCAGTGTGTATGTATGTATATATATATATATATATATATATATATATATATATATACATACACAAAATCATGTAAAAATCAAGTTATAATCAAACCATATTAAAATTTCAAAACTATGTCATACTTTTTATTAACTACACATTTTTTTACCATTAAAATTCATTTCCTTTATAAACTCTATATTTCTATAATTTATTCGTAGTATAAATCAAAATCCGTGAATAAAAAAAAACTAAAAAAATATATCAATGAATAAATTAATTGTGATTATTTCCTCAAGTATATGATGTTTAATAAAATATGACAAATAAACTATAAAATGATTCCAAAATTTGATATATTGCCAACAGTATATCTGAGATGGATATTACTTTTTTTACGAATATGTTAGCTTCGTGTACAATTTTACTATCAGCCGCGAGCGACGCAAAAGAAACAGCAACTGACTTCCATATCGTCTCGTAATACACGACCATTTCTTTTTTATTTCCTGTTGCAGTGGACGGACCACTTTCTAGTTACGTGATCGGGTCTCGTGACGTAATAGTATTATCATACATTATGTTAAAAATAAACTTGTAGTATGAGAAAAAAAGCAAAAACTTATTTTTTGCATGTATAGAAATACGATCTCAAAAATCCCATCTGGTCAAATAAATTATTGATAGACACTTTTTAATCAATGTTTGAACTTTTTTGAATAACTAATTAATTTTTAATTCTTTCAACAAGTTTTTTGTATCTATTCATTTATATGATATCGAATATTTCTTTTTCCAATAAATAAATAATAATATCGGTTACATATATACATATATATATATATATATATATGTGTGTGTGTGTGTGTGTATGTGTATTTATTTGCATGTATATTAATCGCAGTAGCAATTTCAACATCTTTCTATCCATTGTTAGATTAAAACCTCTCCCAAAAACTGTTTACCTCGACCGATCAATTGCCTTTCTTTTCCAATTCATACAGATAATTTTTTTGTTTCTATTCTATCTAACCATTTGTCTATTTTTGGACTTTTATACATATAAGATTATATATATATATATATATATATATATATATATATATATATATATATATATATATATATATAAGTCCATTATATAAAAGTCCATTACCATTTTTATATTTTGGACTTTTATATAAAAATTCCTAATCAAACTTTTGTTCAACAGTAATTTTCTCTTCTTGCTATTATAGGTTAGAAAATACGTACGTTAACAAAAATAATAACAAAATCGTTTATTGGGAAAATAAAAAAAAAACTTTTATTCGAACTTAATATTTTGAATAAAATATAGTCAAATCAAATATAAATATAACTTACTTATACTCAATGTCTAATTAAAATATTTGATAATTATTTTACATTTTTTTAAACCAGGAGCTTTGCCTAATACTCTCTTCATTAACCAACCCTCAAAATTGCTTCTATTAAACAAGGTACGAGCACCATTAATTTATTTCTTAAAATTTATATATTGATAATTCTTGGAAAAATTTGAAAACGAAATGTTGACACCACGTCGGAGGTGTAGCATTATTCTTTTTGAATAGAGGATGTATAGAAATATAATAATGTCCCACGACTTGCATTATCAAAAAAAAACAATTAAGTTTAATTGTACATATTTTGGTAGGGGTGTTTCCGCAGAAATGCAATAAAATAAAACCAAAATTTCTGCATAAATGTATAACTGAATTAGGTTTCAATTATAATTTTCAATGTTTGTAAACAAAGATAATTACTAGATAAATTGTAACTAGTTCTATTAGAATGTTTTAACAAATAGTTATCAGATTAAAATCATCACGTCAACAAGTGTCGTATCAAATCAAAGAAAATTCGAAAAAAGAAATGTCAGTATAACTAAGGAATTATGTTTTAAAACGAAGATAACACATTAAGAAAATTAAAAAATAATTGTGAAACCACATTCGTTAACACAGAATTTGATGAAAAATTATTAATTATAAATAATAATTGTTTCTAAATATCATTTTAAATTTATTAGTTGTTTTGGAACTGTAGCTGATTCACTTTACACAAATGAATTTTCACCCCAACACCACAATAATTTAAAGTGTTCAATAATGATTATTGAACACTTTAAATTATTGTGGTGTTGGGGTGAAAATTCATTTGTGTAAAGTATCATTTTAAATGTCTGAAAATACTCTCAGCGCGCGAAAATCCTAAAAATTAAGTACAGCTGGGTCTGTTTTTGTGCGGATTATTTTAAAGTTATACGATTCATATTTCTTCTTAATATCTTTTTATGCAATTTTTTTTAAGAATTCATTTAATCGGTTATTTAATTCAATGAAAAGCTCTTCAGTTTTATGAACAAATGAAGGAATCAGAGCCATTTACTTCCGCTTCTCAAACTAATAAGGAATTTTCGACTAGCAAAGGATGGTTAATGCCTTAAGTGACAATGATATTATCGCAATAAATTTAAATACCGTAGATGATTTAGAAAAAGATAATGAAACAGAAGTAAAACCTGTTCCCTTCAAAAATGATTTGAGAAGGTCTTAAACTTTGTAATCAATTAGAAAATCATTTTCTTGTTAATTATACGAATTCTGAATGAGCTTTTAAATTCCAACAACAGCTAAATAATTGTATGTCTGAATATCGCGAGCTTCATAAACAATTAGTAAAATCGTTGTCTCAAAGTTTAATCACCGATTCTTACATTGTCGCCAGAAAAAATTACACAGAACGAGACAGAAGTCGGCGCTAATTCTGTTTGTATTTCTTCTTGAATCTGATTTCACACCAGTTCACAAACGAACCCGCATATTTTCAAATATGTGCGAAAAAATGTAAAATAAATTACACATATGTACATAATTGCTTTGACGAAATTAAATAATAAATAAAAAAATAAAGTAAAAAAAGCTATGTTTCGTATCAATTAAACTTATTATACGAGGGTCGTTTGATAAGTATGGTAAATTTATTTATTGTTTAATTTAATTAATGAATTAATTTTTTTAATTTAATTTTTCTTACTTTTTTACAATACTTATCAAACGACCCTTGTATATATATATATATATATATATATATATATATATATATATATATCGGTTGATGCATTTAGATGGCGACACCATCATCGTCAGAGCCTTTAAACTATTGTAGTGTTAGGGTTAAAATTAATTGTGTGAAATCAGCCACAATTACAAAACAACAATTAATTTATTTCTATTAAGCATAATAATAATAATAGAAGTATTATAGTTTGGGGTAATATGGCCACTGCAGGTATTAAAACATTGCAATTCATTGAAACCATAATAAATAAATTTATTTGAATATTTTGAGAAGTCATTTACCTAACAATTTTAACAATTTGAAAATGATTACATTTTCCAGAAAGCTAACAACCCTAAACATTTCACAAATATTGTAAACATATGGCTGTTGTACAATGTTCTTAAACAACTCGAGATATTTGTCCAGACCTTAAGGAAATTGCTCAAAAGGCGAATTAAGAAACATAGTATTATATTTAAAAATATATTAAAGGAGAAGATTATAAAAGAATATAATAAATTTAACCTTAATTATACTCTGAAATAGGTAAGATCCATAAAAAAAAATTCAAATATTATTTTTGAAAAGAAAATCTGAAAAAATATTTTTTTAAAAAAATACAAGTTTTTTATTTATTGTACACAGAATTTTTTAATTTAAATTTCTAAAATGATTAAAATATAAAAATAAAATAATTCTAGTAGTTAAAGAAAATAAAAAAATTATAAACATTTAATGATCGAAAGTAAATATGAATTTTAACTTCTATTTCATTTTTTGTTAAATTTTTTGGACACAGATTTATACAGACTTTTTTGACTGATTGTAAATGACTTGTAGAAATTAACACGTTTTTTTTATTCATATCGAAAGTTTGAGTTTTTTCCGACAAACCATATTTGATTAAAAAAAACATATGTACATGTAATTCCAATTAATTCTCATATTGAATTATATATTTCAATTAGATAATTTTAAGAATAAATTGTAACACAATACAAATTAATAATCAGTATATTTTTTCATTTTTGTACTGTTCTTGTACTTCCACCATAAAATTGCACAAGAACTCGCATTAGATTTCTAAACTCTTATTAAATTAAAACATAAATGTAAGTATGTGTATAGAAAGAAATTCGTCACTTATATAAAACATATCTAGATGCGTATCGTATTTGCGAAATACGCCATTTCGTACTGAGTGCGAATCATAAAACGCAATTGTTCGTATGAAAGTTGCAATTAAAGTGAGAGATGCATAATTGCAATATTAAATTATGAAACTCTCATTAAAGTAAATGATCGATGACCTAATTACTTTGTAAATGGTTTCATTTCGAGGAAGATCGTTTCATTTTTATAAAGAAAGCAAACGACGTTCTTTAATTTTATGTAATATATTAATTTTGTTAATTTTTATTGCGATGTTTGCATTAGGTAAGAGGATTTTTTTAGAAAACAATTTGCGAATCAAACGTATAATTTATGTTTTAATATACTTTTCGGTCTACTAAATTCTTTAAATTTAAAAAGGTTTTAGTTGTTATTTCTTTGTAAAATAACAAACCGAATCATCGTATTAAAGTAATTAAAATACAGTATGTATATATATATATATATATATATATATATATATATATATATATATATATATATAATAGTTGATAAAATAATTATTTATTTTTGCATTTAATTAAACTATTATCAAATATTATTCACTTTTGATCTAGATTAAAATAACTATTTTTTTTTAATATAATGGGTCATCGAAATGTAACGCCTAGATATATATTTTATTAAAAATAAACTATACACATTTTTCTCTATACACCACCCTATACACATGTTTCTTTTCAATAAAACCCAAATCTATACGTCACATTTTATATAATCACAAATTGTAAAATTTATACTTATCTTCCCTCTTCCTCTCTATTTCTATCTTTCTTTTTTAACTATAATCTAGAGCAGGAGTCGGCAACCTTTTTTGTCTCCGGGTCAAAATCAGCAAAAATGTGATTATTAAGAAGACGTTTCGGGGGTCAGTGGTATTTTCATTTTAAAACAGTCTTTTAGTGAATAATAAGATACATTTTATTGGGAAAATAATTACAAGATGCTTTTAAAGCATAAAAATTCAAAATTATAATTGTAATTACTATAAAAACAAATATAATTGTCAACTTTTAGTTCATTAATTTATGAACTTTATTTATAAACGTACTCTTCGTTTTCAATGGCTCCCCTGATGCTGAATTTGTGATGTAATTTAATCAAGTCTGGTTTATGATTAATCATCTTGAGACAAATAGAAGCGTCTGAATTTTTGATAGTTAAGCTGCTCCTATTCTTACTTAAAATAAATTTTATGTGTGAAAATATTTACTCGCATTTATAAGTAGAACCGAACGCGGACAAAATGGCAAAGCTAATTTTTTTCTAAGATGAAAATTTCGTAGGAAGTGATGCCCAACACGTTTATATCATAAGAAGATGATTATCTTCCGTTTTTTATAAATCTTTCGATAATGTCTCCACAACGTTGGACTTTTAAAATCAATCTCTTCTAAACTTAAATTGTCAATTTCAAGATATTTAAAATACTGCAAATCTAAACTATTTTTGTCTATTTCGTCGGGCTTTATTATAAATGTAAATATTTTACCGTGCTACTTAAAACAAATGGACAAGATTCACTTCTAATGTTCGGAACTTTAAAACATATTTAAATTGCTTTCATCGATATTTTTTCATATTGGCTTCTTTTAACAAGGAGGAAAAAAAGAAAATAAGTTTTT
This sequence comes from Neoneuromus ignobilis, assembly GCA_029203775.1. Lineage (NCBI taxonomy): Eukaryota > Metazoa > Arthropoda > Insecta > Megaloptera > Corydalidae > Neoneuromus > Neoneuromus ignobilis. The sequence continues at coordinate 20,486,709 of CP092092.1, read as the reverse complement.
ATGTCAGTTTCAAATAATATTAATTTTGAAGAATTTGTTTGATAATTTATTTCTATATATTATAGTTTATTTGTGGAAGGCCAAGGTTGGATGAAATTGGTCACTTGATGACAGGTCATAGGTTGTAGACCCTGATCTAGGAAAACTTCTTAAAATATTCTTTGTTAATTTTTTTTGTTTATAACCTTCTCCCACCTTCTTCCTCTCTCTCTCTGTGTGTGTGTCTATATGGGCTATATATAATATATATAGATATATATATATATATATAATATATATATATATATAATATATATATATGTATGTATGTATGTTGTATGTATATTGTACATTGGATGTAAAAATGAAGCAATAACTTTTGACAGCCTAACGAAGCATAAAAAAATAATATTAGAAAATTCTAAACTTAATCGGAAACGAATTTGAGAACAGACAAAAATAACAAATATAATAGGATAAATAAAATCATTGAAATGTACATAGGAAAAGCATATAGAAAAAAGAGAACATAATAGATGAACAAAGGCTGTTATGAAATGGAAACTAAGATAAAAAGAGACTTCAATAAAAATGAAGATATGAAATTATAAAGCATAGTGGAGCTGAGGGTTAACAATAGACAGAAGAAAAAAGTGTCTCATAAAGACGTTTAAGATGAGCTAATTATATTCGAGGAAACTTCCTCCCCCCCCCTAGCATTGGGTCGATATAAACTTTGATTATATATATACACCTGGGTCTGTTTTTATACAGTAGATACGTTCCGCAGAAAACAGCATTAAAAAAATCGCACAAAAAAAAACTTAATTTATATTGAAAAAATAGGGATACGTTCTGTAATTTTCGAAAACATCATAAAACCAAAGCTACAAAGTGAAATTACTGAAAAATTGGCATAAAAAAAATCAGGAAATAAAGAATGCTTTAAAAAAAATTAAATATCTGCAGAAAATTGATACAAAACAAAGCTTTTTTTTACTTTATTTTTTAATCAACTATTTAATTTTATTCAAAACAATATGCACATATGTGTAATTTATTTTAGAATTTTTCATACATATTTTAATCATCATGGCAATAATAACTGCACTGTTTAGAATAAAAAAAAAGAAACTAAATAGCTGCACTGTTTTCAAGACATGTAGGCCAAGCCTTTTTCCAACAAGCATTTAATGTGTATGGTTTTATTTGAGTAAGAGCAAATGCAACATGATTTATACAGTCAAAGATAGAAAATTTTTCCAAGCGTCAGTTACTGTTATTGACTCATTTTCTAGTTTATCCAACATAAATTGAAAAATGCGTTTAATGTAATATTGTTAAAAGTATATACACACAGACTTACAAAAGAATTCGCCATATGGATAACATAAGCAATTTATTGATATAATTCAATAAAGTCGTTAATTTAAAAAAATGATTTAAAGTTAATGATTTAAAGTGTAATACTTTTACACGTCAGTGTATATTTATAATATTTTACATAAATAACAAAACTTTGAAAATCATGTTTAGAAAAAAATAACATACTTCGTACATTCTGTTTATTTTTATTACATAAATTGTTTTACACTTACAAGTAAATAAATTGAGATAAATTTATATTTTGGAAATATTATATTACGAAATTATTTACAATCTCGTCTTTTTATTTTTCTGGTAATAGCGTTTCATTATACAATAAAATAAAATGATCTAAACACACGCACATTAAATTTATTTTTCTCTTCTAATAACATTATATGCTGCAATTTATGACCTTAGACACTGAAAAAGAAACGTATTGCATTTTTATTATATATTATTACATGCTTCACGATGTAATCAACATGCACTGCACGTTTATTTTTATTTTTTGTTATAACTATAATAACGTCATTAATAGTTCTTTGAAAACATAACATTGTTAAAAAAATAAAGATTAAATGTTTATTAATTTCGATAATTAGCTATACTAAGTACTAAATTACTAATTATAGTTTTTCTGTAAAATAGTAATATAATTAATAACTATTATGTATATAAATTATATATTAGAATAAGTTGAATTGATTATTTTTTTATCTCAGTAATTTATTATAAGTAGTTAATTTATTATATATTATCATGTTTAAACTATATTAAGACATGTTTTAAACAAGTTTTTTTTTTTTGAATTTGAAAAATTTCTAACTAGTCGATTTATGTAATAATACGCCTTTGTTTAAAATTTTTAAAAAGTCTACAAAATACAAGCATAGTCGTACAATTTTAACGATTATAAATATATTAGACAGTCAAAAAGTAATACGACTTCAAGAACCATCAACAAAAGCCATGATACTGTTTTAGGTCCCGAAACATTAACCAAAATCAAGTCCTTATCAAAGATATATAGAGTCTTCCAATAAGCGCTTCAAGAATTTAAATTGAAATAAAACAACAAATATTTAATTGTTAGTTTTTTTTATATATTTTTAAGAATATTCTATGGCATTAATGATGGAATTCAATTTCATTCATATGGCCACCACGACTTCGCTTGACATAGTGCTTTCGTTTAGTCCAATTTTTAATCACTCTTTCACATAATTGTGGTCCAATTTCATGAATTACACGTTCAATATTTATTTTTAACCCTACTGTTGTTTATTGTTTATCAGCATAAACCAATGATTTCACATAACCCCGCAGAAAATAATCCAATAAAGTTATATCATATGATCTTGGTGGCAAATTGTTGGGTCGATTTCTTGAAATAATGAACCCATTAAACTTTTGTTTCAATGAGTCTATTTAAGTTTTTACAATTTTTAAACATTGTTGAAGTGTTAAATGTTTCATGATCATTTGACAAACTATACTGAGTTGACATGTTAAAATGAATTCGAAAAAAAATTTAAACATGGCTGCCACCAGCTGTCAAAGTTCTGATATTCTTATCGAAAAACCATATATAATGTTGATTTTGGTGATGTACAACTGGTGTTATTAAATATTCGTTCTAGGTGTCACATTCGAATTACCCTATATAAAAAAAGTCTAAGAAGACACCCATGGATATACGATAACAAAGATATAAGAAAAATCGTTCATGGGGACAGAGATAAAAGGGAATGGACGGTAGAAAAATGCTTTAGATTAGTTGAAATGGAAAATAATGGGAGAGTCCTTCATCCAACAAAGTATATAACATGAATATTTGTTTGTGTGTGTGTGTGAGTGTGTATATATATATATATATCATACAGACATGTGAAAAAAATAATATTTATTACATATTTGATAATTTTTATAATTATATAAACTTATCGACAACCATTATTTATTATTATCACTAATCACGATTAATGTCACTCGTAAGTAATTTAGCTTGTCAATTATCGATGATTTAATGTGTATTTAATGAATTATAACTGGAAATAAAACAAAAATTACAATTGCTAAACGAATACACATTATACAAAGTATTCGAAAGACATTTATGATAATAATACTTTTCGATGATAAAATGTATACACTTGAAAAGATTGATGCAAACAATCGACATTGACTTTCTTGTACAAATTATTGAACACATTCCAAATGACTGTTGATTTATATCGAATTATATTACAATACTTTCGAATTGTTTGTACAAATGGAATTATTTGTTAATTATATTGTCTTATGAAAACAAATTATGTAATTATAAATGAACCAAAATAAATATTAGGGATACTCTGTTTAGTATGGAATTTCAAGTAAATGATTTAAAAATTCTGAGAATATACAAAAATGAATCATTAGTTTTATATATTAATGGGACAATGACTTCTTTTACCACTGTATTCACAATTTTTCAAAAAAATAAAAGGTAGAAGAAAATAATAAAAAAAAATTATTAAAATATTGTGTTCAGTTTTATAATATTAATGAATAAAAATGCTAGAAAAACAATGGAAATTTTTATATAACCCTTATATTTTTTTAAGAAAATTAAAATTTTTTTTTAGCGAAAATTGTTAAAAAATATTAACATTTTTATAAATTGAATAAAATGATAAGATATTAATCTGAAAAAAAATATTTTATTTTCGTTTTTAATTTACGAATTTTTCAAATAAAAATGAAAAAAAATAATTTTAACACGAATTATCGCCCAAACACCACAAAATGTTATAAAAGGGTTCAATAATTATTTATTGTTTATTTTATTTATTTACATGCTGAAGCGTATTTCGATGGCCATGCCATCATATTCAGAGCAATGTATTACAAAATTTTAAAGTGTTAAAAATGATTGAATGTATTAAAATGAATATACCACAGTATTAATTTGTATTGAAATAAATTTATCACCGTATCAAAAAAAACAACGGATAAAATTAATATTTTTATTCATCTCAAAATAGTAATACAAAAAATACTTTAGACCTATTTTATATTAAAAATATTAATTTTAATTTAAAAAAATAAAAATTCAATTGAACATAAAATGGTATAAATTTAATTACAAACTCAGACAGAAACAATTAATTTTACAAAATATGAGTGAAATAAAACGTAAAAAATAATAAAAATAAATATTTGGCAGTTATCAATATCTGACTCCTTCACAAACACTACGGTTCATGTAGAGAGCAGACTTTCTCTAACAAAATCAAAAGCACGAGATAGTTGTTTTTTATAAGATAAAGTTGATTAACTCATATTCAAATCCTAACTTTGAAATTTGAGGAAATCTCCTACTGAGGATCAAATTCAGTCTACCCCATTACAAGAAGAGATTAAAGCGACTATTCTATCGACTGATTTAATATATCTTATTAAATATCAAATAAAATTTCTTGATTTTTATTTAAAATTCAATTTTATATTACTTATACAGAAATGAATCATTTATATCAACACTACAAAATTTTATAAAAATATTCAGTGAATACATTGTTCATAATTATTCAAAGAAATTCATTTCTATAGCCGTATCATTAATTATTAGAATTCTTATTAATGATGTCACAAATAAAATTACAGAAATACTTTTCATACATTGTAATATTTAAATATTAGCATTAAAGTCAATTTAAAAATATTAATAATCACTACGTAAAATTACAACAAACATAGAAATAATTCTTTTGTATTTAATAAAAGGAAAATATTTTCACAATATAGTATTTTTTATGAGCAATCTATAAACATGAATTGAAAATCAATGAACTTGTCTAATGTGATTTATATAAAATTTTAAACCACATAGTATTAAAAAGAATGCACTTTTCCTTTAAATCAGATATGAGAAGAATTGTTAATTTAATTTTGAATTGCAATAATTTAATTGTATTTTCATTTCATTTTATTTCAAATAACAATGTTTATCTCATTTTAATCAGTGAAATCATTTGGTTTGTACAAGGATGATTCAAATAAAAACATGAATTTAGTTTCTTTTTCTGTTCTAATTAATTTAAGTCGCGTACATGTAACACATTCAAATATGTTTAAACTTACAAAATATAGCTAATTATACCTTCAAAAACTCATCAATAAATCACTATGACGATATATAAGAAAAAAGTGTCAAGTAATATTATGTAACGAATAATCACCAAATTTTTGACAAAGAAAAAAATCGATCCTAAAATTTTAGCCAGATTTCAATAAACGTATCATAAAGCAAAAGTGCACTGAGCAAAATCATTTAGAAAAAGTAAACACCATGTGAAAAATAAACCTTATAATGAACAATCAAAAACTTTTATTAATTCGAACTAAATTTCGATAAAAGTTGTAAAGTTTTCTCTGGACAATCTTCGAATGACTTATTTAATTATCACAAAATTAGGAAATTTATGTCGAATGTATTAAGAAAATACTGTAAATGGAATTAGAGTAAAGAAAAATATATGTAAGATGGATTTCATGCAATCTTAAATCAAAATATAAAAAATGACGTTTTGCGACTGATGCTCAACTACAACACTTCAACATTTTTTTAAAAAAGAGATAAATATTTAGATTCAATCATTTGATAAGACCTAAATCCACTATTTTACTTCTGAATCAAAAAAAGCAAATATATAGTGGAGACATGAAAAGTCTTTTCTTCCAAGAAAAGACTAAACAATTTCTTAAGAAGGAAATATTGTGGCTACAGTGTTCTAATGATTCAAGAGAACACGGTATCCATATTAACTTTCTTACAAATAAAAAAATATTTGTAATATTAATCAACTCTATTAAAGGAAAAATAAAATCAGAAATTCCTTCTAAACGAATAAAAAGCTAGATTAATGTAAATTGTATTAAATTTACATCAATAGAAATGTTATTAAATGAAAGACATCTTTAGCGATATATTTAAATTTAAAAGATTTGGATGTAAATGTCAAAAAAGAGTAAAACATGGAGAGAGAATATGATAGTTTAAAGTTGCTTCTTTTAACAAAATAGTTGCCTAGATTTATAAAGTTATTGGAATAATGGACAGTTTCTAAAATTAAAATAATGTAAGAGATGATATTACCACGAACGTAATGGAATATGCCCCTAAAACATATATTTCTATACAACGATGACCCTAAATACTGCAAAACTATGAAGAAATTGTTTCTGAAAAATTGGAATCAGGTATTGAAATGACCCACTCTGAATTCCACTGAAAATCTGTGGAAAATATTCTATTAGGGTATAAAATATGCAAATATATGATAAATCATGAAAATGTGAGGAAAAAGAAAAATTATTGAAAAATAAAGACTACCTAGACTTAAAATTCCAGGGAAAGTTATAAGTAACCAAATTGATTCCATGTCTCATAGATATCAAACAATCATCAAAAACAATGAATTCGAAAGTAAATATTAGAGTTAAAAAGAAAGTTGCTTAAATTGAATTTATTTTATTTTTAAAAAATTGTGTTTTGTATTTAAATATATTTTTCAAAATATGAAAAATTTTCTCATTGTAAATAATGATTGATTTATTTTTAGTTAACATGTAATTAAATAAAAAATTAAAAAAATAAAATTATAATACAAAATATTTTGAATTTCCTGATGATCAAACACTAAATATTTTAAAAACTAATATTTATAAAATCGACTTATATGTATATACATTTATTTTCTTTTGAAAATACAAAAAAATAAACAAATATAGGGTCATTGAAATGTCACTCCTAGATTTGTGTTTTATTAAAAAGAAACTATATACATGTTTCCTTATACACCACCCTATACACATGTTTCTTTTTAATAAAACACAAATCTAGGCATCACATTTGGATGATCCTATATTATTTTGTCCAAATAGTTACTCTTTACAATTCTAATTTATTTATAATTAAATTACGAAAATATTTAGTAAATCTTTTAGAAATTTTACCAAAATTATTTATTTTAAGTAATAAATAATTTTGTTAAAAGCAATTTATTTGTAAAAATATAAATTTCTTAGCTAGGTTTATAAAAAAATATATATTTATATGTTTGAAAAAGTTAAAAATTAATAAAATACCTTAACATCGACTATATATAATGATATGCATTATTAAAATGAAACGTCAACACAAATACTCTTTCCTGCATTCATGCATTAATTTCATTTAAATATAATTTTAAATGAAATTCCAACCACACTTGTAATACAAAAATGCATTCCGTTGAAAGTCTAATAAAATTATAAATAAAAATGTTAATTAATTGCAAGAAATAAAAGTATTAAATAAATGTAAATACTTGATTTATTCCGCGGAAGAAGTAATATTTATTTTATATGTATATACATAAAAATATTCTTTAATTGCTATTTATAATTATCATTTTTTTAGAAATTGTTTTTGTGTTTTTAATAACATATTATTTTTATTTTAATAAATTATTAAAATTAGCATTCTTTATTTCACTTTAAAATAGAAGATCATCCAAATGTGACGCCTAGATTTATGTGTTATCAAAAAGAAACATGTGTATAGTTTCTTTTTAATAAAACACAAATCTAGGCGTCACATTTGGATGACCCTATATATGTATATAATTGATTTTTAAATATGATTTGCAGCAATTTTATTGATAAATGTCCAAGTTGTAATACTAATTAAAATTATATCTTAAAAGTACATTTTAATTTATTATTTCTTATATTACGAATTTATTATTCTTATATTCTCGTACTATTAAGCATTTAAGGGCTAGTTGACTTGCTTATACGTATACGAAAATTGCTAGACATTATTAGACACAAATATGGAAAAAAGTGTGCATCTCAGTTGATGATCAACGAATTCAATTGGAAATATTTATACATCATATCAAAAATAAACTGAATTCATATTGGATTATATTTACTATATATAAATTAACTTGGATCATTTTGAACAGAAAAATTAAATATAAATATACTATTATAAAAAAATTAAACACTGACTTTCATTTAAGAATAACTAAATTTATTTTCTTTCTTAACTAATTATTTTTATAATTTTTATCATTA
>CP092092.1:20290755-20473255 GCA_029203775.1 Neoneuromus ignobilis | reverse complement strand
TATTGTCTATCATGCATTTAATTAACAATTGAGATTTCCCAATTATCTTCTCAATTTATATCAATGTTCTATCTTTGTTTTCGCAACTTAATTTCCTAGTTTCTACAGGTATTTCTTAGAATCTTCTATGATTCGTCTATGACCTTCGTTGATGGCGATTTCAATTCAATGACTTTTTAATAATTCAAAAAACTATCTATAATTTGTCTATTAATTCTTTGTCTACAAATAATAAAAATTAAAATCGAAAAATAACTCTATTACACACGTACGCTGTTTTTTAGTTCAATTTTGTAAACCTACATAATTGGTTTTAATTGCTTTTATTTATCACGTAAGCTGTAGGATAATAATTTCTTTCTATACATTCAAATAAAATTAAATAATAAATTATAAAATTATTAATTTAGGTTTTTGTCAGGAGTAAATTACATATACACAGACTTTTTACAGATTTAATGTATGTGATAAAAATATAATAAATAAGTATTATAAAAGATCATCCAAATGTAATGCCTAGATTTGTGTTTTATTAAAAAAAAAACTATACACATGTTTTCCTATACACCATTATATACACAGGTTTATATTTAATAAAATAAAAATCTAGACGTCACATTTGGATGACTATATAATAGATTTGGTGAATTTACATGCACCAACTAATATTGAAACATAACTCACATAAAGAGATAAAAAAGAATTAATTCATCATTGAACACATAAAATCTAATATAAGGTTAAGATATTTATTTCTTATTCAGTAATATTAATAAAAATTTTAATATGTAATTTTTCCCCACTAGTAGTAACAGACTTAATAACAGTCTCTCTCTCTGTCTCTCTCTCTCTGTGTGTGTGTAAATATGTACGTGTGAGTTTGTAGATATATATATATATATATATATATATATATATATATATATGTGTGTGTGTGTGTGTGTGTATGTTTATGTATGTGTATATTATGTATCCATGTGTGTGGGTATAAAAAATAATTTCAAAATTGAATATTTCAAAAAAATGGATAGAAACTTATTTAATCTTATAAAATATACAATGAAACTCTTAATTACTTTTTAAAGTATTAAAAAGTAAATTCGTTTCCAGCCACAAGAATTTTATAAGTATATCTGACATCAATAAAAGTCAAAATATAATATTTGACAAAATATTTTTCATCATTTCAAAATGTCCAATAGAAAAATGAGTGTGTTACTTAAAAGTATATCAAAAAATATCCACTTACAATAATAATATATACTAAATAAAAATAAATAATAATCAAACCTTCACCTTTGAGTTCATTTAAATTTCATTAAAAATCACATGCTTATATCCACGTGCGTATTAAGTATTTCATAAAAACTATACTAATCATCAATATGTCATTTGAAATGTGTGATTTTTTATAATCTTGATTATATTAATTAATGATAGTATTTATTCGTATCATTTATTATTTTTAAACATATATTTTTCTTGTATAAACATTTTACTTTAAATCATATCAAGTTTCCTTATTGTAGTCTATTATTCTTATAATTGTTAGTAATATTTTTTTTGTAATTAAAATTCTCTGCATACAAAGCATTCAAATTAGAATTTATTATTGTGTATGATATGAATGATAATCAGTTATATTAAGTATAATTATTTGATAAAGTATTCGGTTTTTATTTCTATTAATCTACTTTTATTTTTTAAAAAAAATAATTACGATTAATTATTGGATATTAAAAGCTAAAGATTATCAAGAAATTATTTATTTATATTATTTACATAAATATTTATATACATACACTTGAACTTTTATGAAAACTACTTTTTACAATATGACATACTAGAAAAAAAATTCAAGTCTCTATCATTCATTACCAAGAATATTAATATGAGTCTAAGTATCTTTGTTGTAATTTTCATACGCCATAGACAAATAATTAAATATGTACATTTAATAACTGTTTATATTTCGCACTTTTTTAACGACTTAAATCATTTGTGTCAGTATTCTCGGTAAAATTATATAAAAACCTAACAGTTATTGTTAAGGCCGACTTTTGAATAAAGCAACAATCTAGTGTTATATATTATATTTACAAATAATTAGTCATAACTGTACAAACTTTTCAAATTTTTCGTATCATTCTTTAAAATATAACAAATATTAAATATTTTATCAGCATCATAGGTTTTTTCCCATACGTTTAAAGATGTTAACGAGTAACCCTCGTAACTCATAAAAATTACATTTAATAACAATTCTGCATTAAACAAATCGTATTATCCGAGACACATTTCTTATAAAATGAGAGACTAAGTTCCTAATGTCTCTCGTGCATTACCATAAAATATATCTCAAAAAGTAACTAAAAATTAAACTTTATTGAAAAATAAAATTAACAAAATTTAAATACTTTATTTCATCATGTAGTTACCAAAATAAATTTATTAAATTAATTTTTATCAGTTCAACTCAAATAACTTCTTTCTAAAGCATAAAAGCTAATTACAAAAATTAAAACAGAAAATCACAAGCTTATATAAATAGTGTTTTCACCTCTATTTATTTGAATTTCATCAAAAGCACTGAAAGAAATTCATAGTTCGCTACATTTTTTTGTCTTTCGCGTTATTTATGGGTTATAAGAAGTAAAACTACCCGTTATATCGAAACCGCTTTATACGAAGATTGCATATTCATTGATGAACAAAAATATTTAGTAAAAAGAATGTTAAAATTAATTATAAAATTCATATACATAATCAAATTTGAAACAAAATATTTATTTTATTATAATTATATACATTTTAGATTAACATTCTAAGCAAAATATTTAACTTTTTTCTTTGGTTACTGAAAATAATATTTAATAAACTTAAATATCAAATTTGCGGTGGGCAAAATTATTCACCACTTAAACAATCAAAAGATTTAAATTTAATAAATTTATAGCTAACTTTATCCTCGTAATATAGTCATCCAAATTTGTGTTTTATTAAAAAGAAACATGTGTATAAGGTGGTGAATAGGGAAACATAATATAGTTTCTTTTTAATAAAACACAAATTACTAGGTGTCATATTTAGATGACCCGATATAATAAATATTTTCATTTTTTGAAAATTACTCCATATTTAGAATTTTATGTTATTTTCCTACTTATTATATATTGTTGTTATATTAACATCATTTAAATAAATATGAATCGTAAATGAAAAAAATCGATATCCACAGGAAAAATCATTATAAATTTATATGCACAGAAAAAGAATGTGTTATAATATATAATATTGTATCAATATAATATAATATAATATAGTTTTAAGGCGCGTTCTCACGATTCAAGTTTAGTTGACCGATTTTAGTTGATCAACAAAAATTGAATACGACTTGAATCAGTTTTTGTTCACACATTTCAATAGAAACTGATCGATAGTTTCAGTTTCAAAATGGCGTTCAAAGCAGTTGTACGTGAAGTTGTACGGGTAATAACAGTTTTATTACAAGAAGAACTAAAAACAATTTTACTTGATATGAGCAAAAATCGTAAGAAACGTCGTTTTTGGATGAGGCAATGAATTTTAAGAAGAAATCGATTGGGAGCATCAGAAACCTTGCTTAAGGAATAATCCCCATCCCACTTTTCCTTGATTTAGTAACTAAGGAATGTTCCTTTTTATACATTGTTCTAATAGTTTTAATTTTATTTTTTAAGTCGGTTACTGTAAGGCCAGTAATTTCCATTTCTTCTACTATACGACTTAAAGCATTCTCTCTCGCGTCTTTATTTTTGTAATTGTCTAACCTATAATTCCATAGGCAATCGTGCTTATGATAAAATTCTAAAAATTTTAACATAATACTTTCGGTCCACTTGAGACTCATTTTGTAAATATAACTTTTATATTTATGTGATAAAAAAGCAAAACACACGGACGCGTGGCCTAGTCAATTGGAAGCAAACAGTTGGCTGATGCGTTCAGACCAGTTTCAACTTGAAAGCAAATGGTGGGGATAACTCATACTTGAACGATAAAGTTTGACTCAGTCAATCTTTTCTCGGTCAACTAAAAAGTTGATCAACTCTATTGAATCAAAGGTTCTCACTATAGATTTCATTCAACTTTTGTTGATCAACCAAAGTCGGTCAACTAAACTTGAATCGTGAGAACGCGCCTTTAGTTATGACTCAGAGAAATTTTTATAACTTCTTACAGATCTAAACATAATGATGAATTTTAGTGAAAACTTGATACTCACATATACTGTGTAATATATTAGACAGTCTTTGAATAAAATTCAAACATTATGTAATGAAAATATTTGTTTCACATTGAAATAAATTGAATAATACACATTTAAAATAAAATTCTTTAGTGCGTGTGAGTGTGTATATATACATACATATATATATACATATATATATATATATATATAAATATATATATATGTATTTTCATAGATACAAAATATTATTTTCTTCGAACATAAAATATATAACGTGATATATTTTTAAGAAGTATAAAGACTGAATAAATATTAATATAATTTTAGTTGATTTTTTTAATTCAAGAGAATAATGAATGATCATTTTTCTATTTATTACAATAAATTAAATATTTTCAAATTACAAAGAAAAACATTTTAAAAACAAAAATCATTAACAATATTAAGAAATATTAGAAATTAAAAAAGATGAAAAAGTATACACACAAACACACACACACATATATATATATATATATATATATATATATATATATATACATATATATATATATATATATATATATAAACATAATATACATATGAAGATAAGTGTAGATAACACATTATAAAATAAATTAAATACAAAAAATGATCAACTAACCTTACATTAAAGGGATCCTTTGACTCGTTTTCTTCTAAAACTTGAACATAATACATTTTAACTACTAAATGTGCAATAACCACTTAGTTTTATTAAAATAATATTTTAAAACACACACTCACACACAACCTAATAAATATAGCAAGGACTATAGCAAATTATCAATAGTTAAAATCTAACTTGTGAAAATAATTGAAATATTTAAAATTCTTAATAAATTTCATTCACTGAAATAAAATAAATTCTATAACAATTTGTCTAAAACTCAATTTTTATATATAACAAAAATAAAATTAATTAATTTGAAGAATAAAATATTTAACAACCACGTGCATGTATAAATGATTAACAATTATCAAAATAAATTAATTTATTGAAAATATTTCCAAATAAACACAACTGTAATGTATTTTAAAAAGATTAAACGAATATTGTTCTTGACGAGCACGCACTATTTTTCGACTGAATAGTTCCATCCAAACTCAATTTTAGTTATGACTCGATGAAAATTATATAACTTTTCACAGATGTAAGCGTATCGAAGAATTTCTGTGAAAACTTGATGTTTACATAAACTGCCTGATATATTGTACAGTCTTTTAAAGCAGTGCAGGTATTATATAATGAAAATATTATTTGTTACACATTTTTAATAATATAAAGAAGATAATATATGAATGACTATATATATATTTATATATATATATAATATATTAAATAGTTTTCAAATGTGACATCTAGAAAAACATTTTATTAAAAGAAAAATGTATAGGGAAACATTAGTATAGTATTATTAGTTTCTTTTTATTAAAACAAGAATCTAAATATACACATGAACACATACATATATATATATATATATATATATATATATATATATATATATATATATATATATATATATATATACATCATGCATAATACATATGAACATAAGTGAAGATATTTACATATATATAAAATAAATTAAATACAAAAAATCATCAACTAACCTTACATTAAAGGGATCCTTTGACTTCGCATTTTCTTCTAAAACTTGAATATAATACATTTTAACTACTAAATGTGCAATAACCACTTAGTTTTATTAAAATAATATTTTAAAACACACACTTTTTACAAAACCTAATATCTTGTATATATAGTACTAATTGTTAAATTATCAATAGTTAAAACGATTTAACTTGTGAAAATAATTGAAATATTTAAAATTCTTAATAAAGTTTCATTCACTGAAATTGTTTAAATTCTATAACAATTTGTCTAAAACTCAATTTTTATATTAAAAAAATAAAATTAATTAATTTGAAGAATAATATATTTAACAACCACGTGCATGTATAAATGATTAACAATTATCAAAATAAATTAATTTATTGAAAATATTTCCAAATAAACACAACTGTAATGTATTTTAAAAAGATTAAACGAATATTGTTCTTGACGAGCACGCACTATTTTTCGACTGAATAGTTCCATCCAAACTCAATTTTAGTTATGACTCGATGAAAATTATATAACTTTTCACAGATGTAAGCGTATCGAAGAATTTCTGTGAAAACTTGATGTTTACATAAACTGCCTGATATATTGTACAGTCTTTTAAAGAAGTGCAGGTATTATATAATGAAAATATTATTTGTTACACATGAAATTACATATTTAATATAAATTTGAAATAGACTATATATATATATATATATATATATATATATGTATATACACAGTCATCCAAATGTGACATCTAGATTTATGTTTTATTAAAAAATAGCAAACAATATAAACAAACATGTATATATATTTTTGTTTCTTTTTTTTTAGCAGTTTATATAAATGTACGCGCAATTGACACTGTATATATAAAATTAATATATATAGTCTCATACAACATATATATATATATAATATATATATATATATATATATATATATATATATATATATATATATATATATATATATATATATATATATTATAGCGTACGCAGTACGCAATGAATAAGTCATGGCATACATAGGTAACATAAGCACATTTATTGATATAATTCAGTACAGTCGTTGAATTATATACATACAAAAAAATATTTATATTGATAATAAATATATATATATATATATATAAAAGTAATATATATATATATATATATATATATATAAATTGTTAAAATAAAAACATATGTTAAATTTATCCGGAGCAAAAATATCATTGAAGCTGCGTCCAAAAGAGTTTAATATCTCGTTTGTTTCCTTTTATATTTACATATTCATATTAACGATTTGGCATTGAATAAATTAATATATCAATTTTGCTTCTGATGTTACATTTGTAAACCCCATTTGTTACTCTGATACTTAACAAACATTTAGCAATTTCTAGTATATAACAGAATTAATTATTGTTTTTTGTGCTTTTTTCTAATGAATATTATATTTTATATCAATTAAATATATTTTTTTAATTTAACCACTTATTGAGTTATATCAATAAATTGCTTATGTTACCCATATGACGAATACTTTTACACGTATGTGTATATATAAATATATATCAACAAATAAGAAAATTCTTATAAATTTTATCAAAATTTTTTTTTAAAGCGTTATCACATCGCTGATGATTTATGATGTTTAATATAATTTACATACAATGCATAATTTCAATATTTACTCCTTTTGTTAATTTTTTTACCGAGAGTATATGTAATCTGCCTTAACTACCGCAACGGGTCATTTGACCCCTGCAAATTACATATGATATCATGAAGATTTGTATGTGTGGTTGTGATATAAAACCATTGCATTATACAGTCCAGTTTATACAATTTCCATCAATATATTTTATTGGAAATTGCGTTTACTAATGATAGTCTGGTTGACGAATGAATGTAATTTCACTTTAATAAATTATATAGTAAATAAATAGTAAACAATCATAAACAAGTCAATGTATATCTAAACCTTTCAGTTTTATTTTAGCCACTATATTTACGCACGCGTACAAATTCATCGAGACACATAATTGTTACATGGGGAACATATAACTATCGATGAACAGCTTTTCGATAACCATATGTAGGTATACGCAATATATGCCGAACAAACCGGATAAGTTTGGTATCAAATTCTGGCTAGCATCTGACGTCAGCATATATACATTATAAATGGATTTCCATATTTGGGAAAGGATGAAAATATAGGAGCTTCATCTCCACTTGGGGATATCGTTAGCCAATGAAAAAGTCCTTCTACTAAGCTCAAAGCATAAATCTATAAGCATCGAAAAAAACGGTAAGCGTATACCTGAAACGATCAGATTCTACAATAATACTAAATACGGTAAAATGTCTACACATGACGGATCAAACGGCAAGAAAATACTCCGTGAAATCGAAATCGCAAAGATGGCCTGCGCAGATTTTCTTCAATATTCTTGGCCTGGCTGGAATCAACTCGTTGGTTTTATACAGAGAAACAACCGGCGAAAAAATTTCTAGACAACAATTTTTATTTCAATTAGCTGAAGAACTTGCCGAAGATTTTCAACATGAGCAACAGGAAGAAAAAGAAATTATACAGAAAACGTCAACAAATTCAAGTTCGGATTCTCGTGTGCAAATGCGAAAAAGGTGCCAAATAGGTTTTATAAATAAATAAATAAACAATTTTGAATCGTTATTTGAAAAAAAATTGTTTTATTCATGTACCAAATTGTGCTAAATTTCGCTATATATATAACATTTTAAAGAGGGGTCATTTGACCCCGCTGTGGTAGGAATAGGTATACATGAAGTATCGGTAGGTTTAGTGTTAATAAGTATTTTTCTTTAATATTATTGACCCTTTGAGCGCTGGGTTGTGCGAAGTTAAGCGTGTGCTGTGGACCGCCTACTTTTTACGACGAATCACTCGCTGGGCTGCCTATTTTTTACGACGAAGAAGCGCATGCTGGGCTGATTAAAATTTCATTGCAAAATATGTTGATTGTAGTTGAAATAAAAAACGATTGCAATAAAGCAACCCAAACGGTTACTATCTTTTAATATCTCTAGACTTACAAGCATCAATCGCATTATATGCGTTAATAGCCCAGAGTTTGAGAACCAATAGATACGTTCATAGCCCAGAGTCTGAAAACACATATCTGCGTTCATGGCCCAAATTGAATGGCTGTGTGAGAACCCATATATGCGTTCATAGCGCTTAATGGGTTAAGGCTTCTTGGATTTTAATAAATGATTTGTCACATTTTATAAATATTTAGTGATCAGAAATAATTTGACTCAAATTGAAAAATGATCAACCTTAGCATCCTTGCGAATCAAAAAAATTCAGCTGAATTATGAAATCTTTTCCTTTAATCTTTTAAAACATACCAAATTCTAAATCTTATATTATCAATTAAAAAAATAAGGTTCGTGCTTTCTATGTCAATGATGTTTTATGTAAGTTATAAGATATATGTAACACTAAACGGTTTTCTTTCGTTTAAAAACAAATATAGGGTCATCCAAATATGATGTCAGATTTGAGTTTTATTATAAAAAACATGTGTATAGTAGGCAAACATGTGTATAGTTTCTTTATTTCTTTTTAATAAAACATAAATCTGGGCATCGCATTTGGATGGCCCTATATATCTTGACAAATACAAAATTTTGAATATAAATTTCTATTCTAGAGTAATGTTGTTAATCTTAAATATTATCATAGAATAGAACATTTTTATATAAGATATTCATAGTATTTATCATAAGATATATTGCTTTTCCATATATATTAGCTATATGTCAAAAATAAAAAATAACAAAATTAAATATTATAAAATTTATAGTTTATTATCACATTTATAATTCTCTTAATATATTTGAAATACAAATAAATACAATACATATAAAATATTTTTTTAAAAAAAAGCTCATTACATACTTAACATAAATGTATTTAAAAAACTGTATTTAATTAAATAATTATAAATACCCAATATACATATATAAATATTTGTCTTTTTAAAAAAATAAACAGGTTCAATAAATATATAAAATGAATATATTTTTTTTATTATTTTTATTACAAAGTTCTTCTATATTAAATAAAACAAACATAACAATATCAACAAACACTTAATTTAAGACTAAACTTATCAGTCTTTTATAAAAACAACTTAATACTTTCTACAACTTTAAGTTTAAAACAATAATAAAACATATATAAAAATGATTACGTATAAGTAACTATAACACAATTTTAATATCTGCTAGTGCTAACAGACAAGTTTTTTGAGTAGATAAATATACAAAACTAAACTTTATTAGAAGTTCCAGCCGAGAACAACGTGCGCTATTAGTAAATAAAAGGTAATTACAACCATACTGCTTAACATAATTGGAAAACCGACTCTGAAATAATAAAAATTAATTAATACTTAACAATAATTATTATATTACACATGTGTATATATATATATATATATATATATATATATATATATATATATAACCACCAACCCTTGTAGTCAGCGTCGAAAGTATAACAAAGTACCAACAAATAGTAACATTCACTGAGATTTCACCCAACATAACATCCAACAAAATCGATATTAAAAAAATTAAATTCATAGTATCTAGCAAAAGAAAAAATACTGCTAAAGATAAAGTTGGAAAATTACGAAAAAATAGAATAAGTGAATGAATTATGTATAAAATTTGGAATACATACTTATGCATTTAACAATGAAGTACAATAAACAAAATGACTATGTTTAACCCTGGCAAAAAAGTTTCGAAATAAAAAGAATTTAATTGACAAACATAAATTTGGATATCGATTTGAGAAAAAAGTTTATGAATACTTGTATATGGATTATACTATTGTATGAAAGTGAAAGTTGGAACATCTTTAAACAAGAATAAATATGATTAGAAGATTTCAAAATTTGGGTGTGGCGAAAAATATTCAAGAGTTTCTGAATAGGTAAAATAACAATACAGAGATATTAAAACAAATTAAAAAAGTAAAAAAGTTTTCCCATACAATCAATCTAGATAAGGGAAGAAAACTTTTCGTGTATATTTAAACAAATATACACGACAAATTTTTAATACATATATTTGAAGCAAGCATTAATAAAAAAAAAGTAAAAGGGAGATCAAGAAAGAAAGATTTATATAAAACCACTCAAATATTAAAAAATACATTATACAATATTTTAAAGACTGCTTTGGATCTCCATCCATTTAAAATTTAGATTATTCAAAAGTTAAAAAAACAGACTATTCTGCACAACTCAATTTTAATTACTGAAATATGTTAAAGAACTTTGATAATTTTGAAAACATCTTGTTTAACGAAGAAACTAATTTTCATCTAAACGAGCATTTAAACAAACAGAATTACCAGTATTGGAGTAAGGATAATCTTTGAGAAAATACCAAAAACTACTTCATATCCTAAAAATGGTTATGAGGGCAGCAATATCAACTAAATATATCTTTGAATTTTATTTTTTTGAAGATTTTCGAGGTCGCATATTGACAATAAATTCAGTGAGATATGTTAAGAGTTTTTTTGTACTCAATTAGTAAGATAATTCCAAGGTTACAATTCAGACATCTGGTTTCAACAAGATGATGTCACAAGTCACACTTATGATTCAATGAATATAGTGAAGAATGTTTCTCGAAAAGATCATTTCTCGAACAAGTAACAAACTAGTATCCAAAAAGTCCAGGCATAATACAATTTGGTTACTTTTGAAGAGTTATCTTAAGAGTAAAAGGTATGAAGATAGACAAAGGCCAAATCAAAAGCAAAATTGTACAAGATACCAGAAACATTTCTCTAATATTGTAAAAGCGTATATTCGCAAAAATACACTCACGGTTTGAAAAATATCAGCAACTTAACAGTTAACATCCGGATAATCTATTTTTCGATATTAATTCCCAAATGTATATTTTGAATATTTTTAATAAAAATTGATTAATCCTAACAGTTTTTTGCTAATTTATCAAAAGTGAAAAACATCCATGGACTATATATCAGGCTCACTGTTGAACAAAAGCCTCATTAAATATTTGTATGTATATACAAATATTTAATATATACATTAAAAAAGATTGCAACAATATTGAATTTAATAAATAATTTTTATTATTACAAAATAGAAATATTTGGGACACCTAGCCTCTAAATGAACAGGAAATACTCTATTTCATCTATTACAAATACAAAAATACGGTAAACACTTTTTTATATAACATTTCAAGTGCACGCGTTGTTTACTTCTAACAAGAGTTGTGACAGACCGGTGAAAGGCTAAAATAATTACGTACACTATATTATCATTTTATTTTACTTATAGTCATTTATTAATTCTTACTCTAATAACTATAATGTGTAATTAGTATTGTAATCAAAAAATAATTTATCTTTTTTCAATGAAAAACGAGATACTTGTAATTATCATAATTATGAATATGTAGACTATAAAAATACTAGTTTCTTTAATGAAAAGAGTACATTTTAAGCAATAGTAATAAATGTTTATTTAACATGATACAAAACTAAAATTACAGTGGACTAGAAATAAATTAATGGAGAATAATTAGTACTTTTTGATCTATCATAACATCAACCACGATAACATAAATATAAGAGAATTTGTTTTGTTTGAAAAAATAGATATTTTTAGCATTGATAATTCAGAGTATAGACACTATGAATATAGATTAATTAAAATCATACAATTACTTGTTTTTGTACTGAGAAAGGTATTACTTTAAACTGTTCATTTTCTATAAAATAAAATTTTCATATCATAAAAAAGTCTAACGACAGAATGGTCATCAAAATTCAAATCAGCGAATAAAATGAACAATGAATGATACTAAATACTTTGAGATTTTTTCAACTTTCAAATGAGATGAAAGCTTTATCAGATGAACAATTAAAATGCAAAAACCAAAATTATTTTATTAAAATTATAAATTTATCATTGGTTTTGTAAAATTTTTATTTTATCAACATCGATTTTGTGTGCTTTCAATGGTCTAACGCATCTCTATACTGCTATATAATAAATAAGATTCCAAATCTATACAACATCATCCAGACGAAAATACTTAAACAATAACATAATCGTATATTTTCAATCATCATATCAATTTCTATGATCCTCATACTACTTTTCTTACAATTTAATATTTTTTGTAGTATTTTATGGTTTATAATTGCCACTTTGCTACATATATTGCGTTTATTAAGTTTTCAATAAACAATTTTGACAAAAACATAATATTCAGGTCAGATACTGAATTCTGCTAGTATTTGTAATATTTGTTGTAAAAGTTTTATAATTTTTAAATATAAATTATTTTAATATACAATTATTTCAATCACTTAATTTTAATTTTAAAACATTGTTTCTTTTGTTAGATCATACTTTTCTATGATTTATATGTTCAGTTATAAATATAAGTTACTGTTTCTCAGAGGACACTGTTAATAATGTAGCAGTGTTAATCACTGATTCTCCATTTAAAAACATATGGACAATCTTCCTTTTTTCAAACTTTATAAATCATACATTTAATGTTTTTATGTAAATTGTTAATTAACATTAACTATAATGTATTATTAAAGATTATAAGCTACATTAACGAATGAAATAACAAACATATATGCTTTTTTCTCAGTGTTGGTAATTTAAACATTTTTTACATAACTATTGTTTCCACTATTTTGACCATCCTTTTATATATATATATATATATATATATATATATATATATATATATATTTTCTTGTATATACATAAAGAACTAATTATTAGATACAAATAAAACTACATTTTACTTACTTAAAGAATTCAATGAATGTAAATCTATAACCATGTTGTTCTGCAACACCTGCACAAATCACATTTGCTGATGAACCAAACAGAGTTCCATTTCCTATGTCAACAACAATGAAAAATATGAATGCATATATTAATAATAGTACACAAATATCAAATATATTCACATATAATAAACTTGTTTATGTGCTCTTTCAAATATAAACACTTTGACATTACCTCCAAGACATGCACCAAACGATAACGCCCAAACGAGTGGCTGAAGTGGAAGTTCAAGTTCTTGATCATCTGATAACGACACCGCAACTCGTACCATCATTGTTGTCAATGGTATATTATCGACAAATGCTGATGCTGCTGCAGACACCCACAGTATTAATAGAATAGCGACACCGAGACGTGCTGGACCATGAGGAGCGCACAAAATCAACGTGTGTGTTCGACGTCCAATCCAGTCGATGAGACCAAGTTTCGATAATGCCTGATCATAAAATGATTAAATATAAAATCAAATATAAAATTATTTGTTTGATAATATGGATAATTTAGTTTGATAATTCACTTTCAAACAGAGTCACTTATCTCAAAGCTAACAAATTTTCTAAATATGTTTAGAAAATTCTTATTATTAAATTTATTTGATGATACATATTTTGTTAGTTATATTGTCATCATATACTCTTCGCAAAATCAAATATAAATTAAATTTTATAATACATAACTCTGATTACTATCGTATGACCAATAAAATTTATATCTGCCAATAAAATTAACAATGAATAATTATTGAATACAATCATAATTTTCATCAGACAATCTCTTTTCATTTAATCGCAATTATATTATAGATTTACAATTTTTTTTATTCCAAATATATATATATATATATATATATATATATATATATATACACACACACACACACATACTTATTTCCTTTATACTAGCAGATATGGCTTTACAAAATAAAAATATGAGAAAAACTATTAAAATACAATTATTTTCATTATTCTGTAGCAAATTATAAACATGACTTTTATTATTAATAATAATATTAATATCATAAAATTGTTAATAAGATAAAAAAAGTCCTCGAACATTTACGACATACAAAAAGAAACAAATAATTTTTGCAGGTATATAAACGTATTTATTAAACTTAATAGCAATGTTTTTATATGCATATATTGTATTTATTTCAATTTAAATTTTAAAAAGTAACATATTTAAAATCAATTTATAAAACAACAGAAAACAGTACTAAAAACTGTAACAAAAAAGATTGCATACACTTATTATGTACCATATATTTTGCATACTCACTAATGTAAAAAGTGCAAAGATTGAACTATAAAAAGATTGGTATAAATTGGAAATATTTTATAGTTAACATCAATTAAAATAATTCGTTTAATAAATTAAGAAAATAAACTAAGTTAAAAATGAAATATCGATTGAAGCCAGAAATGTAATAACTAAATTTTATAGCAAAAGAGGAAAATTACTCGAAAAAGGAGAAATTGTAGAAAAATATCATTCTTCTGTGAAATACTTATTAAAAATTTCAAAATTAATGGTTTTGTAAAAAATGAATCTGTACTAAACGACAAACAATTTTTAGTGCACATATAAAATATCAAATCTCGAGAAACATTTGAAATAATACGACCTTAAATATTCCAAAGATTACAGATATAATTATAAATTAATTTGGTATAACTCTCATCAATGAATTAGTTAAAGATTTTCTTAGAAAAAAAAGTTACCATAGACGTGTGGTCTAAGATAAGCCATTAATATCGATATCAAACCGAAAAACAATTGTTATTTATTATGACCTACAATTTTGTCTGTCATGTCGCTAAGCATAAATCAAATATGTATTAAAAATAAATAGTTTTTATCATCTCCAAAACAGTACATTTCACGTGAAATAATAGATTTTTAAAAAAAATGTTACCTAACAAATATATTTATTTTTTCCAGGCAATTTCAATTATCTGGATAATTTTCATTACAAAAAATTACCATTATTTAAAAAAAAGATACTACAAATCCCAATTAATAAACTAGTTTTTATTGCATTAGAAATTTTAAGTTTTTTTTTAATTTAATTTTATACTATATTTGTTATGATACTAATTCATTATTTCTAATTTAAAATACTAACAGATTTCAAAATATTTTCTATAAATAATTTTTAAAAATTTTATAGGACATGAATAAACTTTTCAGACATATTTAAGGAACACTAAACTAATATTGGTAATAATAAATTACTCGAATCCATTTTCATAAATAAGTTAATAAAAATGTAATTAAGTATTTCATGTTAAAAAAAACTACAGATATTTAATAAATAAATTTAGATGCATTCATAAATTATTTTCTTATTTTACGAGGGTCGTTTGATAAGTATGGTAAAAAAGTAAGAAAAACTAAATTGAAAAATTAAATTAAACAATAAATAAATTTACCATACTTATCAAACGTCCCTCGTATAACATTGAAACTAACCTCCATTAAAATGAACAATGACGCAAAAAACAATAACGTTGACCATTCAACTCGAGCTAACACTGCTTCAATATCGTCACGGTCTGCAAGAAGTAATAGTAACAAAACGCCCAAAAGCGCTGTCCATCCCAAACCAAGTCGGCCTAAAAAAAACAAATAAGCTTCATTGACGTCAATATAAATTAAATTGTATGAAACATGATATTAATGATTGTTGTTACTCACCGAAATCTGGTACAGAGTGGAGAAAAAAGACACTAATAACGAAGACTAGAGTGAATAAAGACTTAATTAAAAGTGTAGGATCTCTTATAGGATACTGAAAAAAAAATACGTATTTTTAATCACAACTCTGTATGAAATCTATTTAAAATAATTGCTTTTTATTATTATTTTTACATAAAATGATTAGTAAAAAATAAGAATATTGTTTTTTCAATATATAAAAAAACCTGAAAAATATAAATTAAATTTTATATAAGACCAAAATATTTCAACTAATAAAAAATTTACAATAATTTACTTATATTATATTTTTCAAGTTCTTTCAATAAACATTTTTTTAAAAAAAATCTGTATTCTGTTTGAAAAATATTTAAATTGTTAATTTATTAGAAAATAATATAAACATTTTCAAATATCCATTATAATATTAATACAGTTTAAATACACAGTCTGTTCCAAAAGTATAAAAAGTTTTGTGACTAATCATGTATATTAGTCTATTCAAAGGATTATTCAATATCAATAAAGGAATTTTTAGTTTGCAAATTATTCGTTTATTTTATTTTATTTCATATATATATATATATATATAAACTTGAAAACTTGTCCAGCATATTAAATTTTACTATAAAAAACTAAGTTTCTATTTTTCAGAACGTTAACTGATTTTATTTTTCCACATTCTATATATGTTTGTAAATAATAAACCAAAAAAATGGTTGTAGAATTTGTAAATAAGATAGATGATATAAACAAAACTTATCGTTTTAACAAGTAGAGTCAAATAAATAATGTTGCGTGTCTTCATTTTTCTACGTATTTAAATTTTATGTATTCAATTTTATCATTCATATAAAATTTTTTGAAATGAAAAAAACATTAAATGTTTTGAAATGAAAATTAATTTATTAAATGTTAACAGATTTTATAATAGGTAAAAAAAATTAGTGACATGGTAAAGAAAAATATAATTATTAAAAATGAGAAAGAACATTAACAAGAATTATACCAAAAAATTATAGAGTTGATCAAAAACAGTAATAAATTATCGAAAAAGTTGTTTGAACATCAATAAAAGGAAAGAAGGTCAATAAAAAAGTGACTCCATAAATTTATTTAACATTGAAATATTAATAAGATTTAAAAAGTTATTTAGTACTATGGAGGCTGCTTGGAAGATTTTTTTTTAATAAATAAGCAATGTGAAGATAACGTCATAATATTAGTTTATTATTAACAAAAATCCTGCCTTAAGTTAAAATAATATTAAAGCCACATTGAAGTTTGCTAAAAAGTATGATAACTTTACTTTTGAATAATGAAGATTGGTTTAATAAGAAAAGAATGAACAATTTTTCTCAAATGTCAGATCATTTCACTGATTTAATCAAAAATTGATTCAATCAAATTCAAAATAAAACATTTTTTTTCATAATACTTTGTATCGTGTGCAAAATTGTCTACTTTTAAATATTTTATCTTTATCAATATGCAAGTAAATTATTTATAATATACATAAATAAATTCATACTGTAACTAATACACAAAATAAGGTCTAATAAAAAAATTATATACAGGTAATTAAAAAGCACATATTTTTATATAAAATAATAGTGAATTATTAATAAATTTAGTACTAAATTTGCTTAGAATAATTTTTTTTTATCGTATACTTATTTAAAAAAAATTAATCTACTTTTAATGACGCAAATCTAAATTAATATTTCGTACAAGTTTTTCATTAACAAACCTTTGCTTGTAATTCTTCCAATGTCGTTTTATAATTATCCACAGATATATCTGTACTATACATTTTTTTCTTTAGACGACTCATCAACCAACTACTCTTTTTCGCCAAACTATCTTTGACAGCATCTTCTTCTTTCGAGTAACTTGAAAGAGACGCAGCAGTTCTTCTTAATATCGCAATCTCGTGACGAAGATCTTAATAATAATAATCATTATAAAATTAGTTTGCACATTTATATAATTCAATTCAATTATTTTTATTAAACATTGTACAGAGGATACATACAAGATAAATACAAATTGCAAATTTTTTTGTAAAGCAATTCATTCTTATTAAATATATTAATTTGATACAACTCTTCAATGAAATACTTTTTGTACACATATCTAAGTGAAAAAAAAAACTAATTTTAAGTACTTCATTTCATTATCAAAAACACGTTATTTATAAATATATATATATATATATATATATATATATATATATATATATATATATATATAAATTCGTTAAAACAAACTGGAAAAGAAAAGCATTGGACCGATTAAAAGAAAATTTTAGAAAAACCTTCATTCAGCGGTGGATATGAGATATATATATATATATATATATATATATATATATAAAAAGGATGATTATATATATATATATATATATATATATATATATATATATATATATATATATATATATATATATATATAAACGAGTGCATGATTGTATGTTCAGCTAAATATAAATACAATACAATTTCTAACAATCCCTAAGACCAGAGGTTTGTTAATTTCAATGATTTAACTTTTAAATGATGGTAATAAAATAATATTTTATAGTTATGAAAATAAATTATAAGTATTACAAAATTTTAAAAAAAATATTGACAATTGATTGACAATCAAAAAACATAAATAAGTTGAAATACAAAAGTGATAAAAAAGTAACAAGAAAATTGAAGATTTTTATAAAAGTTTATAAAAAATTCTAATTATTATTATTCAAATTGTTAACAATTCTATAGACAATTTGAATTAGAAAAATTTAAAAAGTATCTTTAACGATAGATTTACACAATCTAAGATTTATATATATATATATATATATATATATATATATATATATATATATATATATGTATGTATATATCTATATATACAGATCTATTTTTAAGTCTGATAAAACTTTAAATTAAATCTCTATCGAAAGTTCTATCAAACCTAAAAAAACACTATCATACTTTATTTATATACACACACGTGTGTGTGTGTGTGTGTGTGTGTGTGTGTGTGTGTGTGTGTGTGTATATGTATATGAATATATATATATATATATATATATATATATATATATATATATATATAATTTTATTTATACTTTATATATATATATATATATATATATATATATATATATTAAAAATTATTTATATGTGAATATTTTATGGAGAAAAAATTTGATTTTATATATTCAATATAGATATTTTCTTGCAAATAGATAATGAAAAAAATAATATCTCCGAAAATCATAAATGAACTTAATCATATGACCAAATATATATCAATCAATGATTTTTTTTCTAAATATGTACACAAAAAAAAACTAATTTTTTTTAATATTGAATATTCCAATAATTTGTTATTATTTCTTAAAATACAACACCACACACACACACAAATACTTATATATATATATATATATATATATATATATATATATTAAAATTCATACAAAAAATACAATACCTTGTACTTCTTGTGGTTCTTTGAACTTCAATTTTTTTATATTACTGAATTTCCATCGTAGTTGAATATACACAACGAAAGCAGACAAAATTACACCAATTCCCATGTGAATGAAAAACGTACTGAAGTTTACTCCCTAATATAAATATAATATTATAGATCCTTCATTGTAAATATATCTACGTACTTAATTTAAACACATACATTAACTTAAGTCTATAATTAAACCTAAAATATTTACCGCTTTAATAATTTCAGTATTTGATGCAATTATAACATTTGGTGGATCTCCAACAGGCGTCATAGCACCTCCAATATTTGAATAAATTACCATAGTCATTAAAATTGGTACAGGATTCAGCTCCATCACTTCACATAATCTACATAGATTATTGATTAATATATATATATATATATATATATATATATATATATATATATATATATATATATATATATATATATATATATATATATATATATATATATATATATATATATATAATATATATATGGTATATCCAAATGAGACTAAAGGATAGTAAATTATAGTAAAGAAGTAAATATATATCTAAACCATTAATTTCATTTGTGCCACCTATATAATAAGAAACTAATGAAATTTTATTATTACTACAAAACTTTTAAATTATAGTGGATAATAAACATCATTCTTTTAAAATAGTAAATTATAGTATATATATATATATATATATATATATATATATATATATATATATATATATATAAATCAAATTGTTTCATCTTAAACTTGACCTTTTATATTTAATATAAACAGTAAAATTAACATTCAAATCAATTGTAATGAGCAAAAAATTATATTTATTTTTAAATAGCCACTGAATAGTACTTTTATAATTTAAATATAATTTATAGATATACTTTTTTTTATATGACATTTTATAGGATTTCATAATATATTTTATATATATAAGAATACATACATATGTATATATATATATATATATATATATATATAAACATACATACTAAGAAATTTAAAATTTAATATTATTTTTTTGTTTTAACTAATAACTGATAATATTATGACTATTCTAACTGAAAATAGGCTTCGTATTTTTACTACAAAAAAAAGAAGCTTTCTTGTAAATCTCAGCTTATTTTATAATGTTTTTCAAACGAAAATATGTTTCTGTAACAATCATGTTTTAAAAAAATAAGCATTAAGGTATAATGAAACAAAATATAAAAATATATCTCAATTTGATTCCAAAAATAATTAAACATTCACTTAAGAAATCAAGTTTCGTTTTCATTATTTTTGATTTATTACAGAATTATTTAAAACAAAATGTATTGGAAAAATGCTTAATTCATCGCGAAAAAAGTTTATTAAAAAAAGCAAAATCCAAGCTTAGAGCAGGATATAAAAATTCATAAAACAAGTTTTAAATAATTCGCATAAATTTAAAAACAAAATTTAATACTAATGTTCAACTATATATATATATATATATATATATATATATATATATATATATATATATATACACACACACCTTATTTAAATAATTTGCAAATTTTTACCTTATAGTAACAGGTGTCATCAATAAAACAGTTGTTACATTATCGAGGAATGACGATAGAAACGCAGTGAAAAAACATAATGTATTTATTAACGGCCATATTTGACCATTGGTGATCTATACAAAAAAAAGAATAAAAACTTGATCTATAATAAAAAAAAATAATAGTCGAGCAATATCGAACTATTTCATTTGATTGACGATTACCTTATATGCCAACACAGCCATATAATCGAAAATTCCAGTTTCGGAAAATATTCCAACGAGTGTCATCATCGAAAATAGTAATAATAACGTCTCTACATCAATCCATGATATAATTTCTTGCATTGAAGGTCTCTCATTTAGAGCCGCAAGAATGGCAACAGACATTGTACTTGCAAGCATCGCTGCAAGAGTTCTGTGTACTAACTAGAAAATGAAATAAAATGATTTATATTAATGTACTATAAAAAGACTGGATTATTCTTTTTTAAAGAAAGAACTTACTTCGAAAATAATTAATAAATAAAGAGCAAAAAGAACTAGAGCAGCATAAATTATACCATCTTCTTCTCTAATTGGAGTTAAATTATAAATTAACGAAATTGGAAACATAGATTTTAAATTCGTTCGAAATTTCAAACGTAATCTGTAATTATCCCGCATCGTTTCATTAATATCTAATAATTCGAACATGTTGCTGCGTGATATTTCAGGAACAAATCCGATTAATTCTTGAGATACAGTTGGAACACGCCATACTTCGGTAATATTCTAGAAATATTCATCAAATACATAAACATATATATATATATATATATATATATATATTATATATATATATATATATATATATTATTTAATAAACACCTTGACAAAAATTATATCATCTGCTTTGATATCTGATATATTCTTCGGCACATATCTAAGCCCGACAAGTTCGATCCAAATACTTATCCAATGTTTCGAAAGATTTCCATAATATGGTGGCAGTATTGCACCTTCTAACATAACACGTACTTCATTTTTGTATGGATATTCTGGTATAAAATGAGCTGATTACATTATTAAGAAAATACACTTTACTGAATTATAATATCAATAAATAATTTGTGTTTTACACAAATGAATTGCCGTTCCAAAACACTATAAAAGATTTTGTAAAAGAATTCAATAATTATATATTGTTCGCCACAATCACTAATGAACGTATTGATAATTATTTTATTGGCATCAAAAATATTATCATTGCGCAAATAGAATATCACCTCAACACATCAATTTATTGAAAAAGTGTTAGATAATAATTTATTGTTTATTTTCTTTATTTATAAGCTGATGCGCATTTCCATAACAATGTAATCACCAGAGCATAACGTTACAAAAACCATTCTATCTAATTATATCTTGTAACTCAGCATTCTGCTGATTATAGCATTGACGTTGAAATGTGCATTAGCTTATAAATAAGGAAAATTAACAATAAATAATTATTAAATATGTTTTTAATATCTTATGATTTCAAATTGATAGTTTATTTGCGTAAAAATGGATTAGACACAGTTCTAAAAAAATATTATAAAAAAAAATATTTTCATATAAACTTATTTATATAAACTTATTTTACAACATATATAGAGGTTTTATAATACTTCTATTTGAAAAAAATGGCATGGAAATCTAAATGTTTAACGTAGTTTAATAAAATAGTGTGTTGATATCAAAATATCTATATCCAAAAAAACTTTTATTAAATACAACTAATTCACAATTTGTCAAAAGGTGTGGATTAAAATATTTTGAAATCAGCATATAAACAAATATCTAACGTCTAATTTTTAGAAAAACTTTTAGTCATTTCCTTAACAAAAAAAAAGAAAAGAAAAAATGCAATACTTAAATACTACTAACAATTTACAAATGTGCATTTCAATATTTATAACTTCAAGCTCAAAATGCAAATAAAAAAAAATCTATAAACATACTTCCTGTACCTATGACATTTCTGTGATATTTTTTAACGACGCCATTTAAATTTTTCGTGCTCTACTTTTAATCTATTTTTTAAAAGGATACCTCTGCTGTGTTTAAAAGATGGAACAGATACTTGGTGTGTTACTTGAACACGTTCCGTTCGTATCATAAGAACGCCACAACATAACATCCAACATATCAGCAATATGGCAAGTTTGAAATGTCGAGACCAAGAAGGCCATATACTGACTTTACTCCCCAAGCTCGTACTTGTAGCTTCAGCACTGTATAAAAAAACATTTTTCTTTTATTTTAATGTTATTTACAATTAAGCTTTTGTTTGATTCATCTCTAAATATTAAAGAAAATTATGTATATATATATATATATATATATATATATATATATATATATATATATATATATATTAGGTTGGCAATATGTACATGCAAAATGCAGGGAGATTCTAATATATATATATATATATATATATATATATATATATAATATGAGTGAAATGCATGTTCATGAATATGAAAAAAATATTTACTATTTTATAATGAATGAACTTCTTGTGTAATACATTTATTATGACAAGACGAAAACTAAAAAATTAGCACTGGACACAATATATTCATAGCTCATATTTCACTATGTTCTTATTTCTTAACCCTTTAACTGTTTATGTCGAGTATACTCGTCAGAGCGAAATGAAAATTGTTCGCATAATGTCGAGTATACTCGTCGTGAAGATAAAAAAAATCGCATTCGTATTATTATTAAACGAATCAACTGTAATTTTTTTCCCTGAAAAAGGGCAAATAAAGATCTTTTAAAAAATGTACATTTTAGAATATTCGTTAGTCTGGCAACCTTATTTATTTTAATACACAATAGCTTGTATTAAGCTGAAATAACAAATTCTGGGGAAGTACCGTTACAAAACGATTTTTTCAAATAAAGAAAATAAAATGAAATAAAAAAAATAAAAAAATAAAAGAAAATAAAAAAAAATCTTTGTGATATTTTTTTTATCTATGAAATAAATTTTGTTTGTTTAAAACGAATAAAAATATATATTTTCTAAAAAACCAGCACGCAACTTTTGATTTTTAATCATAATTGCCTACTTTTATAGGCAGAAACATTTTACTCTGTTTATGTCGAGTAAACTCGTCTTCGCTGGAAAATAATTAAGCAGGCAGAAAAAGTTTTTCGAAACAAAATTAAACAGTTAAAGGGTTAAAAATATATAAAATGATTATTAAAGCTAGTCATATGAATGCAAACACTTCTTAATTAACTAAAATATAATAGTGTATTACTATATGCATATCACTTAATTCAATGAAACAATAGCAACAACAAAAATGTTTATTATTAGCATAACTACTACTTCTTTTCGTCAAACAACCCTTGCAGGTCCTTAGCTTCTTTAACAATTTTTTCCCAATAAGACTATCATATTTTCATAACTTATGTTTATGAAATGATGTTATCAGCCCCATGCTTAATCCTTCAACTTAGGAAATTCACCTTCCCTGACTAATGATCACACGCAATCTTCTATATAACTCGCAACTATGAATTCCACTACATATTATTTTAATAATGTTATTTCTTAAAATACTAATACAAATATTTATAAGTCATTTATTAATAACATTTTATTAATGTCTTAAATTAAATATATCTTGTGTATACGAAAGAGAATCTTTTAAAATATATTATATAAGAAAATTATTTTTTTAAATAAATCAAATTTTAAGTAAATTAATTTCATATATATATATATATATATATATATATATATATATATATATTGTATATATATACAAACAATATTTTTGGTAGTTAAGTGAAATAATTTCTTTTCACAACAAAGTTCAACATTGAATGTACTTTCTACAACAAAATTTCTCTAATCATATTTCAACATTAAACTTGAAATAAACTAACAATACTGTATTTTATCATTATATCGTTATTTCTATGATTTCAATTTAATATAAATGTATTTTTTTTTTCAAAAGTATATAATTTATTTTTGACAAGAAACTTACATATATTAAAAATAAATATCACCGCATTTATGAATTTATTGCGTTAGGAGAAGAAAGTATTAAATAAGATGAAATTTAAGAAACATTTCGTAAATATTTGTATACATTATACTGAAAAAAATTATATAAAGCATTTCAACATTAAAATATACCAATAATAAATTATGAAAATTTAAATAAGATCTTTTGTAATCAATAAAAGAAAGACTATTTGAAAATTATTTGATATATTACATAAAAAACTGCAATAATATAAAGTAACCCAAATGAGGCTAGAAGATAATAAAGAATAGTAAATGATAGTAAGTAAATAAATATGTCTAAACCTTTTTTAATCACCTTATAGTACAAGTCTATTTTATCGATTAATTATAATAAAAATTATAAAAATATGAAGAATAATCTAATGTTTCTAGAGTTCATGTACAGTTATATATATATATATATATATATATATATATATATATATATATATATATATATATATATAACTGTACATGAACCATGAATAACATGTTACATGAATTATTCAGTTTTACTATAAATTAAATATGAATATAGTCATATAGATACATTTTAAACTATATTAGAAAATCATTATTGTAAAAAAGAATTGAATTGAATTTACAATTCAAAGAAATTACTTTTGAATATCTAATAATAATCTTAAGACATATGGTTAAATGACAGAAAGAGCCTAAGTCAATTTTGAAAGGTATCTTGTTTGACATCAAATTTATTAAATGAATATGAAATTTTAAAATTTAGTTCTAAATGAAAAGCACACACGCACATACATATATTTACATACGAGGATCATTTGATAAGTATAGTAAATTTATATATTGTTTAATTTAATTAATTAATCAATTTAATTAAATTTTTCAATTTAGTTTTTCTTACTTTTTTATCATACTTATCAAACGACTCTCGTGTGTATATACATATATATATATATATATATATATATATATATATATATATATATATATTACATACATACATAACTTCTAAGTGAACTCCGTCCGTCACATGTAAATCAATTATATAGAATAAAATGCAATTTCAATTCAAAAAATAAATAAATTTATTTTCATTAAAATATATGATATGAATTTATATAAAATAAATATAAAAACATAATTTATTAACATTAAGTCAAATAAATAAATAACCTTCAAATTCATTTCAAAATTATATATATATATATATATATATATATATATATATAAATACTTATATAAATAAGTAAGATCTTCATGAATAAGATAAAATCGAAAAATCTCACAATCACCCCTCTGATGATAATAGAAGTAATATAGTATTCTTATTGAAAAAGAACCGTTAACGTGTTTATATAATTGACACCACTTTAAGTATTTGACTACAATTTTTACTAATTTGTATACACAAATTACTGAAAACAAATGTCAAAGTGATAATCTGAATAGTAAATAAACTAATTATAAATAGAGTGAATAGGCACGATTGCTTGAAAATAAATAGTCTGACAAGGAGTTATTATACATCCCAATATTTAAATATTTTGTTAATTTCATGTAATATTTTTTTCTTTAATAAATTATTTTTATATTTCCATTTAAAAATTATAATTATACAACACACAATGATTTCATCACAAATTGTATCATTAACTATACTTACATAATATTATAAACGATAAAAATTTATATCCTATCAGAGAAAACAAATTATATTTACAACAAAAAATTAAAATTCTATCAATTACTAGAACATTTTTAATAAAAAAAGGAATTTATTTGCATACTAAAAAGCAAAATTAATAAAATTGTAATCAAACTCACCTAGATTCAACAGCTACACCCCTCCCTGCAGCATCAATTTTTAAATAAAATTGATTTACTTGATTATCGATCGATGAACACGACTTAACTGATTCACCGATTTCAATACCAACCATATTAACAGTACTGAATATGAAAAAAGAAATACATTTACAATTTAATTTCAACAATATAAATTGAAAAAGTATACATACGTTTCATTAAAATCAAATACATCATCGTTGATTGTTACACGAATTTTCGATTTCGGACTTACGACGGACATTTAAAATAAATTCGTGTCTTATTTTTTAAAAAAGAAATGCATTCA
Source organism: Neoneuromus ignobilis (assembly GCA_029203775.1). Lineage (NCBI taxonomy): Eukaryota > Metazoa > Arthropoda > Insecta > Megaloptera > Corydalidae > Neoneuromus > Neoneuromus ignobilis. Next base: position 20,445,573 of record CP092092.1, on the reverse strand, counting down.
GACCGAACTGTATGAATTCTACAAATAAACTGAGTATTTTTTCGGATTACTGTACGTTATAAACAGTATATAACCATGTTGTATAACCAAAATAATATCACAGTGAAAAGTTACGAAATTACATTTTAAACAATAACAGACAATTTAAATCACTGTTTCTTTCTACTAAATCGAAAATATGTAACTTTGTAATAATAAAAGTATTTCTATTAGAATTTATTTTTATAATCCAGCTCAATTATATGATTTTTTATTGAAATAGAATTAAAAATATACAGTCAGTCGCAACCTCTCAAATATTTTTTCTTTCTATTGTCATTTATTAAAAATATTGTATTTTCAAATTAGAATAAATAAGAAATTCGTGAAAAATAAACATTTTTAATTCAACATGTAATATTTATACGCACAAAAGTATCCGCTCAATTTATCGTTCATTAAATATAGGTAAATCTTTGAATATTTTCCATTATAACAAAATACAAATTCTATAAAACAAGAAATTGCCATTAATCAAATCAAATATACATATTCTAGTACATTTTCTATTACAAATTTTGTAACATAGAAAAATTTAATTTCATTTAAATATTGCAATAAATTAGAAGTTCATATGGAAAAAATATCATGTTTTATTATTACAAACAATTTGTTTTACATTAAATGTTTATGTAAATAAAAAGATTTTTAATGGGTAAAATTTCAATATATTTGAGTTCATATAATTATATATATATATATACTCGTATATGAATCCAAGATTGTTAGTCACTGTATTATATTTATCAGTATTTTATTTCTATTATTAATTTCTCTTAATATACAGTGAAAAACAAGAATGAAAGCATACAATAAATTTTAGGAAAAACAGATAATTTTGTGTAAATTGAACTGAACATTACTTTACATTCGTAATCAAAAATAAGGCGCGAAATTACTCATTTAAGAAATATGAAATATTTTACTGAAGTATTTTTCATTAAAAACAAAAAAATACATAAATATTATAATTATTAATCGCTCAGTTAATAAAGGATACAATAAAGCATTTAAAACCGTTTATTTGGGTACAGAATAACACAAAATCAGCATTACATGTTACATGGACGACACTGATTGCAGAAAGTGAAAATAATTTACAATTATTAGTGTTTAAATTTAATAGCATCTGCAAAAAATGATTATAGCTATTTTGCCGAAAAAAGTAAAACCATAACGATAAAAACCTAATTAGGTGTAAAATAGTAGTCGAAGATAATCGAACTGTGGATTGATACTATATAATTGAACTCCTAGATATAGATAATCGATATCTAGGAGTTTAACTATACAATAATGGTAAATTTGAAAAATTAATAGATCAAATAATGAAAGCAGAAAAAATAGGTAAATGCTCGAGCCCAACAATTTGGATAAACAAATACTTAAGAATAGAAATAAAGGGCTAAGATTTACAAAGCCATTTTATAACTATAGCCATTTTATAATAATAACGTACAACACAGAAACAATTCCTGAAACATCAAAAACAGCTAAAGTGCAGAACAAAGAAATTAATACTCAGAAAAATTATAAGAAATACAAGGAGAGATAGAATAAGAAATATTTATATATGTGAAGTATAAAATATCACACATATAACTGAATGGATACAAGATAAAAGAAAACAATGAAATAAATACATTAAAAAAATTAATAAAAATAGAATTGTTAAAACAGTGAAAGATAAAAAACTGAGATTGAAGAAACATTGGACATTCTAATAAAAAATGTCAAGATAGTATCTGAAAAAAATTAATGGGTATTGAAAGTAACAAACGAATGCTCACAAAAAAGAAAGAAAAAGAACTTGGGCCTACATCATTCAAACCTTTATAGTTCATTTCATCAACCAATCAAAAAAATCTTTATCGTAAAAAAGCATCATCTCAATACTACAAGATAATGTAAGTGTTCAATAATTATTTATTATTCACTTTGTTTATAAGTAGATGTGCATTTAGATGCCAATACCATCATCGTCAACAGAGCGGTGTATTAAACAGAAATCTGACGATGATACTATGACCAAAATGCACATCAGCATATATTCAAATAAAATGAACAATAATTATTTCACACTTATATCCTGTAATGTTGAAGCGATGACTCATTTGTGTTAAAGTGAATTTGCTACAATAACAAATTAAATAAACAGTGAGTCAAAAATAGTTAAAGAAAAATATATTTCCGGATAAAACAGTTTAATATAGGAAAATGGATCATATTTTGACTAACGAAAGAGCTTGTGACTTCATATATAGCATTTTATTTTTTGAAAAATATGGTGTAACCCAATAGTTTTTGTTCATTGATTTACAACACAATTTATATTATGGATAATTTACTAAAAAAATAAATAATAAATGATTATTAAACTTATTATACATGATCACTGATTCCATCACCATAGGATTTTATAACAATAGTCAATAATTGATTCACTCATGTGCATTTCAATGACTATGCCTCATCATCATGAGGGCTACATTATAAAATCTAAACATTTTATAATGCAATATACCATTGAAGCACTTAATTAATGAATTAAGTATTCAATAAATAATTATTAAACATTTTTATTAAATCTTGGTCTTATAATGTGATTTATTTGTCACAAAAAAATTAGCCACAATATCAAACAAATAGTGATTATCACAAAATTAAAATGTTTAATACACTAATTTTGTAATATTAAAGTAATTACTTCTTTGTAAAAAAAATTGTGTATGTTATTTACTATATTTAAAACTGTATTAGGAATTTCTGCTTTAAAAAACATTAGTATAAACGAATTAAGAAAAATAAATGATACAGTATATTTTAAATTCAAAAAAAATTAATATACAAATAAAATCTATGAAAGAGGTAACCTGTATAATTTTGTTATCATGAAAAACATTTATAATTTAATTATAATGATAATTATTTATGATCAGTGTCATATAGTTACAATTATATAAAAATAATAACAAATACACCTTTTGAGAATAATATTTTTTTATTAAAATCACATTCAAATACATAAAATCACTAATATCCTTTCGTTAAATTACACGAAATTTGATAAAAATAGTCTCGGAAAACTTGACATAACATCAAAATGGTACTTTAAAATAATTATCACTAGACATTACCGATTTACCTTGAACCAAACAGTTCGAATCACAACAATATATATAAAAAGCCAACATGCTTACAAGTTTCTTATTTAAATTTATTGTTTTGAATCATCGTGTACTATTGTATGAAATATATTTAATCTTTCCAATAATATTTACATTCAAATAAAATCGAACTGTTGTGAAACATAACCTATAAAATAATATAAAATAATCAGTTTAAGTATGCTCTCTCTTAATCTCTGTTTTAATTACAAATAATCAAAACACTTCTAATGGCGTTTAATGTACGAATAATTAAAGCTATGTTAAATACTTCAAACAAACTATACTTGGTGAATATTGTTAAGTATACTTTTCTACAATTAGGGTTATAATTGAATCAGTATATTGTAATTTACATTTTTGCAATCATATTTTTATGTTAAATTCACAAAAATATAATATGAGCAATATATATTTAATATAAGTAACATATTGTATACTAAATACCAATTTAAAAATTCAAGCTATATTATAAAAACCAAGAAAATACCATTCACAATTTTAAAAAATAAAATTTTATATACATATATATATATATATATATATATATATATATATATATATATATATATATATACATATATAATTTACAAATTCATTATAAAGGTAAATAATATATTATGTAAAAATACTAATTACCAGTCTTAAACATTCTATAAGTTTAAATTTAGACTTACAACAAATATTTACTAACTTGAAAGAGTTGGTAACTTTGCCTAAAAATAGTCTATTTTCTATTTTATTATAAAAATAAGACACACTACTACCAAATAAATTATAATACAGTTTATGTTTGTGTCAAACAAAAAATAAAACAAGGGACAAATATCAATACGTAGATTTTTTTATAGGTTATGTTAATGAATTTAACATTCAAAATTTGTTTTTAATAAATTAACAATTCTACAATTTAAATGAATTAAAAACTTTTTTTTGCATTCATATTAATCAAAATATCATTTGACAGATTAAATGTATTTTTATATATCAAATATGCAGAATAACACTGTTAAAATTGAATAACTTTAAAATTATTTCGATTCCACTGTCTATATATTCTTTACTTTCACTACCTATTAAGTAAAATTACTGCTAACCATCAATGAAAGTACGAAATAGATTATTTTTTGAAAAAGTCAATGTAACAATAACAAAATACTGCTAAAAACAGTAAAATGATAAAAACTCAAAATATGCTAACAAAAATAAATGTACTATTTAAAATCTTTATTTGATGTCTGCTTTAAAATTATAAATTACAACTATTTTCAAATAAAAGATATGTTAATCCGATGCTTAGTAGAACCAATTAACTTGGTATAAAAACTAATCAAAAAAAAACGCTGAAACAGTCTTACTTTTAAAAAAAAAACTGATATTAACAATGATTTTCTCAATGTCTAATCAGATTTGTAGTCGATAAAAAAAGTAATAAAATTTATATTCAATAAATTGTCTATATTATTACTCAAATACTAAATAATGTTATATATATATATATATATATATATATATATATATATATATATATATATATATATATATATATTTAAACACTCTTATTATTCTTAAAAATATATCTTTTTTAATTCAGAACATTAAAAATCTCAGTTCATAATTTCTCAATCAATTAAAGCATACAAAAATGTATTAAACCAATTACAGCGGCAGTTTTAATTACTTTTACAATCTACTAACTTCCAGCAAATAAATTCTACCTTATTATTTTAATTTCTTTCAACGATTGTTTTTAGCAATATATCAAAAAAATACTCAACAACAAATAAAAATAAAAAATATATACGTTTAGATAAAATAAATCGTAATTCTATTGATGGTACCCTAAAATTATGACTCGTTTTTTCCTTTTGTGCACAGCATATATACAAATATCATTTCAGAAGCTGTGTGAGAACTTCAAAGCTTTGCAAACAAATATATAATTTTGTTATTCAATGTTGATATAAAGTTCAACTAAAACTGAACACTAACTCAATAATAATATCACTGTTGTGTTTTAACTATTTTTGGAACAGGTTTGATACTTTTCAGTTGACTCGTTCCATTAAATGTAAAGTTCACATCAGAATCATAAAGAGGGATTTCACTGACAGTATTCTCTTTGATTGGCGACATTGGTGTACTGATACCGCTATCGAGAGACATATCCTTATGTATGTCATACGAATTCTCAATCCGAAAATCATCATTTTTATATATGTTACGTACATCTAATGGAAGTGAAACTGATTTTTCATTATTATTATTATTATTGCTGTTATTCGTTAATGCTAATGTGTTCTCGAGCTTTGATGTTAAACTTTGTGTGAATTGGTTCTGATTTTGGTACAATTGTGGTTTATTAGATACATCAGTCATAATTTTATTTGAATGATCAGTCATATTTTGAATTAAATTCGTTTTAGTATCAGTTACCAAGCCTTGTTTTAAAGCTAATGAATTCATCCTTTGCTGCTGGATATGATTATGAGAATTCGCGAAAAATCCAGATTTTGATCCCAGAATCGGTTGACTTAATGCTGTTTTCAACGGATGTGGAGGTGCTTGTTTATTATTAGTTGATTTTGATGCAGGTTCATACGTTGAATTATCTTCAATAACCCGTAATGGATATCCTTTTTGCCCTTTGTCTTCCATTTTATTTAAATTTGCATTGATATTGTTCAACAATATGTTTTGTTTGTCAACTTCTTCGCTCTGTTTTAAGTTCTGTGCAAGAATATTACCTAAACCTGTATTAACACTATGACTACGTGCAACCATTTCATCTTTGTTCTTATTGAAATTTAATCCAAGTTTTCCCATACTTAAAGATTTCACCATTGTTTTTTGAGGTTCAAGTCTTTTCATTGTTGGAACATTTGCTTTTGACATCGCTGCACTGTTCCGTCGTTGCTCAGATAAAGCTATCTGCGATACTATACGTCTCACATCACCAGGAATTTCTATATCTAATTTTCTCTCTATGAGACAATTTATGAAGTTGCCTAGAGTATTAACAGTCACTTCAAGACTTCTTGCTTGAGATTCAATACGATTAATTGTTGATAGGTGAACAGTTCGTGTTGTTTCCAAACGTTGAGCATTTGACAATGCCAGCTGTTTACAAAATACATATGTTACAACTGGTTCAAAATCATATAAAATATATTATAAAATATGAAAATTTTAAAATGAAATGAAAAAGCAAATTTCACTGATTCATTTCTGAAAATTACTTTTATGGTTTCACTAGCATAATTCAAATACTCTCCTATATAATTTATAAACTTGAGCAAATATTACAATTTTTGTATAAGAAATTAAGATATTTTATCGGTGCCAAAATACCTAAGAGTTTAATTTTTAACTAAAAGTTTTTTGTTATAATTCTGAAAAATTAAATATTTTTAATTCATAATTAAAAAGTTTATGTTTATTTCTAATAAATAATAGGATATTATTAGTATTGTTAAAAAAATATTTGTTATTAATTAATTTATATTATTCTGAAAATCAATGCTACCTTTGACTTAATTTTAACATAATTTCAAACAATAATCTGTCTGATAAAAACAACTTTCTGCTTTTAAAGACAAATAGTTCATATCTCAGACTCAAATAATAAAAAGCAATTAAACTAACCTCCAACTGATCCATAAGTGCTTTATTTTGCTCTCGTAATGTTTTGTTCTGATGTTCCATTTTTTCTAGTGAATCTAGCTGTGGTCGAACTGATGCCATCTCTTCTTGAAGAACATGATATTCCACTTGATATTCATTTAATTGTTTTGTTATATCTGTTGTAAATACCTTTAAAAAATATAAAATATGAGATTGTAGCTTAAAATTCTTTTTCAATTATTGAATTTTATTCTGAAATACTATACTTACTTGTTTCAAAACTTTTTCAAATGTCTTCTTATCAATTGCCGGGACTGTATTCTTTAAGAAATCCATTATTTCTTCAAAACTATCACACATGAGTAGACCATCTTTATGATGGTTTAACAATGCAACAGCAACTCGAAATATTACATCAGGGCTTTCAAGGAATAATAAATCTGAAAATATTAAATACATAAATATAATTGAATATATAAATCCATGTAAAAAACACAAAAAATAGTTATAAAATTAATTGTTTTGTTATATAAATACATTTGTGTAACAAAATAATTAATTTATAATTATTTTTTTGATTGTAATTTCTTACCAAAAACCCTAGTAACAAATCCAAGTGGAAACTGTGATGCAAAAATAGTTAATATCCAAGGAGCTGCATATAATGTAGGAACAACTTCGTGTTTATTAAAATGTTCATAGAGTTCTGGTATTTGGTCATGTAAAAGGCGAGATAACTGGTAAAGATGAACTTGCAATGCTACCATATCAGGCAAATACTGTTTACGTAAACCTCTACGAAACATTAAATGTCTCAAAAGGAAAAATGCTTCATCCTCAGACATCTAAAAAAAATGCAATGTTTTGGTTTAAGTGAAATTTAAAATCTTCAATTTAACTTATACTTACATGCAAAAGTAAAACACCCGCAACGAAACTTAATCCCTGACAGTAACCGACTTCAGGATCTAATAATGAATAGGCCTTAAGGAGATTAAATAAAGCTAATTGACCAGGCCCTAATGGAGAACTGAAATATGTATGATTTGGAAACGTTCGACCCAGGTCTATGAGTATAGCATGCTGATGAGATGTTAATTGTTTTAAAAGATTCTCATATGGTGTATTGTAATTCGGAAAATTTGTTGTATCTACAGGTGGCTGTTTTATGCAAAATTGTTCAGCTAGAAAATGCCATACTTCCCCACGTTTACTTCTTGGTACACCTATATAAAAAAAACACACACACAAGAATATTAAAAATAAAACAATTATTCATATTTAATATCAAATATATTTAAAAAAACATATTTCTCAATATATTGTGTTTCTTCTTGAATTAAATTATATGCTAATGACAATAGGTCAAAAATTTTGAAACAGACATGTTATTTAACTGTTTTATGAATCAGATGTAAGCACTTAATAAAATAAAAAAATACATCCATTATACATATTAAAAAATAAATTTTATTAACTCACCCTGCCTGATAGCTTGAAGGAGCATCTGTGTATCACATTTAGTCGATATTCTCGATTCCTTACTCACTAACAATTCCCAGACATCCATCAATTCTCTCTGACAAGGGCATATTTCATCATATTCCAATTTAATTCTTTTAACAGCTGATTCTTCTTGACGAGCTTTTTTTTTTAAAAAAAACAATTATACACAAATTCTACTTGATAAATTTGTGTAATATATGAACATAACTTACCTCTTAATCGTGCATTTTCTTTTTCCATTCTAATAAGTAATAATGCTTGATTAATAGCTTTTTTCCATAACATTCTTAGTTCTTCTTTATCACGTTTGCGACTTGTACGTTTTGCTGCATCGTTTTTACTAGGAGTGACTACACGATTAAACATTTCTTGTCTCCAGGAAGTAGGCTGATTTCGATTATCAGGACTATTTTCCGATTTTGGGCTACTACCAACTTTGAAGAATCTTTAATAAAAATTGATATTAAAATAAAAAAAATTAAAACTAGTGGCATATTAATAATGAATATTTATATTTACATATCCATCATAGGTGACTTTAATTTATCTTCTTTAGCACTAGAATGGTCTGGAGATACTCTTAATGTTGGTGGTCTTTCATCACCATTTGTGGAACTCATTGTTGATGTTCTTGATCTCGATGCTTCAGGAATAAAATCACTAGTTGGTACTTCTAATGACTGAGAATGAGGTGAATTTTCCTACAAGAAAAAAACATTACATTCATATATTTGTGAAAAACTATATTTTATAATGAATTTCATCTACTTACTCTACTAAGTGGCAGTGATAAGTTTGGTCCAAAATCATCTCTCGAGCCTTTACGTTTCAATAAGTGATCAAATGAGTTTGTTAACGACCTTTTAGCTTTCATAAATATTGTACTTCCACCTAAATACTGGTTTAAAAATTCAGATCTGAAATAAAATTTATTATTTAAAAAGCATCTTAACTAAGCGATAAATAATAAGAAAATAATTTTAAATTAATTTCATTAGATACAATTTGAAAATTTCTTTTTATTTTAAACATTTATATTGAATAAGTAAGAAAGTAATGATGGATTTCACTATTAAAATACAGATTTATTTATTTCTATAACTGAAATGATTCACTTAATTGAACCAGTAATTGCCTCAGAGAGTCAACATGAAAAGAGACTAGAATTGGAAATTTATGTGCAAAACATTATGAAATGAAGGAAAAGAAAAAGAAACTCTAGAACTCATTCTATTATGTATAATAATAATAATAATAAAATTCAAATATATGTATACATATACACATAAATATTCTTACCGGTTTTCAGCTGTATCATGCATATGTCTATTTTGTTTTGCTTCACAATGTGCACGAAGCAACATCATCAAAAACTCATTCTGTTCCCTAATTGAATCTGTTTCAGCACCACGAAACTTTGTCAATATTACATTTTGTTCCTCTTCATCAAGATTTGAAATCCGGCGGAAAATAATTGCCTGTGTTTTTCGATCACTTTGGTTCTCAACTTCAGTGCATAGACGATGATACCAAACCATTGGACAATGATCGCAACTCATAATGACTGGTTTTTCACGATGCTTTTGAGCATCAGATGTTGCTTGATATGCTTGTGTAATTGCTAAATAACATAAAATCAATTAGTTTCTCTTAAATTAAAAAGTACTGTTTTTGAAAAAAAATACAGATTTATTTTAATCAAATTGTTCATTTGTGTTCAGTATTGTTGATGTTTTTCATTAAATTGTTAAACTATCCGAATGTATTACATAAATATTGAAACCAGTCATGATGAAATACATCAGTGATTTAATATTAAACAATAAAGCAACAAATGTAGATTTGGACAAAGAAAACACAATTTTATTGTTAATTCATACCTTGTACAACATCAACTGAAACAGCAACTGACTGACATTTGAAAACATATCCCATAAAAAATTCTATGTTTGGTTCTCTACATATGAATCCAAAATGTTCTGTATTTTTGATCCCCTATAGGAACATATATTTATTTATAATTTATTTACAAGATAAAGTACATATATTTACTTTTATATATATATATATATATATATATATATATATATATACATACATGCGTGCATATACACACACATATATATATTAATTCACAAGATTGTTCACATATACAAAAAACAAACAATTTTAAATGGCAATATTTAAACTACCACAACATAATTAAAATTTCATTGTTTTATTGATTACCATTTTCTGTTCAAAAATACAATGTGTATGTAAGCATGACTAATGTATCAAATAACTGTTTTCATTATATTTTATGAGTTTTATTAATTTATAAAAAAAAAGTTTCCTTTTTCAATACAATTCTGTGATTAACTATTAATTTAAATAAGTATGTTTTATTTACAAGTGATTATTCTATGCAAAGAACATTTCTGATTTTTATTTTGTCTAATCATAAGATAAAATCAGTGCAGCGGTTAAGAAAACCAATATTCAAAATCTTCAAAATAATATTATTTATCATAAAATTACATCTACCTACCAATATTTAATTACAAAAATAAAAAAATTGTTCAGAACAAAACCAAATATTATTAAAAATATCATCTAAACTAAATAAAAAATTGTCGAAAATAATAGAATGAAGAATAATTAAATCTAAAGAGACAGAAAAATTTTATAACGCCGTACAGATAGAAAAAGTCAGTATTTTTGTTGACATAATCATTTATAATGAGAAAATTGAAGCCTTTTAAGAAAATATGTATTTAAAGTGCAGGCTATCATAAAGAAACCATTCTTAATCAAATGAAATATAATTTTAAAATTACATTTTGAAAAATATAAAAATTATATGGAAGGTTTGTGGAAATAAGTAGCCTAGTAAGATAAAATGAAAGTTAATGAATTAAATTTAGATAATAAAGTTTTAGTGTGAAAACACAAGAAAATTTTATCTCAGAGACTAGTTACAAAATCAAATTTACAGAGGAGCAACATAACGATATAGGGGTCTATGACAGATGGATGTGATGATACTCTAAACAAAATATATAGTAAATTAAAAGTTTAAAAAATATTAGAGTGATACAATTGTTTAAATAAAAATAAATTTTGAAATTTTATTCAGAGAAAAATAAATATTTAGAAATTATTATTTTAATGAATTTTTATTGAAATTCATAGAAACCAACTATATATATATATATATATATATATATATATATATATATATATATATATATATATATATATATATATTTCTCAAAACAAGATACTTAAATAAAAAGTAAGAATGATAAATAAAATGCAGATTTATTGTGTAATAATGTGAATAATCTTACAGATCACTGCAGATATAGGCACACGTTCAACCCTACATACACACACACACACACACACATATATATATTTAATGATAAGTACCTGTATACAAGAAACAACATCTTTGAGCTGTTTATGAACTAGTATTTGTTTCCTATCAGGACTAATTAATCTTAAATCAGTTCTTCCTACTTGAAACACCATAGTACGATTGTGTTCAGAACTATCTTGACGTCTTAAAATTGATCCATTACTAATGGAAGATGATCTTGTTCTCGAAAAAGGATCTGATTGCTCTCTAACAGAAAACAAATAACATTTTATAAACCAATTTCCAAATAAATCTGATCTAACTTCTAAAATGAAACTATAAACAATTTAAACTTATACAAAAAAAAAAAAAAAAAAAAAAAAAAAAAAAATTCTGAACAAAAGTAATATTGAAAAACGATAAAAATACAAAAACATATAAAGAAGTAAATTTTAAAACATTTTTTAATTATAATTCAAAAATTCTATTAAACAACAAATTAACATTAATAAATATAACAAAATATTTTATATATATAAGAAAAATTGAACGTTTAATAATTATTTTTCAAAGAATAAATGCAATTACTTGAACAGAATGCATAATTTAGGTAACAATAAAAATATCTGTCCATTAAATTTGTTCTCTCAATTTTTATAACAATTTCATTAACATTGTTCTCGGCTCATAACAACATTTTTTTAAAACATTTATATAATTTTTTACATTTGAATTATTTTTTAGTTACATTTTTTGTTTCTACTGCTTACAATATATATATATATATATATATATATATATATATATATATATATACATATATATAAATTATTAATATTTATTTAATTTCAATTATTTGTCATTTTAATCGTATATTCTAAATAATGATTTACTTACACATTTTTCTTTGCAGCATCTTGTTGTTTATCTCCAGATACTGTATGCAAAGTTTCTGAGGACCCACACTTCCTACCTCCGATAGTTGTTGCTAGTTGTGCATTATTCCCCATTAAAGCGTTTTTATTTTTGTCTAACAATGGATCACTCTGTCCGAGTGTCTGCACATTTTCAAACGATCGTGATATGTTCTTCTCAAGATTACAACTTTTCTCTAAACTAGTATATGATTGTGGTGATGGTGGTTCAGGTACATGTTTTGTATCATCAGCAGTCTCATAATCGAGACACGCATCTGACATATCTGTGCTCGTCCGTGTACGTTGTATTTTAATACCAGATTCTGAACCTTCTGATATCGTTCTCGTCCGTTCTGATTTCGCATATATCGCCCTTTTCGCGACAATACCACTATCGATTGGTGGTATGCACAGCGCTGCATACTGCTCGGATTCAGCATGGTTTGCAAATGATTTAGATGGATCAAGAGGAGTCAATGGTGATACTAATGTCGGATTGAGAGTGTGTGCTGGAAGACTTTCTACTGATCCTGTATCACTTGTTGTCGAATCCTTTAATAATGTAAATAATATCAAGAATTTCTTTATTCTCCATAAAAAATAAATTAATGATCCTATATACACTAATTAATAAAAAATCAAATAATGCTAAATTAAAAAAAATATAAATATTTTTTTAATAATTAAATACATTATAAATATGGTTATTTTAATAATTTTTAATATAAAATTAATAACGAATTTGAATTAATAACACAATAAACAAATATAATTTTTTACTTACCACTGATCCCCTACGATCATCTGGAATGCATCCACGTGTTATTTGAGGCTGTTGTGTGGACTTTTCTTTTAATTTCTGTTGCTCATGTGCTTGAAATTTACACAAAGCATCATCTATAAAAGTATCTGGGACTTTTCTATGTGAAACTTTTATTTTTCCAATGTATAATACCTGAAATTAATACATATATATATACATATATATAAATATTACACTAATGTTTCAAATTACATTTTGAATAAGTTTTATATCTAGATATTTTTTTAATAAATATATTTCATCTGATATTTTATTTTATTAACCAAGTTTTAAAAAAAATTATCATACATTATTATTATATTTTTATAATTTATATTTTTTTGAAAAAATGTCAATTAATTCACAAAAACATTTTTTTTTATATTGATGTATTACAGAGTAATTAATTCTTACTAAATTAATTATATCTAAATTGGTAATTTTTTTTAGAAAATTCTCAAGTGAAAAAAAATGACTATTAATTTTGGCTTTCTTTTAATCAAGCAGATTTCATTTTCTAATTCAAAGAAACGAAGAGCATATAAAATGCAAGAAAATAATAATCAAAAGCATATCTAAAATTGTTATTGGTTTCTTATATGCTTATTATTTAATATTTATATCTTTTTATTTTATTTATATCCTTTAAATCACTCTTGACTGTTTTCTATAATCAATTTCAAACACCGTTATTTTCAGGTTATGTTTTTAAATTAAAATTTAATTAAGATCAGAAATTCTAATTAAAATAGCAAATATCAAAACCAGTTAAACAATAAATCAACAATGAGATGGAATAAAATGATTTCTAAAAACCTCTTGTCTTTTTCAATATTTTATTTTTTATGATAAACAGAAAAATACATAGATCAAAAAAAATTTTGATAAAATTAGTATTTTCAAACTTCCCCAGAGGCCCATGTCTTACTATGACGGGGGAGTTTGCGTACTCCGTTATGACCTAAAAAGCTTTGCTAGTGAAAACTTATGCTCCTGGTAGGAACACATAAGCAAATTCGGTCAAAGAACAGGAGCCAGACAAAGTAGGCAAACTTGGGGACCATAAAAGGCAAACCCTCCACCAAGTTAGCCTGATGTAAAGTTAATAACCAACCTAAAGCAATTCTTTAATATTCCGAAAGAACAATAAAAAGAAAACGGATAGATTAAAGAGGAACGACAAGTCAAGAAAAGTACGAAAAATCCATGCATACTTAACAATTTTCTTTTCTATTAAGATAATGATCGGATGTATAAGGACCATAATATGTGTATTTAACTTCTATAAAACTATCCCAAAGTAACAGAAATTACACTATAATCTCTAGATATGAATACCATTGAAAATCTTTGATATTTGTTAGGAGAAAACTCAAGACCGCATAATAACTAGCAAGTTACTTATAAAATAAGTTCTCCAAGAAGAGTGAATTGCAATTATTATATAAAGAAGTTATTAAATCGACGCCATCGTTATCATAATTCCTCAGAATTTTTCGTCATTCTTTCTATTTATTGCCATGCTTTTTCATTTCTTTATTCTAAAAATCCTGATGTCTTGTCTCACATAATATACCCAACTCAGTTTTTCAACTTTTCTATTTTCTTGTCGTTTAATATTAATAGCTTTCTTGACCATTTCATAGTCATTTATACGTACTATGTATCCGTTCCATTATATCCTTTTTATTTTTACGAATCTGACTATATTTAGTTCATTAAATAATTTGTAAAGTTCAAAATGTTACATCGATATTAAATAGATTTAAATGTATTAAGAGAGAAAATATTAAAAAATAATAGAAAACATTTATTGGAAGAAAATAAAATTTCATTACATACTATTACCAGATGTGTGTGATTTTACTTTCAATCCATCTTCTAATAGATTTATTGAACTATAGTTTAAATAATTACCTTTAAATAGAATTAAGTGAGTAATTTAAAAAAAAATATTTTAATTCAATTCATTTAAGATTATAATTTAAAATATTTAATTACATTTAAAATTATATACGAAGAAATTAAATCAAAATTATTATTATCAAAAGATTTCAATTTAGTTACAAACACTTGCTATTTTCTGTACATTAACTCAAATATTTTCCATCAAGTAAGAAATGTACAAGACATACAAGACAAAGTTTAAATTTCTACGCGAGTTCGAGTACAAATCTGTATATATTTTAGAATCTAGAATACTTACTTCGAAGAAATGACTCGAACTTGGCGATATATCTGCACACAATGACGTAAGATTTGCAGCACTACTAACTGACCGAGTTGGTAATGAGCATTGTTTTGCTGTGCCCGATACAGGAGAGTATCCTGATGCTTGCTGGCCAGCAACACCACCTTGTTCACGCATTTGTTTAAAGAGTTCAGAAACCTGTAAAAAAATATATCAAATGAATAAAATTTAAAAATAAATAATATTGTCATATAATATAAATAAAAATCACACTTTTCAACATTACTTTTTACAAAAATCTTCAAAAAAATAGGTAAAGGATATGTATGTAAAAAAGAATCGTCACGTTTTATTAACACCGCTGTCATTGCGACTTTAATATTTGTTGGCGGGTCGATACTGACTTTATTACTAATTATTTATACAACAGCGATTATCCAATTATACCTATATAGCTTGAATAATCAAAACAATTAATATATTCATAAATAAAAACACTTAACATACACAGGTTTAAACATATTAATACTATCAGTAAAAAAATGATTAAAAGTAAATAAACTGATAATACGAAAAAAATGTAAATTAAAAGACGACTGAATATCCTACTCTCTTTATTACATACACAGAAATTTGTGGTCAATGTCACATTACTTTAATACCTTCATATATTCGACTAATGTATTTAATATATGCATGCATATGAATATATGTTTAGATATGTACAACAGTGGCGGATTCAGAAAAGGTAATAAGAGTAATTACTCTTATAAAAAAAAAATTTCCAATGATAAAATACAAAATTATTTTTTAGTTTTTTTCTAATGCCGACCGCTATTACAATATATCGTTTTTTTAAGATTATAAAAACACCAAAATCGTAGATCTAAAAGATCTAATTATCTATCTATATACAAAAATGTTCATCGAGTTTACAAACGAGAAAAAAACACATTATATAGAGCCATCCAAATGTGAAGCCTAGATTTATGTTTTATTGAAAAGAAATATGTGTATAGGATGGTGTATAGGGAAACATGTGTATAGTTTCTTTTATTTCTTTTTAATAAAACACAAATCTAGGCATCACATTTAAATGACCCTAAAATAAAATAAACAAGTACAAAAATAAAATAAACATTTAAGAATTTTATACTTATGAATTGATTCAAATATACTTAATAATTCTATGTAATAAAATTTTAATTATTTATTTTATCAATATTACATTTAAAACATTAATATTAACATGAAAAAACACTTCACTAAAGTATTTTCTCACGACAAAGTAACAACTATTAAAATTATTAATAATAAATGAATACTTTGTAGAGTATTTCTTTGATTTCATTAAAAGCACCAATTCTACATAGTATAGAATCTATGAGATCTTGGTGAGTTTTGGTGAAATATTCCATCACTATCTCATATAACAACTTTTTAAGTAGATTTTTGTTGACGATCGAATCATTTCTTATCTTTCTTTTCAGTTCACTCCATATATATTCAATGATATCAAAGCTACATGACTGTAGTGAATAATAAAAGCATGTATGTATGTTGAAAACGATTTAAAATCGATTTATACATATCGTATGTTTAGGGTCATTGTATTAAAAATGGAATTTGTTATTCAAACACAGATTTTCAACGCATTTTTTATATTTTCTTTAAAAATATTTAAATAAATATTGGCCCATGGTATTTTAGATAATATGTAAATTTCCGGTTCAATTCATTATTATAAATCCTCACACTATCGCCCAACCACCTTTATATTTTGTAATTGTCTGCATGTTTTTTTAAAAGTTACGACTCTTTCTCCAAACTAAAACTCTTTCATTTGACTCCAAAGTATTAAATTTATTCTCATTAAAGGATATTATATAATACAGAAATTACTATAGCACATTTTACTGATATTAAAATCACTTTTGTTGACTACTTTTGAAATATTGTACATAGTTTTCTTTGTACTATTCTTGCTATTTGTCCTGTTTTCTTTAGCATTGTTCGAATAGCGCTTTAATAAAAATTTGTATGTAAATATTGAATTACTTCTGATGATGTTTTCGGTGTAATCAAGAATTTTAGTTAATTAATTGAAAAATTACCCGTATTTCCCTATCAAGTAACATTCTTAGTCAATCGCTTCTATTCGCATTGTGAACCCTATTTTCTTTATTAAATTATTCTATTACGAACTGAACAATTAATTTCGATTTATTTGTGTCTTTGGCAATTTCAGACAAAGATTTTCATTAATTTTTCATATTTAAAAAAAATTATCAAGAAAAAAAAGTTGTTTCACTTTTTCTTAACGACTTATTTTGCTTTAATTCAGTATTACAAATTTTAGTTTTCGAATAATTAGAGGATAAAAAAATCTATAAGATCAACAGTAAATTCACAAGACAATAGAAATAATAATATTTAGACCAATTATAATTCACTGGATCTTACATAGACATCAGATAATTGGAAAAAACTTAAATAGTATCAATACTTTTTCGAGACTTTTTCCCGGTTTTATTTTTTCATTTCTATCTAATGACACAATTTTGTTTTTACTTACCTAAATTCATTAAACATACTTGAATGGATTCAAAAATAAAAACGTTTTTTAATTTCTGATTTATATTACAAATTTTATGAAACATTTACATCTCATTTTACAACGTAAGAATATTTTTGTAACAACTGTATGTGTGTGTATATATATAACATCACAAAAACAGTATATATCTTCTATCAGCTTATATCAGTCCACTATTGTGCGAAAACCTCATGAAATGTTACCATTCATTAGTACTTAATCGTACTCACTATGCTAACCAAGCGATTTGGTGAGGATTTTTTACTCAGAATTTACTTTCTTAGGTTGCCTTCACCTCGATTAAAGAACCCTATTTGCCCTATCTCTATCATCGGAAATCGAACCAACTCTTCTGCATGACAGGTGATAATATTAGTCACTGTACCACCGGTCGGTTGTATGTATGTGTGTCTATTTATATTTATATATATATTTATATATATTAGGTTGGCAAATATCTCCCTTCCGCCTTCTGGTCTTTTGAATTTCGCAGCTATGTACAAATAAAAAAATATATATATATATATATAAATATATATATATATATATATATATATATATATATATATATATATATATATATATATATATATATATATATATATGAAACATTGAATGACTCGTGACTCAAATTAAACACGAAAAAGAATTGAATGATTTCATAAGACTTCAACAAAAGTGTATGTATGTATATGATCAAAGCTAATATTGACTTCATTTTTTGTTGACATAGGAGATATAATTAATGTATGATAATGAATATTTTTTGCACAGACGGTATCTGAATACATCACCTTGAACTCTGGTTAGAAAACATTACTATTTTAGTAAAACTTGCACATATATATATATATATATATATATATATATATATATATATATATATATAAAAGCGTATGTATATATGAAAATTGAGAGTTATTTACTTAACAAACTCAAATTTTATTTCAATACCGAACAATCAACATTACTGGTCCTGAGGCTAAAAAATTATTTATACAAGTAAAAGATATTATGAAGACGTGTACCGAATTGTTAATTTAAAATTCGGCCCCAGTTTACTTAAACAATGTAAAAATTGACATGTGTTTAAAAAATTGAATTATTGTTTTTATCAACAGACGTTTGACAAATATTAAAAATGTATTAAACGTACATTCAAAAATAGTTTAACTATATTTTTTAGTTTGCATTTTCTCTTTCTATCTGTGTATTTACGTCTTTCATTGATTTCCGCGTATTTTTCGTGAAACTACATAAAAAAATACATGAAATTCGACAAACAGAAGTAGTAATTTCTATTTTTAAATTTTCAATAATTTTAAGATTATTAATATATATATATATATATATATATATATATATATATATACATATATATATATATATATATATATATATATATATATATATATATATATATATATATTTCATTTTAAACTTTTCCATACAGAATAATGTTTTATATTATTTATTTATAAACATTTTCGATATTGTTTAACCTCGAAATAAATTAAAGTTAATATGATTGTACTTAAGAAACAGAATAAAAAAATTGAGTAGATCAAAAATTATTCTAAAATAATAAAAAATATGCTAATCATATACACGAATGTAACGGTCACGTAGACAACTTTTGTCGAATGTACTCGTATATATGGGCTTTTCGTTCTAAAAGGGTTAAATATACCGACGAATAAAAATCAAACTAGGTCAGATTTGATGAACTAAATGGTTACATAATATATATATATATATATATATATATATATATATATAGCCGACTGATGTAGTAGTGGTAAGCACCATTGCTTGTTATACGAGAGATTGCATTCAATCCTCGGTCGGAAACTTCCGTCTCTGGAGGTTGGGTGTGGAGTTGACAACCTCATCTCGTAAAAAAAAAAAAACGTAACTGTCACTGATCTCTGACATAGTCAGAGAGGTCTAGGGTTTACATGGGCTGTAGTGCTTTGGTTATCTTATGTAGGGTCAACCAAATATAACGAATAGATTTGTGTTTTATTGAAAAGAAACAAAAGAAACTTTATGCATGTTTCTCTATACACTAAGCTATATACATGTTTCTTTTTAATAAAACACAAATCTATGTGTCACATTTGGATGACATTTATATACATATATATATATATATATATATATATATATATATATATATATATAACTGACTGGGTAGCACAGTGGTTTGCATCACCGCGTATCATGCGGGAGATTTCGTTTGATTCCCAGTCGGAGAGTCCCTCACTTTCGAGGGTTGAGCATGAAGGCCAATAACCTCATCTTGTAAAAAAATAACTGTTGAAAAGTTTAGGGAGTAAACCCCGAATAAAAAATCTTCACCAATCTACCTGGTCAGCGTGGTGAATATATGACCAAATACCAGTGAATGTTAGCATTATTCATTGAGGCTTTCGTCCAGTAGTGGATTGATATGGGCTTTATGATGTGATGATATATACACATAGGTTGTTACCTAAGTTTTTGAGTTTTTTGCGAATAGTTTTAGAAAAGGAAAAAATAAAACACTTTAATAATAAAAAAAATATAGAAAAAGAGTGACGCAAAATCTTACTTAAACGTATAAAAGCACGATTTAAATATATAAAAAGTTGGTTATTTTGAATTACAGTAGCGATAGTGACACCGAATAAAATTTATCTACTTTTGTTTTCTAAAACGTCATCATTTTTTTGTTAAGCTATGTGAAATAAATATATGTTTCTACAACTTTACTAGCTTTTATTTCCAATATTTTTTCTATTGCACTAACAGACTCAATTTACGCGATTTTCATTCGCGTAAAACAAATCCACGTGGAACGGATACTCCGCGTAAATTAAAGGACGGGTGTATATTGAAAAAAACTGAATCAATAATCAAGGTGAAATAACTACGTCTTTGGATAAATTTCAAGCAAAAGTATCTAATTGAATATTTACACACATAAATTTGCATAAATAAAAAATATTGCTTATAAATGTAATTTTTGCATATCTATTGATACTATTATATTGAAATGTCTTTATAATTCCTAAAAAAAAGAAAAAAACCGAATACTAATTTGTAAGGTCAATTTATTAATTACAACTTAAATATCGCCGTAATTTAATTCTTCTCTTTCTTCATATATTATATTTTTTCGATCGTAGAAGTTCTTGTGTGTCATTTTATGTACCGTAATATGATATTTCCATGTTTGGACACAAACAATTCTAGTTCATATATCACACATTTACAAGATTGTCATAATGAAATATTATATATTTTTTATTTTTTTTGAAAACAACTGTACTTTTTATATTGATGTAAGAAATTAATTTTTACATAAATGAGTCATTTGCAATAATCGAATAAATATTAAAGATCGTTCTGGGAATAAAATAAACTATAATTGATTTATTGAACATTTTTTATAAAATCATGTGGTGTTCATTTTTCCGCATTTATCATTTAGAAAATCGGAACGAATTCTCTATAATGAAATAAATCAAAACTAGAAAGATTTAAATAGTTTTTTAAACTCAACAAATGTACAGTAATATAAAAATAGAATGATTTGTAGCATCCCGAAAGAAAATAATGTAAACTATAATAAATTACAATAAATAATGTATATTTTATTAAAAAAAGTAATATTTTCATTATTATCTACATAGTCGATCATTTTGTGAAATAATTCAATATTTAGTTGTTTATTAAATATTTATAAATAATACATTTCAACTGAATGTTGATCATCCATCAATTTAACAATTAATAATATCAAATGTATATTGAAAATACGTAATAAATAAACGCTCCTTAAATCGTTCCATCATTTAAATTTTTGAAGAATTCGTTTTTTTCAAAAAATCTAAATTTATTCCAAAAAGGATTATTTTCCTTAGTACTCAAATAGAATAATGTAACAGAAATATATAGGCTAAATTAAAGATGATTAATTAATTCTGTATTCGAGCAAAAGGTAGCTTTCTCTGAAAGAAACGTTGAAACCATGTAGACCTGAGTCTGTTTTTATGCGGTAGATACGTTGCGCAGAAAACCGCATTAAAAAATCGCACAAAAAAAGACAACTTACATTGAAATATTAGGGATACGTTTCGTAATTTTCAAAAACTGCATAAAACCAAAGCTACCAAGTGAAATTACTCTAAAATTTGCATAAAAAATCAGGAAATAAAGAATGCTTAAAAAAAATTTCAAATATCAGCAAAAAATTGATACAAAACAAAGCTTTTTACTTTATTTTTTAATTAACTATTTAATTTTATTCAAAGCAATATGTACATATTTGTGATTTATTTTAGAATTTTTCATACATATTTTAATTATCATCGCAATAATATCTGCACTGTTTAGAATAAAAATAAGAAAATAAAAAAGAAAGTTAATAGCTGCACTGTTTTCAAGACATATAGGCCAAGCCTTTTTCCAACAGGCATTTAAAGTGTGTTGTTTTATTTGAGTAACAGCAAATGCAACATGATTTATACAGTCAAAGATAGATAATTTTTTCCAAGAGTCAGTTACTGTTATTGACTCATTTTCTAATTTATCTAATATAAATTGAAAAGTGCGTTTAACGTAATATTGTTTAAAAAAATTTGGCAGCTTCTTCATCTGCCGATGCAATCGCGTCCGTAATCTTCACGTTATGCAGTGCATTCTTTTTTAAAAACCCGGTTAACCATCCTTTGCTAGCCGAAAATTCCTTATCAGTTTGAGAAGCGGAAGTAAATGGCTCTGATTCCTTCATTTGTTCATAAAACTGAAGAGATTTTCGCTGAATTAAATAACCGCTTAAAGGAATTCTTTAAAAAAATCAGCATAAAAAGATACTAAGAAGAAATATGAATCGCATAACTTCAAAATCGCATTAAAATAATCCGCACAAAAACAGACCCAGCTGTATATCTTTGCAAAAAGGCGTATTGGACATTTGGTAGAATAATTCATTTTCTGGTTTAATTCATTGTGAGTTATCAAAACTTATAAAAATAATTACCACTAAATTACACTGCCACCATTTCAAACGGCTACATGAGGAATAATTGAAAATGAAACATACTTTAGATAACAAAACAAGTGTTATTCTTTGACAAAATAATACGAATCCACATACGATAAGAATCATAAAAAAAATAAGTAGTCTGAATAAAAGTAAAGTTTTATTTTTATTCCTACATAATTTAAATACCGATTTATTTTTATTTGCATAAAAGATATGGTGTGTCTATATAGTTGGAGACGATAGCATCGAACAGTCGCTAATTTTCTTTTAGTTTAAAAGAATAGTATTTGAAAAGTCATCATTCTTTTCAAATACTATTCTTTTTTCCAATCTTTTAGGCTTTTCTTGGTAAATAAAAATATTTTACACCAAGGCTAGCCAAATTCTTCAAAGGGGTATGAAGTTTACAAAAAAAAATGATAAACGATATTTGGCAATTACGATGACTATATAATTGATTAAGAAATATTTTTTTCTTAAACTTAAAATTGTCTTTATATAAAAATAATTTATTACTTATGGATACTCCTAATGTGTATGTGTATACGTGTATGTATGTATATATATATATATATATATATATATATATATATATATATATATATATATATATATAGGGTCATTCAAATGTGACATCCAGATTTGTGTTTTATTAAAAAGAAACATGTGTAGTTTCTTATATTTCTTTTTAATAAAACACAAATCTAGACGTCACATTTGGATGACCCTATATAATATTATTTTATTACATAACTTTTATAAACATTTATTAATAATATGTAAAAATATATAACAAGAACTTGATATTTATAATTATTTTCATAACTGTCTATTTCTCTATTTGGATCATTTTCTTTAAACACTGCCACCATTTTAAAAATTATAGTACAAGAAAAATACTTAGTATCAAAAAAATTCAAACAATTTCCGTATTATTTACCGAACAATAAAAAAAATAATCCGGTTCTGAAAAGCTCATTATTTATTTATATAACAATGAACAATTTTGTACATAATAACGTTGTGACGTTATTGGCTGACATGTTTTTGTTGTCATTGTTAAAATATATTGACACAAATTGATTTCGTCGGCTGAATAACTCAATTAGTGCGTTTACAAACGTATCCATTCGATTTTTCATTTACGAACACGCAACATGGAACATGAATGATAGATGGCGAACACTTTTAAGATAATTATTTAAAATTATTTATTATTTTTGGTATGCAAATAGGTCATTTAAACAATGTACTGACACACTTTAAAAGTGTACGTCAATTGAAAAAAACTAATAAACATTCATATACTCTATATATACACAAATATATATATATATATATATATATATATATATATATATATATATATATATATAGAGTCCCTCGTTTTCAAGTCGAGGGTTGATATGAAGGCCGACTGTATACTTATGTATTCACATAAGTAATAATCAAAGGTTTGAAAGGAAGTTTTTTTTAAAATGTAAACAATGTTTATTTCTGATATAACCTACATAAGTAATAATCAAAGGTTTGAAAGGAAGTTTTTTTTAAAATGTAAACAATGTTTATTTCTGATATAACCTACATAATTTAAATACCGATTTATTTTTATTTGCATAAAAGATATGGTGTGTCTATATAGTTGGAGACGATGGCATCGAACAGTCGCTAATTTTTTGTGGCTTTTGAATAAAATTTTACATGATGATTAATTAACATTCAAAGCAATCGTCTTTTTGTATCAACATGTTAAAATAGTGTGCTAAATAAAAAATAAATATAAATGAACTTCTTACTTATATACAATAAATAAGTAATAGTCTAATTATAATCCATATATATATATATATATATATATATATATATATATATATATATATATATATATATATATATTAACTCGTTCGCTACCAGTGCTTCAGGAGAAAACTGCCACCACAGCCCAGACGTTTTATTATTTAAATATGATACCAAATTGTCATTAATTTTTGTGAGATGTATTTATAACGTTCTAAATGAATGATATTAGTAATTTTACAAACCGACACACATATTGTTTTGAAAATTTTTTTGAAAAATTTTCGGAAATTTTTTTAAATTTTTTTTTGGAAAATTTATAAATAAACAATAATTGTTTATTTATAAATTTTTATATAATATAATGAAAAATATTCTAAAGTCGATTTTTCGTAATTCAAACGCAAACCTTTAAATATTATATCTCAATGTATGAATAAATTGAGTTATTACACTATCAAAAACAAACGGCTCAATTTGTTATTAATGAAAGTGTTATAAATCCATTTAAAATTAAATGTATATACATAATGTCATGAAAATAAAAACACTATCTGTATATTGGAATACTTGCCAATAACATCAATTTTGCACTATATACTGAATATTGGCATACATGTCAATTACCTTTCGTGATGTTTGATAAATTTTTAAATACCACGTGGATTTAATTTACTGTTATTTGTATGATTATTTCATTATTTTTACATAATAAAATTGAACAAGTTTATAAACATAGTTTTAAACGTAACCTGAATTTATTAACCCTTTAACTGTTTAATTTTGGTTCGAAAAACTTTTTCTGCCTGCTTAATCATTTTATATACTCGACATAAACAGAGTATGTTTATATATAAGTAGGCATATATATTATATAGTTATATATATTTTTATTTATAAATATATATTTTATAAATATATATATATACAAGCTATTGCGTATTAAAATAAATAAGGTTGCCAGACTAACGAATATTCTAAAATGTACATTTTTAAAAGATCTTTATTTGCTCTTTTTTCAGGGAAAAAAATTACATGATTCATTTAATAATAATACAAATGCGATTTTTTTATCTTCACGACGAGTATACTCATGGACATTATGCGAAAATTTTCTGTTTGCGGTACGTATTTAGTACAAACAGTTATTAACGTTTGCCAATATTTTTAATTCATTCAAATAATATATATATTATATATATATATATATATATATATATATATATATATATATACTTGACGCCCGATCTTATTGTTTTTAACATAATTCATGTTTGCGGTACGATTGGGCTGAGGTAAAAGAAAATAATGATTAGCTGATTCGCACGCTCCTAATCTTTTTTTGTCACAGATCCGACACACATTTATGACGCTGGGCTGAGGTAAGAAAATCGAGTCGTCACACATGTGTGACGCTGGTAGCGAACGAGTTAAATAATATATTAAACAATGTAAGAAGGCCCAGGAAGAGACTCATGGATAGATGAGACAAAGAGATAAAGAAATTCGTCTAAATGGATCGGAAAAGAAAGTCGTTAGATCGTTCGAAGTGGACAATTTTGAGAGTACCACAAAGGCGTTCGAAAACTGGAACAAGCGTTGGCATATGAGTATTGCTCCCAATGAAGAGTACTTTGAAGACGACAAAATAAATATTGATGAATAAATAACTTCTTATGTGTTTTATTTCAAAAGTTCCGTTAGTTTCCGAACTGAATATATATATATATATATATATATATATATATATATATATGTATATATATATATACATATACACACACAATTTTATTATTACTGTTGTACTTTCAAAAAATACCTAAGTACACATTTTTTCATACTACATTATTTTCAACCATTTGCCTCAACATCAAAATTACATATAACATATATTCTCACATGAAACTAATGTCACATAACATATTAGACGAAATATTTAATTCTACCGTAAAAAGATACACAGTGCAAATTTTCGGCATTTATAAAAAAATAATGTTTTTCACAAAAACCCTTTTTGCGTTTTAACATAATAAAAGGGAAAGCACATTTTATATGTAAGGTGTTCATTGGTGGTTTATATTACAACATCTGTATAATAATGAACACACAAGTCCTTATATACAAGCACTGTAAACATATATATATATATATATATATATATATATATATATATATATATATATATATATATATATATGCATAGTATTACTAACTCTGTTTTCTATTTACAAAACCTCTTATGTGCTAACGCCATCCATAATAGAATAACAAGTTAGTTGCCGTGCAAATATTTAATTTATGCATAAAACGGAGGTGTGTTCATAACATTACCAACTACAGAACTAGTTCATCATGATTTTATTCAGGTACCATACAACTATCCACTCTACATTTAGTCTCTTGGTTAATTAAATGCAGACATGATGATGCATGGCATTAATCTAGTTACCATAGTAAACAAACACCGGCATTTGTTTATACTCAGTGCGTTTTTTCGGTATTTGGTTATTCAAATAGTGTTTTATTAAACTAGAGTCTGTTTATTTTTTAGTTATCATTTCATATTGTTTTATCTGTTATAAATTCAATTGTTGAACGTATACCTCCTGTAAGACACATGTTGTTTATTTATATTACTGGCACTTGTGCCCGTGTTCATGTATACACATCTAAAAACAGTATGAAAAACGAATACAAGGCTGATGTTTTAACTGAAATGTATTTGGCACAGTAGGTATAAATACTTAAATAGTATTTAAAGGTACATATCAATCCTAATCACTTGTCGGACATTTTAAAATTTTTATAACACAAATCAGCTCATTACATATAAACAATAAAATACTTTCATTGTTGAAGTTGTGTCAAAAAAATTAAAATACATTATTTTCGATATATTATAAATGTAACAAAAATTATATACAGACAATTCGAAATGTTATTTTAAGTGACATAAAATGTCACCTACATACATATTGTAATAAAAAGTAGTTAAGTAATCTGGCGTGTGTACAATTTCTAATTGAATGTAGTCGATCGTCAAGACATTGAATGATACATGTGAAATAAACTGACTGAGTTAATAATTTTTGTTGTAAAATATTGTTGTGATTACTCAAAATTCAAAGTAATTAAAAGTAATTGATTTATTAGTCAAAACTAATATGTCATTGTTCACCAGTGACATACAGTGACGTTTTTACACAGCAGTATGTTAGTAGATTTTTATGATTATTTTTTAAGAAAAAGGTTACTTTTTTAAAAAAAATTACATATATTCTAATCTGTTGTTTTTTCGTCACATTTATACAAATATTTGAACTGAACACTGATATAGTACATACACACAAATACACACACGCAACATACACACACATACATAAAATATACTTTATACATAAACATATACATGAAAAATACACACACACACACACACACACACACACACACACACATATATATATATATATATATATATATTTATATATAAAACTAAAATACTTGAAAAATATTTAAATGATAAAAAGATTATAAAAAATAAATGCATGAAAAATAATTACGTATATTTACATTAAATGGACGTCAAAACATTTTTAACAAATATTTGAACTGAATACTTGTTTTGAGAAAGTAATGTACAGAAAATAAACCGCAATGAACAAAAAAGAATTCAAATTCCAAAAAATAAAAAAATACTTTATATGCATAAACATATACATAAAAATATATAAATATATAGAGGTGTTTTTTTAAGCGTGATAGAACTTTAAATTGAATCTCTATCTAACCTAAAAAACACCTTTATTTATATAAATGCTGTGCGTTTAGTTTCGGGGTCATATTGATATATATATATATATCGATCGAGAAGAGTAGGATCATATGCTCGAGACAATAAGGATGTTCTCTGTTCCATATAAAGACATTAAATGGCGGTTGTTTAAAAAGAACCAAGAGTACGAGGGTGGTTTGATAGAGATTCAACGGTTTAAGGTTCTATCAGCAGGCCGAGAAAGAAAAAATACCTCTCTCTGTCTGACACACAGTATATATATATATATATATATATATATATATATATATATATACTTTTGATAGGGATTCAATTTAAAGTTCTAGAGAGAGACCTCTCTCTCTCTCTCTCTCTCTCTCTCTATATATATATATATATATATATATATATATATAAAATAGTACTGAACACCATTCATGCCATAAAAAATAAATAACTAAGTTTAGGACAAAATATTTGAGATTTATTAAATGAACGTGCATAAATGTGAAAATAATGTTGTATAATCTCAAATGTTTTTAATCTAAAAAAGTATGCGTTTCAACACACCCTTCTTCATCTGAAAATACGATTGCACGCATTGCCAAAACCTTATTTTATATACAGTGAACCGCTGTAGCATAAACACACCCTCCTAACTTGAGCAATTCATTAAATGAAACGCGGAAAAAATTAATTAAAAACATCGCAACTTGAAAAATAACTATTATAATAAAATTTATATAGATCTTTATTATATCCTATTTTTCAGACTATGGAAACATCGAAATAATTATTATATTTATCTGCATACAGTAGACTGAAAGTATGTGACATTCAAAATAATTCATGGTTGATTTATATACGAACTTTTGTTCTAATCCAGTATTTTAAATCGACGTTTACATAATTGTAAATATTTTTTAAAAAAATCATTTGTTAACTTTTTTACCTAAAAAAAATGTTCTTATAGCGCTTTTAGAAATTTTATTCTTAACAATATCGTTTAACAATAAAATGAACATTGATATATTTTCAAATGAACACTTGTCTCAATATATGAGTGTTAAATATTGGACAAATACGTGTTTCATAGTATGTTATAGTCGCACGTAACAGCGAAAGGGTTAAAAAAAATAATTCAATGGTTTGAAAGAAAAAGGTTTCATTGAAAGTTTAAATATTTATTACGTATTAGTAACTAGCAGAAAAAAATTCTTAAAAGCTTTTTTAAAAATAGACACTTAAAAAACAAACTAGATATCAACAATAATCTCAAATATAAGTACTTTTTGCATCATTCAAACACGTGTAAAAACATACGAAACTATCTAAATTACACACGAAAGTTCAATATAAATTTTTATACAAGGTTGCAAGGTGTCTTTTTTCTGAAACATTTTTCCACGCGAACGACATTGGCCTTGCACATCATATACACACAAAACGCACATATATACAAAATTCACACACACTGTAACGTACATTCAAAACAATCACAAAAATAAAATTCCTGTGGGTGCGGTATATCTGTCATTCGTGTGAGAAAAGAGTTCAGATTGTCTACTGGGACGCGACGGAACGACGGCGACGGATCGGCTGGTGCACGCGAACGCCACGTGGACATTAGAACTTTTTTTTATAGGTCAACACGCCAGTCGCGATCGAAATAGAACACATAAAATTCTTGTTTAGTTGCGAAGGCTACCTTACCGTTATGACCATAAATATGACCGGCGTGGTACTCTCAAAGACCGTGAGTTATAATCAACGAAATACGAAGCCATATTTCCTAATATTCAGCTATTTACATACTACATAATTTTATTTTATAACAAAAAAACATACTAGACGAAAATAAACTGTTATTTTCTTTTAGATATTAAAGTGTCTTAAGTGTGGTTTATTTATAAATTCTAGTTCTGAAATTCTCATTGGTAAATATTCACCAAGTCAGAAAATTGTCAAGAACTAAGATTATTTTCGTAACATTTCGAAGACATAGTGACTCATAAAAGATATAAGACATGCATATTGATGAAAAGATTCAAATATTTAAAAACAGTTACCAGAATTTATTGAAATATAATAATTTATTAGTAATACTAAATTAGATGTACATTTTTACATCATCAGTTTCATTTAAAAATATTTTAATAAAAATTAGAAGCTCAAATGTTGTAACTATATAAAAATCGAACTCACAAGTCACAGGACAAGAAATAAAATGAGAGATTTCTTATCATATATTGTATATTCACAAATAATATGATGGTGACATATGGTCAGAAATTAGATCGAGAATTTAAACAACATGGGCAGCATTTGGAAAAATCAATAATATTGTATAATGTGAAATAAAATACCATCAAGCCTAAAATGGAAAGCATATAACCAATGTGTGCTACTTATACTTACATGGCCAATAAAAACAAAAATTGAAACTTAGACAATAAAATCAAAAATTAAACAAAAACTTTCAACAACCCAACAAAGCATGGAAAGGATATTAGAAAATTCTAAACATGGTCAGAAAACCTGTAAATAGATAGGAGCACAGAAAACAATAAATGATTTAATAAAACAAATAAAATCTGTGAAATAAGCTCAGGTAGGACATATAATAAAAAGAGAAAACAATAAATGGACAAACATCATCATGGAATAACAACCAAGATACAAAAATAGTCCAAGGAAGAAATACTAACAAAGATATAGAGATGAAATTGTGAAGTATAATGGAGATGAAGGTTAGGTGAGATTAGCCGCGAAAAAAAGGAAGAATTTCAAGAAAACCTTTAAGAAAAACCAGTGACATACGATGAGGTTTTCGCGCAGCAGTAGATTAATAGATTTGTATGATTATATTGAATATATAGTGATTCATTTTTCGGCGCATCATACAAAAAATGCCTATGAATCACTTTATCAATCTCTTTTTAATTACTGATTGATTTTTTTCAATTCACTGCAACTTCTTTTATTATAATGAAAACTAATAAAGAATAAAAAATACAAAACTAATTTATTTCAGACGCAATTATTTTATTGAAAAAATTAAATAAATCACTTCTTTGCTTTATAAAAATAAAAAGAAAATAACTTCTGAATTAACTATTAAAAAATGAAAAATAGATTAAATGTTCAAAGAATCAATTATTAACTGTAAAGCAATAACCAAAATAGTTGTAGAAACAGAAGTATACGTTGAAAAGTTGCACGTGGGTGATATTTTTGCAGCACTTTTGAATTGTTTTTTGAAGTGCATGGATTTTGAAGTGCATGATAAAATTTAATTTATCACTACTCAAATCCGGTGAGCGTATTGGTCAAGACAGATTATCTTGATTAATACTGATTTATTTTCCTGAGAAGGAATTTAGGAGAAATTTATCTGCAAAACTGACCTGCGAACAGGACAATCATCATGCTGATACCAAACTTCATCTTTACCAAAAACTTCACTTATCATATAGCACATTTCTTTTTCTAAAAGATCTAAATAACTTCTGCCTGGTCAAAAAATTCAAATTATTATTAAAAAAAGTACAAAAAGGATTTTTTTTGTAAATAAGAAAATTGTAAAATCAATTATATTTGGAAAAATGTATAAAAAAATAGTTGAGAAATACAGATGAATTCACTCTTTTGAGACTGACAAACGCATAAATATGTGGCAAAAGCTTACTGAAAAATTTAAGAAATAAAACATAACGTTGACTGTACAATAGTGGTTATATATGTCAGCTACTGATGGTGAAGATTTGGTTTTTATCGTTGTAACAATAGAGCCCATTGTATATATATATATTTCTTTAAAAAGACATACATTTGAAGAAAAGTACAGAGAAATTGTGTCTAGGTAACACAATTAAGGTAATGCTAGGGCAATGAACTCAATCACAAATCCCATATATTTCTCTTAGTTGTTATATAATTATTCAAAATTAATCAAAACACTTTAAACTGATAATCAATCTTAATCTACTTGAATATCTATGAATATTCTTTAAAAAAGTTAAACAAACATTTCAATAATTTATATGATTTTTTCATAGAGGTGCTAAAGAAAATATTCTACATTTATAAAATTGTAGTTTTTTTTAATTTAAAAAAAATTTTTAATGTTTCAATTACATCTGCCTACTTCTGATATGTTCATTAGTGAAAAATAGCTTCGAATAAGAGAATGGTGAATACAGAAAAATTAACTTAATAAGATTTTATAAAAATGTTCAATAATCACTTATTGTCTATTTTATTTGGTAATAAGGATTTTGATATTCATTCACAATGAAAATTATTCGTTTGTATTATATATGATGGTCCAAATGAGACTCAAAAATAATAAAGGATAGTAAATAATAGTAAGAAAGCAAATGTACGTCTAAACATTTCAATGTCATTTAGGCCATAGTATAGTATAATGAAACTTTTTTATTAACATTTATTTTTATTTTAATCACTTTTTAAAAAAATATTAAGTAAATGCTAAAAAAAATATTAATACACGAATACCTCGCATAGTGCGGCTAATCGGTTCCACTGATTAGCCGGACTAATCGAAACATTAACTAAATACAAAAAACATTAATTGGTTCCAAATATTTTTTTTCCTGTTTTTCAGTAAATAAAACGAGGGTAATATATTCAAATGTTTGTATGTATCAACAAAACAAAATCAGGGATTTATACATTCATTTCAAATACATTTTAAATTCATTTTCAAATGGATTATTGATATTTAATTATCAAAAAATCGACTTTACTCTAGAGTTACGAATCGAAAACTAATAAAAAAAGAAAAAGACCACAAAACTAGAACTGCGCATGCGATGCGTATAATGTGCACATGCGTATAATTTATTTTTTTTGAAATTTCAAACCGTACTATAGTGAAACCGTACTAATCGAAGCCGCACTATGCAAGGTATTACTGTATATCGTTTCAAAAATATAATATGTAGCAATGAAATGTATTTAAAATAGCATAGATGATAAAAAAAATATTTCTGTCATATTTAATGTTTAACTTATTTAATGTATATTAAAATCCTAATTTAATTCTAAATTATCTTGATCTGACAGCTGAATAATATATAACAAAGTTAAATATTTATTCTGCAATTTATAACAAAATTATATTTACAGCTTTAAATAGGATTTGAAATTCATTCACGGTTTATCTTTGGATAATTGGAACACGTTTTCATCTTAACGTTTACTAAATTCTATTAATAATATTTGTAACGTCGCTGTTTTCTTAACATCTCAAATATGATTAAAAAGCGTTGAAAATGGAATACATCATCCTCGTACAGAAAAACTCTACCCGTCTCGTCTTTATTCAAATCGATTCACGGACTTTCAACATAAAACGGAAAACAGGCGAATGGATCGTCGCGCGTTTCATAAAACGGCACACGGAACGAAACGCACCGCCCGAACATAACTTTTTCATAAAGCAGAGCCTCGTCTCGAACTTTCTGATGAGTAATTTCATGTAATTCGCCGAAACGCCGTATAATATACATGCAATAAAGTTAACGTTATGCGCTGTGAATGCATAAATAGATCTGAATTATTTTGCAACAGAGGAGCGCACATTTTAATAATACGCTTAATATATATTCATGTCAGGCTATAAACATTGTATTAAACAGATAAGATGTGTTTCTTTTTATACGCTTTCCATGCCTTCGACGTCCTTTTTATAGTAATAACTACAATAATCACTTATTTTTATTACTGTACTTGCACTTTAGCTGTTGAATAAATTCGTGGATGTGTATATAGGATGTTTTTTAAATCGTGATAAAACTTTAAATTGAATTTCTATCGAAAGTTCTATCTAACCTAAAAAAATCACTATTTATCATACCTTTATATATATATATATATATATATATATATATATATATATATATATATATATATATATGTATGTATATTAATTCAAATACATGTACAGGCGTTTATGAATGTTTTACACTTTTGATAAATTAACAAAAAAAACTGTTAATGGCAATCAATTTTTTATTAGCAATAATCAAAGTACACACTTAGAAAATTTATGTAGAAAAGATTATATTATCCAGATGATAACCTTTATTCCGTTAGCACTTTTCAAACTGTGAACACATATTTCCAAACACCTTGCACAATGCTCAAAAATTATTTTTAGTTTCTTATACAATTTTACTCTTAACCAGTTGCGCTGGAATGACGTGCTATGCACGTCAACTGCTATCTGTACCAAATGCTGATATGACGTACATTGCACGACGTGTGATTTTTGCTAAGTCAAAGTAACATCGGAGTTTAGTTAGCAAGTGTCACACTTCTGTTTTGAAGGCATAAAAGTGCGTTTTTGTAGAACTTTATTAATTTTACATTTTTTTTATTGAATAATAATCAAATAACTACAAAACACAATAAATATAAACAATTTAATCCATCAAAACGGGCACGTTTCTGTGTAAAATATTATAAGTTGTGTGAGTCGAAATCTGGATATTGTTAAGGTCTTGCAATGGTATCTTAGCTGTAAAATGGAAGAACAAAAAGGATATATATTTGCTTTCTTCAAAACATTATAAAGCAGAAATGATTACAACAAAAAAGAAAAAATGTAGATATACCGACCAAAATGGAAACATTACAAAACCTAATATAGTATTAGATTACAATGATGGTATGGATGGAGTAGACCTGCAAGATAGCTATTTATCATTTTTTCTTTTAATGAGAAAATTTGCAAAAAGTTATAGAAAAATATTCTTTTATCTAATGGATATGGCATTTTTTTAATACCTAAATTCCATTCGGTAAATTATAAAACGTACCAAAACCCAAGAAATACTCCTTTCCAAAAATTATCAATATTATTTATAAATTTGTTAATTAATTTAGGAATTTTAGTATAACATAATGTGTGTGTGTGTCTAAAACTTTATAAAAAAATGATTTCAAATACCAACTCGCTGCGAATTGCTTTGGACGGATTTGCCACGCGCGCATGTTAATTAATTGCCAGCGCAACTGGTTAAGTTGATTTTTAATTTCTGGTTTATATTCATAGACTTTAATTTAAATATAACCCTACAAAAATCGAGAGCATTACATGTTAACTTTTTGGAGGCTAGTTTATTTCATTTTTTTAAAAAAAAACCTTTCCAGTAAACATTTCCTTTATTACTTTCATTGAACCATTAGCAGTATAGCTGGTAACACCATCTTGTTAAAACTAGCTGTCAGGATTGTAAGTTTAGAATTTTCTTACCAACTGAATAAAAAATCCTTTCAATATTACACTGAATTTATTGTCAATGTGCAATTTCGAGAATCATTAAAAAAATATGGTCCGATTTTTTGGCTAACATTTCCACTCACACAATCATATTCGTACTATGAAGTGATTTTTAATATTTTTTTGGAAGTTATTTTCATTTCAGTACTGGTAATTCTATCTGTTTAAGTGCCCGTTAAAATAAAAATTGGCCTCATTACTAAAGATGTTTTCAGAACTATCGAACCTATCGAACTTCTCGAACATTTCAGTAACAAAAGTAAGTCATACAAGGTAGTTCTTTTTTAATTCTTAAATAATTTAAATTTTAAATGCACAAAGTTGTAAAATAATCTTTAAAATGTTGTGTAAAATAGATTTTTAGACTTCCACATGTTTCGGTCTTTTCAAAACTCCTTACGTGATAAATCGTTCAATTCCAATGAGGCTATAAAATAGCACCTTGTCCAGTTTTTCGCTGATAAAGACAGGTCTTTCTACGAACGTGGAATTATGAAGCTCATCGAAAGATAGTAAAAAGTCATCGAATAAAAAGGAAAATTCATTATTGATTAAACTTTGTACTTTATATAAATAAATGACATTTGAAAAACATAATCAAAATGCATCAAGACTTTTCGACCACCAATATACATATATATGATAATTCAAATGTGACGCCTAGATTTGTGTTTTATTAAAAAGAAATGTGTGTATAGGGAAGTATATGTATAATTTCTTCTGTTTCTTTTTAATAAAACACAAATCTAGGCGTCACATTGGGATGACCATATATATATATATATATATATATATATATATATATATATATATATATATATATATATATATATATATATATATATATATATATTAATAAATAAGGAAGGAAACTTTTATGTGTATATTGTATTATTTATTTATTTTTTTCCGTCTGGATTCAAAGTCACCGAGATTAGATTCAAGATAAACAAGATTGCTAACAGACAATAAAAATACATTACATTTACTAAATTATTTTCGTACAAATAAATGTTTTTTTTCTGTTTTTAAAGCACGTAGAGTTTCGTAATACTGTCTCTTAATTTAATTTATGAAATTATTGTTAAAGAAACACGGGAAATCCAATATCCGTACATTTTTACAAAAATATATATAAATGATTATATCTTTTATTATTTATTTTATTTTTGAATGTTTCGAAATTAAATGACTATTATTACATATTATGATTTAATCTTTTGCGCTCGGCATGTTTCTGTGCAACGTTGGCAGCTTGTAAATTGCTTTGCACTGTATGTAAACACTATCTGAAGTGACAAAAATCAAATTTGACTTGGCTAGTAAAAAGAAAATTTCAGGAACAATATTATAAATTAGTTTGCCTAGATTTGTATTTTATTAAAAAGAAACATCTGTATAGGAAAACCTATGTATAATTTATTTTGTTTCTTTTCAATAAAACACAAATCTAGGCGTCTCACTTGGATGACCTTATATACTGTATATTGGTATATAGATAAAATTCATATTTTTATTAAAATCACGTAGTGTTTACTAATTGGTTACGATACCAATATTTTCAAAAACAAATACTGTATGGATAAAATCTAGATTTTCATACTTGATAGCATCAAAAGTTACAAGTAAATAATATGTAGTTTTTGAACACATGTTGAAGTATTATGACATACACTCGCTGGAAAAAGTCTAAGTACACCTATCAATATTGATATATTTCACAATCAAACAAACTCATTAATGTAAATTTGAAAACAAATATATTTTTTATCAATTCTATAAACTACTAATTATTTATATATGACAAATCAAAACATTTTAAATTCATAACAAATAAACTAAAAAATAAATAACACAAGAGTTCATACAAATTGAGCAGAAAAAGTCTGCGCACACATTTTTTATTAAACGGTAAATCATCGTTTTTTTTGCAATACTTGCACTTATTGTTGTTTTAAAATTATCACAGTTTTATGTCCCAGTTCGTATGTTGCAATTGAAACACTAAAATATCATTTTTGATAACTAAAAGTAAAGTTTTTACAAAAAATAAATAAGATGAAATTAAAAAAAATAATTTTCTATTAGTGAATGTAAAATTATTTTAAAGTTAGGAAAAGAAGGAAAAAGTTTTCGTGAAATAAGAAAGGGTGTTGGAAGACAACGTTCTTTCATTCAAAAGGTAGTAATCAATTTTAAATCCAGATTTGAAACCGCTTTCTTGCCAGCCCTCGAAGTTAACATTTAGATAAAGGCGTAAGATTGTGGCTTCAGTGAAAGCAAATCCCCGAATAACTGCACCCCAAATTGCAAAGATATTAAAGTACCATTTAAAAAAAATCTGTGGTGATATTATGCGAAAAATAATAAAAAAGGGTGGGTATCATGAACCTGTTGCGCGTAAGAAATCATTTATTTCACGTATCAATAGATAAAAACGGATTGCATATGCAAATGAGCACATTAATAAACTAATCCAGTTTTGGGAAAGCAATATTTTCTCAGTCGAGAGCAAATATTCTATTTTTGGAATAAAAGGACTCAAAACTGTATGTACATCATTGAATAAAAAAAAATCTTGTACCTACTGTGAAACTCGGCGGTGGTAGAGTAATGATATAGGGGTGTATAACAAATAAGGGCATGGGACAAATGGAGTTTTTCGAATCTACGATGGATAAATATGCTTATTTAAATATTTTAAAACGAAATATAAAGCAAAATGGTGAAAAATGAAGACTAGGTCCCGATTATAATTTTTTGTATGACAATGATCTGAAGCACACGGCAGAAGTTAAGCTATAGATATTATATAATGTTCCAAAACTGTTGCATGCACCTCTCCAATCTTGAAGCCTAAACCCTATAGAACATATGTGGCATTTTCTCGAACGTAAATTCGCCAACATGGCATAATTGTAAAGGAAATGTTGAAGAAAGTTATAGAAAAAGAGTGGAATAAGATTAGTGCTAAGGAAACCACAAAAATTGGACCGTTCCATGCAAAAACGATTATAGGAGGTTCTTACAAGAAGAGACTATCCAACCAGTTACTAATTTACTTGAAAATTTATTTTTCTTTATATTATTTTTGATTTTCATTTGCTGTACATAGACTTTTTTTTGCTCAATTTGTATGAATTTCTGTGTTTTTTATTTTTTAGTTTATTTGTTATAAATTTAAACTGTTTTGAATTGTCATATATAAATAACTAGTAGTTTATAGAATTAATAAAAAATATGTTTGTTTTCAAATTTACATTAACAAGTTTGTTTTATTGAGAAATATATCCATATTGATAGATGTACTAAGACTTTTTCGAGCGAGTGTATATACATATACATATATACAGTAAACCCTCATTCTGTAACGCAATTAATTTGTACCGCGATATATAGAAACCGCTCTATAAGAAACTCAGAATTAATACAAATCAGATTAATTCGTACCGCGTTAAATGGAAACCATGTAAAGTGAATCTGAGAAATAAATAAATTGTACATAAATCAAACCGATTCGTTTTGCATTATATAAAAATTGCATTCTCAAAGCACCAAGTTATGATGCATACGGTTATTAAATAAAATTTTATAATACAAATGGCAAGGAATATGTTCACATATTTCAGGTTAGGTTTATTAAATATAATACATAGTTCATATAAGAAAATTATAAACTAAAAAATTTGTTTCCAACAAAAACACTTAATTTGATATTAGAGACTTTTAATATTCATCGTCACTGTCAAATATTAGTAGCCTAGCCATTTTTAATGGGCCGAATATCCTCCTCACTTTAAAAATTTTCATCTTGGTTTTCAAATGTAATTTTATTTTGTAATTCTACCAAAACATCTTCATATGAAGCCAAGCAATTTTGTAATTCTCTTTTAAACTTTGCACTGCGCACCGTTAAAGGATCATTTTGAGTGAAATGAAGATCTAATTCTTTACCCAAATCTAGTCCTTTTTTCATATCATATAAACTGAAGTTTTTCCACGGATTCCTTATCCCTGTTTTCTTCTACCAATGCAT
Organism: Neoneuromus ignobilis; assembly: GCA_029203775.1. Classification (NCBI taxonomy): domain Eukaryota; kingdom Metazoa; phylum Arthropoda; class Insecta; order Megaloptera; family Corydalidae; genus Neoneuromus; species Neoneuromus ignobilis. The sequence continues at coordinate 20,405,442 of CP092092.1, read as the reverse complement.
TTGAGGTAGATGCATCAATTAATCCCATTAATTCCTCCTCATCTAAATTTTCTTCCCGAAGTAGTTCTTCTATATCTTCATGGTTTATAACTGTAAATCCTTCGCCGCTTAAACCAGAAGCAATGTTTATTATTTCTGTAACTGGAGCTGAAATATCATTTCCTGTTTGAACCATTTGAGGCAAAAGAGGTTTCTAACATGCATTAAGTGTTGACGGTTTAATTTTCGCACAAGCTGATGACACAGTTCGAATACAATCTAAAATAGAAAATTCTTTCCACAGTTGAATAAGAGTTTTATCTTCATCATTTTCTAATTTGTCGAAAATTATTTGCAAAAATTAACGTATATAGTACATTTTGAAAGTTTGGATGGCTCCTTAGTCAAACGGCTGTATCAATGAAATGCAGTTAGGAGGAATAAAAACAATTTTCACATTTGGATGATCCAGTTCCTTGCTATGCTTTATTGTTTGTTCATTTAAAGGGGAAATCCCTGATAACTGAAATTGATAAACGTGATGCGCACTCACTACAAAAAGGGAATTTCCCATTAATTTCAACCGCTAAAATTTAATACGTAGAAAAAGTAATATTATAGATAACTTTTTTAGCCAGTTAAGTTGTTGGAATGTTGTTGTACGAAAAACGTGTTATATGAGTACCGCGTTAAAAAAGGGATGTCGCGATTTGACTGTGTTATAAACCGCATTTTAAGAGTACCGTGTTATATATATAGTATATATATATATATATATATATATATATATATATATATATATATAATATAATTAATTTTCAGATCAGAGGAAAATCACATTAAAAATTGAAAAAATTCAAAACTATGTATATTAAGACAACTTACTAACACTGAAGGAATATTTATGGATGAAGTGAAGAATAAAATAAAAATAGCAAGAAATCAATTCGAAACAAATTTTCATATGATGAAGTAGAATATTTTGCTATGTTTAATGAAAAAAAATTTGATCAATTCTTCTAACTTGTTCTCACTTATGATATTAAATATGGATCTTAAATGCCAGAATAACTCATTAACACAAAACGATGATAAAAAAGAAAGAAGATAAAATAGGATGGTGACAATTTAGAAGAAATGTTTATATTATAGAGTATATATTCTTGTTATTCTCAGTTATGGTAATAAAATATGGGTCTTAATTTAAAAATAATTCAATGGTTCTACACAATACAATTTTTATATTCAACATGACAAAAAGTGCTTGGTTTAAATAAAGAGAAATAGTTTTGCAATCTATTTTATAATATTTTCTAATAATTAATATCTATGATTAATTAACAACCTAAGAATTCCGAAATATTATCTAAAATTTAAATACGAAAAAAATACTAAAATTAAACAAATTGAATTTTGTAATGTATTATATATAAAAAATAATCAGGATTGGATTATAAGGAAGCAAGAAGACAAAGAAAATGAGAGTGATCTTAAGTACTGAAATAACTTTTTATATAAAGAGGTCAACAGCATTACTATAATCAATTAACCATTGCAGTCACCGAATGCCAATCTGATAGAAAATTTCTAAGCTCTATGTTGCGCAAGACATCAAATAAAAAATGAAAATACTACATATCTCATAACTATAATAACAAAATGTAATTTTCTAGAAAAGTGGCTAAAATTTGTCAGTCTAAATATAAAAAAATGATAATAAAAATAACAGATTAAATGTTAAAAGTTATATCAGACTTATAATTAAGTTATACTTTTAGAAAAATAATTGTTTTTACTCATATTTTTTTTCGTTGAACACAATGTATTATAGATTCTTTTTGTAAGATTTTTAAAAATTACTAATTCGATTTGTTGTTGCAAAAAATAAAGAATTCACTATTTTTTTCATACTGTGGTAAATTTATTTTAATACAAATGAATTATCACTCCAACACAATAAGGTATTAATAAAAATCCAATAGTCATTTATTGTTCACTTCACTTATTTATAAACTGATACGCATTTTGATGGTCATCAACATAACTGCGCTGCATTATAAAATCTAGTTGTTATAAATCTTATATTTTGTAATGCAACATTCTGACGATAATAATGTGGCTATTAAAATGCACATCAGCTTCTAAAAAATATAGTGAACAAAAAGTAATTATTGGATACTTTTAAAAAATCTTATGGTGTTGAAATGATAATTCACTTGTATAAAAAAAACTACATTTATAAAAATAATATATTTTTTAATTCATATAATGAATATACTTTTACAGGCACGTATAAAATATCGATGTATTCTAAAATCCAACATATGATTTTATTGTCAACTTCCGAAAATCACAATAACATGCCATGGCTTAAAACTGAAAATGTGATTAAGAATAGGTTACTCTTCATTTTTGTAAAATAACAAATTTACTTTAACACAAATAAATCACGAACCTAAACACTACAAAATTTTATAAACGTTATAAAATCACTTACTGTTAACTCTGTTAATCACTTACTGTTATATTTACTGAGTTTCGTTTCAATGACCATGCCATTAGAAGACACTCTGAAGATGGTATGACCATCGAAATGCATATCAGCGAATAAAGTTGACAGTAATTTATTTTTGTATACTTTTATAAAATCTTGTGAAGTTGGAATTAGTGATTCTTTTACAATTAGTTAATCATTATATATATATATATATATATATATATATATATATATATATATATATATATATATTAAAAGTATCTCCCTTCCGCTTTTTTTGTGTACATAGCTGCGAAATTCAAAAGACCAGAACGGAAGGGAGATATTTTCAACCTAATATATATATATATATATATATATATATATATATATATATAAACTAAAAAAAACCCTTGTAAAAATGAGACAAACTGTAAAAATTTCACGTTTTAATAAATTACGAATAAAAAACGCTGAATTTGTTTGAATCAGTTACAATATATTTCATTGATTTTACGTATAATAGTAATTGTTCTTATTTTTAATATAAAAGTATGTTTAAAATTATACCATATGACCATTTAAAGTCGAAGTATTTTTTACCAAAATGTTATTTTAAAAAATGTAAAATAAATATCTTAAATTGACAACATACACAAATATCTTAAAGCGTTAAAAATTGAAAGTATATGGATCATTAACAATAGTATTTTTTTTTTAAAAAAAACACACAAATAGAATACTTTTGCCAAAAACTATAATAACAGGCGTACACAAAAAACATAGTTATGTAAAATTCTATTTTAAAACTGACCATATTCAAAAATTGTATTAGGTTGAAAGAAAATTTCGTTAGGATATTTTCAATAGATGACTTAAGTAACAATTTATGCTAATATGCATTATTTATGATTTGAAAATATTATATCATATCATCATTTAACAGTTCTATAAGGTATTTTTTTTAAAAAAAAACTTTAGATTAATCAATTTAAAAAAATCAATTAAAATCAATATAAAATTTGTTGTGTGTGAATTCAAAAACGGACGGTGAAGGGTTGTATTTTCATTATATAATTATATAATGCTCTTTTATTTTTAAAAAAAATAAAACGTAAAGAAAAATGTTTTATATACGGAGACTACAGCAAGATTTCTCTTGCTGTAAAGTCTCCGTATACGCATACCAAAACTGGTTTTATAAATTCAAAATTAGAGATTTTTCTTTGAAAGATACCCCACGGTCAAAAAAATCCACAAGATTGATGGTGACTAAATTGCCACATTAACTGAAATAAATCATTTCCAATGCCACAAGAGACATGAATGAAACACACACTTAGCTTATCTTCTTTATCAGTTATCAAGTATTTGAAGAAGTTAGATCATATAAACCAAAACGAAATTTAGATGCCGTATCAACTGAAAGAAACAAATATAATAAACTGCATTTTTGCCTGCGAAAATGCAATGAAAACAATTTGTTTTTGAAGAAATTAGTGATAGGATAATGTGAAACAGATATTTTACAACAATGTGTAAGAAAAATCTTAAAGCATACAGTTATGACCCTTTGGAGCAGCAGTTTTACAATTGAGAGTTCCTGTTCTGTTAACCAAATGCAAGTTAGCATCCAAGAAAAGTCATGTTTTATGTTTGATAGAATTGAAATAAAATCATCTACTATGAGCTGCTACTAATCAATCACAATCATCAATAAAAAAATAAAAAATATACTTTTCAATACACGAATTTGATTTAAAATTCGAACGAACTTTTGTTCTACCCCGATATAATTCTGATAAAATATGACTAACAACGATTTTTCATCGCAAAAGCACTTATTTCCAATTTGCATCAAATATAAAAAAACAATAATAGCATATTACGTAGTAAAATGCAGATATATTTTTAAAAAAATTGAGAAACGAACAAAAAAAACCCATATATTAATAATGCAGCTAATTAAAATCGCTGAACCATCCCGTTTGCTAATGCTTTTTTATTGCTTTTTTCGCATTCTTGGTCAGCAGTCTAGTATTAATGTTGATTTTTCATTTAATCAGCATTAAATTACATGCCTCGTGCATCGCACATCGCCGTTTTACAAATGCCGAACAGACACGACGATTCCTGTTGCTAAACAATACAAAACAGAAATCTATGTTTTTCATACGACCAGTCTGATAAGTATTTGTACGTGACATAAATACACAAAATGTGGGAATCACTGACTGTATATACGAAAATGTCGACCAAAGTCCATTTGGCAGAATCGCTTGATCTATACTTGGTCTCAACATACTAGGTTGCATGTTTTTCATATTCGTGTTTTCAACAATATCGCCAGGTGAATGGTCACATCGCAATTTCATATTCACATGCGAACGAAAGTCCCCTTTTTACCCACTAATTTATTCTCTTTATTCGTTTCATTGGTGTGTTTTTACCCTATCCCTTGCATTTAATGCTAACGTGGGATTAGTAAAAACAGTAATATATTATTTGATTTATTTTATTTTAACAGCGATTGGTTATCTCGATAAGTATTAACAGGAAAAACAGGATTTTTTCATTAAATCGGATTATCGAACTGTATTTAAAACAGTTTTCTAGTAAATGTATAAAACGCTGTATATGAGTGATTTAATTCAAACCAGACGAATAAATTATAAACGTAAATCAATTAATAACATTACACAAAAAAGAATTTCTGTCAGTTCTTAAAATTAAATATGGTGATTATTTTAATTCAAGATAAATGATTTTTTAAATATGTGAAAAGAATTTTTACTGCATAGTTTTTTTAAAAAAATAGTTTTAGGAGAAGTAAAAAAATAATTAAAAAATAGTGACGTTCTATTTTAGTATTTTTTCTCTCTTGTTCACCGTTGGGAGTCTATTTCAAGTACATAGATAGTTAATTTTTGAAACTTTATATACATATGGTCATCTAAATGACGCCTAGATTTGTATTCCATTAAAAATAAACATGTGTATAGGATGATGTATAGGGACACATGTGTATAATTTAATTTGTTTTTTTTTTAATAAACCACAAATCTAGGTGCCACATTTGGATGACGCTATATATGTTATAAGATAGGATTTATGTTTCTTAAACATTAAGTCGAATGACTTAATTTACATTTAACACGAAACTGTTTCATAAATGTATATATATATATATATATATATATATATATATATATATATATATATATATATATATACCAGCATATTAGATTATATCAGCCCACGCTGTACGAAAACCTCAATGAATGTTAACATTCATTAAAGTTTGTTAACTTCAATCCAATATAGATTGAAATAGAACGTACAAAAAGGAAATAACTAGAATACAGATTAAAACGTTATTCGATTAAATTTTCATCCAAAAAAATGTAATCATAATTTCTTAATCACAAAAATTATTAAAAATTTAATTACGAAATTTTTATTTGATTAATCAACTGACTACAAAAATAATCATTTCATATTAGTCGTTTCTTTTTGAATAAAAATTTGATCAGACTAAATTTAGTTAAATAAAAATTTAATCGAATAAAAAATATAAAAAACTAACTAAAATCTTATGTTAAGCTTTTTCTTTCTTCGCGTATTCCTTTTTTTAGAAATAAATTTCTTTGTGAAACAGAATTTATCCCATTTCATCGCCTAAAAAAAGAAATGTGAACGAAGTCCTTGAATGACTTTCATTTTAACTGCTTTACATATTCCCGTGAAAATAATTTAGAAGATATATTTTATTAATAAACATTAAAATTAAATTTCATTAAAAATTGTTAATATTTTTTTTAAAAAAATAATTCTATTTGAAAAATTTGGTTTTAAAGTTTTAAATAATTTTTAGTGACGATTTAATAGTTGTATTCAACTAGTATTGAGTTCAACTAATATTTTATAATTTTAATACTCAAATCTATCAGTTTATTAGTTACTTCAAATGACTAATAAATCAATTACAACTAATGAATAATTTATTAATTATTAGTCACAAATTGATTAAAAAACTACTAATTTCAGATCAATTGTTTTATCAATCACTTAAAACAATGACTACTGAGGTAATTGTAACTAGCGATTAATTTAAAAGGAGGAAAATTTTAGTCGTTAGTGGTTAATTTTATATTTTTTTCTATAATCTACTACAGTATCAAAAAATTACTCTTTACAACAGAGTGATATGTAATTACAAAACAAAATTAAAAAAAAATGGATAAAATGTGAACAATTACTATTATGTAGTGCAATTAAATCCAATAATAAAAAATTAATTTACACAAATTAATTTTAACTCCAACACCACAATAGTTTAAAGTGTTCAATAATCACTTATTGTTCGCTTATTATTGATAATTATAGACTATATAATTATAAATAATAAGTGAACAATAAGTAATTATTAATCCTTTAACTGTTTAATTTTGTTTCGAAAAACTTTTTCTGCCTGCTTAATTATTTTCCAGCGAAGACGAGTATACTCGACATAAACAGAGTAAAATGTTTCTGCCTATAAAAGTAGGCAATTATGATTAAAAATCCAAAGTTGCGTGTTGGTTTTTTAGAAAATATATATTTTTATTCGTTGTTAACAAACAAAATTTATTTCATTGATAAAAAAAATACACATAAAGATAAAATTAAGGCATTATAGGAATTATATTATAGACTAACGAATATTCTAAAATGTACATTTTTTAAAAGATCTTTATTTGCCCTTTTTCAGGGGAAAAAATTAAAGTTGATTCGTTTAATAATAATACGAATGCGATTTTTTTTATCTTCACGACGAGTATACTCGACATTATGCGAAAAATTTTCGTTTCGCTCTGACGAGTATACTCGACATAAACAGTTAAAGGGTTAAACACTTTAAATTATTGTGGTGTTGGGTTAAAAATTCATTTGTGTAAAGTGAATCAACCACAATTCCAAAACAACAAATAAGAAATTAATTATTTCCAAAACACAAAAATGCGAATTTTTAAAAATATGTACTGGTAATAATAGATAAATATGAGTATTATGTTATAATTATTCAAGTAATTAATTTAACATTCTGTCTTAAATATTTATTTATAGGTATGAACTAAAAATAAACTATAAGTCAAATGAAAAAAATATAATTACTTCGTTTATTTTTTTTAATTATTATTTATATATTAGGTTGGCAAGTATCTCCCTTCCGCTTTTTTTTTTTTTTGTACATAGCTGCGAAATTCAAAAGACCAGAAGGCGGAAGGGAGATATTTGCCAACCTAATATATATATATATATATATATACACGCCATCTTTATAATTTGCATGTTTACTTTAAATATATTCTAATCATTACAAGACTTGGAAATACCTTATTTTTTTAATAAATTTCATCTGTAATTTGTTTACAAAAGAATTTAACTCTTAACAACTTTAACCAAGATTTTATAAACAAATGATAATTATATTCAAGTATGGTTTTTACCACAATAGATAGAAATAAATAATGTAAATAACATATCCATTACCTTCTATATTATTTCACACTTTGCTTTTCTCATCACATCATTTTGTAGCAACAGTGTTGCAAAATTAAAACCTTCAACATGTATATATTCATACGTCAAAACTTATTTTTTATATAAATAAATCATTCTAACGAATGAAAAAATAAACAAATATATTTTTTTTTAATTATCGTAGATACATTTTCTATCGATAAAATATATTTTAGACGTTATTTCACAATATTTTAAACACATTTATATGACCTTATGGAAACAAATTAGAAATTATGTAAATTTAAATACATCATAGAATATATATAACTTACATAAATTTCAAATAAAATAGTTTAATACAAACTCAATTGATGATTTACTCACATTCTGTCGAGTGAAATACGAAGCGTCGCTCGTTGAAGATACTAGAGGACTGGAAATACTGATCGGTACAGAAAACATTTTGTTAATTGTTTTTATATTAATTTTAAATTGATATTCAGTTTAACGATATTTTATATATTTGAAAACATTTATATATTTTATATATAACTTATATAATTATAAATGTAATTATTTTTTATAAATATTATATTCTTTATTTTTTAATTAAAACTTCAAAACTAATACAATTTATTAGTTTGTAGATATGTTTACTGTTAATATTCACTTTGTTTATTTATTAAAAATTCTCACAATTTTAACTAATTTTCCTTGATTGTGACTCATAAGTAGCTGTAATTGAATATATTATTTTATATATATATATATATATATATATATATATATATATATATATATATATATATATGTAAAGTTATTCGACATGCTCATTCAGTTTTTTCGATAATTAATTTTAAATTAACTTAAATATAATTAACAACACTCAAATTATTTTTTTATATATATATATATATATATATATATATATATATATATATATATATATATATATATATATATATATACATATTAGAAAAATAATACACTGATATACATTTACAACATCTTACATTTTTTTATTTCCAAAAAGACAAGAGTATGACGGAAAATTAAAAGAAAAAATTGTGCTTTGTGTGAAGATAATACAAATAATAAACGAATATGTCAGAAGTGGTTTACGAAGTTTCATGTTAAACATTTTCGCCTTGAGGAGATATTCTGTTCAATAAAGATTAATAGTAATCGAATCAAAATTCTAAAAATAACCAATATTAGCTAACATGAAAGAGATTCTTAAAATATCGAACATCATTCACATGCAAAAGTTTGGTTTCATTAACGGTTTTGTTGTTTGGTTGATATATGGTTTAAGAATAAACAATTTATTAGATGGCATTTTCACCTGCGGTTCATTATTTAAACACAATAAAAGTGAATCATTCTTAGAAAGAATAAAAAAAAGATGAAAAATGGATGGTTTAGCAAATATTGTTCCCAATTGGATCGATTAAAGGCAACAGTTCAAAACAAAAAAACAGCATTTGCTGATAGAAAAATTATTGTCTTGTATTGACAAAAATTGTTAGAAATTGGATACTATGTTTACCCCATCTGTTATATTTATCAGATTTTGCATCATAGAGTGATCATTTGTTCCGATCTCTACAGAACTTTCTCAATTACAAATTGAATTTTTTGAACGCCTACAAAAATCATTTAAAGTATTTTTCAATGAAAAAAATAGAAAATTCTACAAGTGAAATTATAAAATCGCCCAAACTATTACAAAATGTTATCGATAAAAACGTCATTAACCAATAAAGTTATATATATATATATATATATATATATATATATATATATATATATATTAAATAAATTAAATTCTATTTTTGTTGAAATATTTATAGGCAAAATACTATGTACTTAGTAATTTTCTCTAAAATTATTAATTTTATTTCTTGTATGTTATTACAACTCAAATAGTTCAATTTTAAGAGAAATTTTAAAAATATATTGTAATATATCCTGTACACATAGTACTTGTAATTAAGAATTCGGAAAAATATTACAGCCTGAAAGCTAAACATATTAAGAAATTAGTTAACTTTAAATATATCACGTTTCAATTCATTAAGCTCATAGTAGTTAATAATTATAGTTCAATTTATAATTTAAATTTGAATAACAACTGTAATGGACTTCTTTTTTATTAAGACCTAACATGATGTTGATTTCATTTATAATTAAAATTTATTTACATTACTTTATTTTTTTAAAAAATAAAATAATAAATACAAATTAAACGTATACAATTTTAACACACATTTGCTGCTATTAAATACTTTGATAAACAAACATTTTATAAATGTACTCTCACATATAAACATATCAAAATAAAATTCAAGACATAAAATTTATTGTACACAAATTATCTCTCTTTGTCTCTCTCTTTCTGTATGTATATATATATATATATGTATATATATATGTATATATATATATATATATATATGTATATATATATATATATATATATATATATATATATATATATATAATATATATATATATATATGTATATATATATATATATATATATATATATATATATATATATATATATATATATATATATATATATATATATATATATATATATATATATGTATATATATATATATATATATATATATATATATATGACTATATAGGGAATGTTTACAAAATTACAAAATGTTCATAAAAATCGAAAATAAATACAATTTAATTTAACATTGATTTTTATTTACTAATAATTACATATTTCCATAGTTAAATTTCGAAGCAAACATAACGTGACATTTATTTTATTATATATATATATATATATATATATATATATATATATATATATATATATATATATATATATATATATATATATATATATATATATATATATATATTAAACTAAAATGTAGTCATATTTATGTTAGGCAAAGGTATTCATCACTTAATATAACTAAACAAAATTTTTAAATTATATTGAATTTCTATTTGGAAGTGCTACATTACTATAAATATATTTATCTTTTATAATTCATTATTTTAATTTGATTGAAATTGTTATTTTCTGGACATGTGCATATTTCAACAATAAAAAAGTGGAAAATACATCTCGGAAAGATAAAATGTTATAATTTGTACTACCAAAATAAATCTTATAATGAAATTGTAAATATAGTGATAAAAAATCATATCACAGTACTAAATGTAAATTAAAGGTTTTAAAAACATGAGTCAATCTAAAAATAGTCAATTTTACATATTTACAGCATGAAAACAAAAAATAAAAATTGTTAATGAAAAAAAATAACTGAGATTATCTAAAACTGAAACACAATTAAAAAAAAATTCATGTAAATACTGTAATTATCTATGTATTTTGCCGTACCTACCTATCAAAAAGTAGTTTTGTTTCAAAAAACGTATGCAATCATAAAAATATTGTAAGGAAATATAAATAAAAAATATAACTAGAAAATATAATTAGAACAAAATAATAGCTGTTTCCACTTTACTATATGAAAGTAAAACATGGACGCTAACAAATATATATATATATATATATATATATATATATATATATATATATATATATATATATATATATATATGAATATTCCACATGCAGGAATGAAATTTATGTAAGAAGTGAAATGTTATATCCAGTTAAACAGATTAATAAATGAATAAATCAGAGACAAATTATAAGTACAATCAATACAAGAATAAATAATTCAATACAAGACAATATAGAAAGAATCTGTACACAGAACTCCAGAAAAACTCTCAAATCTGTTTATTCAAAAACACTGAAAGGAACTAGAGATGTAGAGAGACCTTGAAAAATATTGAACGATGTATTGAACTGATAAAGGCCAAATAGCCTAATCCGTAATGGCGTCGACGTCGATACTGTTTTCTAAACAGTACAGGATGTAATAACAGAAAATACAAAACTTATGTTAAAAATAATTTAATGAATTGCATAGAACAGGAAAAAATAGAAACAAATAAAATATTAAAAAGAAATAAAAATATAAAAAGAAACAAATGTCTAAAAATATATTAATCACGAACAAAATTGTATAGTAATTTATTCATTAAACACTAATAATTAACAATTACTGATTTACAATACATTGGTAAAAATCGTAAATTAAAAAAAATCTACAAATAGTAGTTTTCGATTTAAATAGAAATTAATTTTGAATTTATTACAACTATTAGGTATTTTTTTTATCCCTGCAGCCATTTATATTAATTTATTATATATATATATATATATATATATATATATATATATATATATTATATACATGCATGTGTGTATGTATTTTTGTTAAACAATAGTTAGACAAGCAAATTATTATTATTCATAACACATTGTTAATGTCTCGAACGTTCACTGAAGTAACAATAACGAATAACCGTGTTCGCACATCATTTTTTATGTTTACCATTCAAGTTAAAGCACCTGAAGTTCTTATTATAACACTATAACGAATTGTATAACAATAAATTGATGAAATGACTTTCAACTGACGTAACAAGAAAATATACGGTACAACTGACTCTGTTTTACACCTTACAAGATTTACTTTTAATTATTTCGTTTTAAATTATTTCACATTTATTAAATTTGTTTAATAAAAATGAATATAGAATCTTTATTTAATTCATCCACTTAATAATTTCATATCACAAATGTTTAACTTTTTAAATTACCTCGATTTACTTGTTTATCAAATCGCACACGTTTATATTTTCAAACGTAATACGAATTCAATACACATTATTTGAAAAGTACAACGCGTCTGAATGGAAAATTCTGACCGTACAAACTGGGCGATATTTCATTTCGGAGCAGCTGTGTATGCGATGATACAGAAATAGCGCTATGACAGCTTCGAAGATTTTCATTTGAACTCAGAACTCAGAAAGAACGAGACGAAAGATTTATCGAGAAAGTGTCAGAATGAATAGAAGTTATTTATAAACAATGATTTTCAGTATATTTTGCAATTTGACTGACGATTTATCCTTTTGTTTATTTGTCTGTTTCTATTTAGTAGCCAATTGAAAATTTCCAGTTACTGTATTATTATTATTTAAACTTTGGACTTTTAACGACCATGGTAAATTATTTTTAACTCAATGAGTTTGTTTATGTAAACATGCATATATATATATATATATATATATATATATATATATATATATATATATATATATATATATATATATATATAAACATACAAACAGACGATTATAGAAAAACTAAGTGATTTCAAAAATTTATTTACAAAAACTGATTACTATACAAATATAAAACAAAGTGTATTTAAAAATGCAACTCAAAAACCATGAACTATGTATTTATTTTAAGGCCTAACACCACTGTAATCGCGAAAAAAAACCGTTTTTTTGGGAATTTTTTTTGAATGGAAAGGAAAGTTGGAAAGAAAAAATATTTTGATACGTTATTGATCTAACATTATACTATATTGACTAAAAATATAAAGTAAAAAAAATACAAAATGGCTGATTTAGAGCCAATAATTCGAGGCTCCTTTCATCGGAAGCGCTCCGCGGCACGCAGCATAATTGTCGCACACTTGAACTTGGAACAAAAAAAAAAAATTCCACTTATTCTTGATGTCAATAGCTAGTGAATCACGTAGGGGATTTTGAAAATATTGATTTTTGTAAATTTGGCAGCGAATTGAAAAAAAAATTTCAATTTTCATAAAAAAAAGGCACGTTTTTGTTTATAAAAATTGTTTAAATCAATTTATTAAAAATCCCCTACGTGATTCACTGCGAAATATAATAATAAAATCATGATTAAAATTTCAAATTGATTGGAAAAAAACTGTTTAAGTTATGCTGCGTGCCCGTTGAGAAAAAGTCGTTTCGAGAAAAATCAATTTAAAGTTTCGATTGGCCGTTTCGGAGCGGCCGAAGACGGCAGGTATAAGTCCCGAAATTTCAAAAGAAAATTTTTTTTTCAGAATGAAACCTTTTGTATTATATTCTAAAAGGTTCAAAGTATATTTTAAGCCAATAAAAAAAAATTGATTTTTTGAAATTTCTACAGTGGTGTTAGGCCTTAATATGGCTATTATTAATAGATCTTTAAACGTCAATTTTGTATTCAATTTCTTATAATAGGTCAATGGTTCTTAACCGGTACTCCGCGGAACGCTGATACACCGTGAACTTAGAGAAAGTGTTCCACCAAAATTTGAAAATCAATGAAAAATTAAAACGGTTATTAAGACGAAAAAAAACGAAAAAGCAAAATTCACTAATTCAGACGATAAAACTGTTTTTAGTTAACAATATCGATGAAATAATTCCTATTATAACGCAACATTTAGCATTATTAGAAGAAAAAATTGCGAAATACTTTCCCGCATTGAATATCGAAAATTATGATTGGATACAAAATTCATTTTCTACAGTCAACACATCAAGTTATAAGTTTTAGTTACAAGAAGAGGAAGAATTCATTATAATGTCAACAGATCGTACTCTCAAAATGACATTTTCCGAAATAACAGTTGAACAATTTTGGATTTGTGTTCAAACCGAGTTTAAAACTATTTCTGAAAAATCAATTGAAATTTTATTACAATTTTCAACATCGTACTTATGCGAGCTTGGTTTTTAAACATTAACAAATATCAAGACAAAGAAACGTGAAAAGCTGACAAATATAGAAAAGTAAATAAGAGTAGCTATTTCACATATAAGACTAGATATTGAAAACATTTGTAAAAGTCATCAGAGCTAAATATTTCATTAAAAAAATTGTGACAATTTTCTTTTTTTTAATTTCATTTACTGATTGTTATTTGCTATTGACTGAAATGTAAACTGTTATGTATGTGATTTTTATTTATTATACAATATAAAAAATGTGTATACTGTTTTATTTTACGACTGTATTCCGTAAAAATCTTGTAAAATTGTGTTTCGAGATTCTGAAAAGGTTAAGAACCACTGCAATAAGTCTAAAGCAACTGATGATTATTTTCAGATGTCTCACTTATTCTCGTATTCAGCTTATTCAATATTTTCGGAAGTGAAAGAACAAACTGCAAATCATTGACAAATAACCACAAGAAAAAATACATTAGAATTAAAAAAAATAGGTAAACACAACAGTTAAGATATGGAATATTTTCATCCAAACCAACAATTAGGCAATTGGCTATTCAAGAACGAAACAACTTCATTTTGAATATAAAAAGAGAGTTCCACTATTACATTTTTTTATCTTTAAGTATCTGAGGTATAAATCAAATTCCAGAAAATCATGGTAAATAATACTTACAACAGAATTTTTTCCAAAAAAGAAATATCCATTAGATTCTTTTTTATATATATTTTCTTCAAATCTCGTCCAACCGTTGTTAACACTAAACCTACCGCGAGGGGTCAAATGACCCTTTTTAAACTTTTTTTCAAAATTTCTCACATAAAGCGTTATCACATCGCTAGTTGACTTTATGACTTTTAATATAATTTACATACAATGCATTTTTCAATATTTACTCCTCTCTTGTTATTTTTTTTACCGAGAAATAAATGTAATGTGCCTTAATTACCGCAACGGGGTCATTTGACCCCTGCAAAGATTCATATGATATCATGAAGATTTGTATGTGTGGTTGTGATACAAAACCATTGCATTATACATTTTTGCTATTTCATCATATATTTTGCTGTATTGCGTTATATTTGTTGTTGGCTGACGAATGAATAGCGAATTTCACTCTACTCCAAGCGAGCGATAAAAAAGTCAACGAAGCCAGCGTTTACAAACAGATAAATTGGATTTAATCTCTGAAGTATGGTACAAATTCATCGAGAATAGCCAAAATTGTTACAAGCCTGGGGAACATGTAACTATCGATGAACAGCTTTTCCCAACCAAAGAGAGGTGTAGGTTTACGCAATATATGCCGAACAAACCGGATAAGTTTGGTATCAAATTCTGGCTAGCATCTGACGTCAGCACCAAATACATTATAAATGGATTTCCATATTTGGGAAAGGATGAAAATAGAGGAGCTTCATCTCCGCTTGGGGAATTCGTTGTTCTCAAATTATTGGAACCGTTCACAGGATGCGGAAGAAGCGTCACTACAGATAATTTCTTTACGAGCGCATCGCTAGCTGCAAAATTACTAGAAAAAAGAACCACTATTGTTGGAACTATCCGCGGAAATAAAAGAGAACTACCAAAATTCTCCAAGCAGGCGAAAAATGGTATGCCACGCTTCTCAACAAAACTATATAAATCGAGTCATTGTTCACTTACCATTTACAAAAGTAAGCCAAACAAAAAAGTGCTTCTACTAAGCTCAAAGCATAAATCTATAAGCATCGAAAAAAACGGTAAGCGTATACCTGAAACGATTAGATTCTACAATAATACTAAATACGGTAAAATGTCTACACATGACGGATCAAATGGCAAGAAAATACTCCGTGAAATCGAAATCGCAAAGATGGCCTGCGCAGATTTTCTTCAATATTCTTGACCTGGCTGGAATCAACTCGTGGGTTTTATACAGAGAAACAACCGGCGAAAAAATTTCTAGACAACAATTTTTATTCCAATTAGCTGAAGAACTTGCCGAATATTTTCAACATAAGCAACAGGAAAAAAAAGAAATTATACAGAAAACGTCAACAAATTCAAGTTCGGATTCTCATGTGCAAATGCGAAAAAGGTGCCAAATAGGTTTTATAAATAAATAAATAAACAATTTTGAATCGTTATTTGAAAAAAATTGTTTTATTCATGTACCAAATTGTGCTAAATGATATATTTTTCGCTATACATAGTAATATATACAACATTTTAAAGAGGGGTCATTTGACCCCGCTGTGGTAGGAATAGGTATACATGAAGTATCGGTAGGTTTAGTGTTAATAATATTGTACAATTATGTGAAAATACAAAATGCTTTCTCTTGTAAAATAGTAACTTTGTAAACAAATAACAAAAAAGTTGTCATATATTTAAAAAAAATACTTATCATTATTGCCAAAATTGTAGAAAAAATATTTAAATTGTTTTTTTTTAAAAAATGATGTGTTTAGCATGTATTCATATCAATCATTTTCAAGGAAATAAATTTTTGGATCACCTGGATCTTTTATAATCATTATGTTTATTTGTATGTGTACATATATGGTATATATATATATATATATATATATATATATATATATATATATATTAGGTTGGCAAGTATCTCCCTTCCGCCTTCTGGTCTTTTGAATTTCGCAGCTATGTACAAAAAAAAAAAAAAAAAAAGCGGAAGGGAGATACTTGCAACCTAATATATATATATATATATATATATATATATATATATATATATATATATATATATATATATATAGTTGATTACAAAAATATTGATCTACGAGGGTCATTTGATAAGTATGGTAAAAAAGTAAGAACAACTAAATTGAAAAATTTAATAAAATTAATTAATTAAATTAAACAATAAATAAATTTACCATACTTATCACGACCCTCGTATATGAAAATTATAATCAATTTTATTAAGCTTGAATTAATTTATCAAATTAAAAAATATATTAACCCTTATCACTCCAAGAATTTTATGAAATGATTTTCAGCCAACTCCAAACAAACTTTGTTAATTTCAAAGTGCTAAGATAAGACGCTGCATAAGTTTTATAAGGTAGTTTTTTATTTGTAAGAATATTTATAAATGTTGGGTAAACGAAAAATATGAGTACAAAAAAGAATTTTATTTACTTTTACTTTTATTTACTTTATGTATAATATACGCTGGCTTGCAATGTACTAGACGCAATAATAATAAAATTCAAAAATTCTGACTGTGGCACTACCGATTGGAGTAGAACACTGGCTTAAGCTTGGCAGAATTACTATCGGTTGAAGTGATAAGAGTTAATATATATATATTATTTGTAAACTTCAAAATAAACCTCATTTTCACCAAAAATATTAAAAGAAAAAAGCAATACAACAATTCAATTCTATAAAAAATAAACACAAAATAGTATTGGAGAAAACATTTCACAGGGATGGATGAACAAATTAATATAAAAACAGAGTACTGTTACAAGTAACAAGAGATATTAAAAATTAATTGGATAAAAACTTTCAAAAATATAATACCAAATAAACTGAAATACTAAAAAAAAAACAATTTTCCATCAGCCACATAAAAAAGTACCTTAACAAAGTAATGTAATATTACGACATTTATTTAAGAAAACAATAATGCTGATAAAAATAAATGTATTCATGCAATAACTTTCGAAATCATTTACTAGTTTATTTGTATTCAAAACATCGATATTTTATAAACATAAAAACACTTTCAATCGTTTATTTCATAAAACATTTTAAAAAAGTAATATACATGTGCAGACCAAAGTACATGTTTTTTTTAAAAAATATTGTATATTGTAAAAAAACCTTATCGTGTTTTAATTTATATTTCATTTTAGTGGTTTAAAACTATTAAATACTTTCTATTGATAACATATATATATATATATATATATATATATATATATATATATATATATATATACACCTATCTCCCGATTTACACTGAAGATCGTTTCCTCAGAAAACCGTGTAAAACGAAATCGTGGATATTTATACGCAAAACCGTGTAAATCGAAAACAAACTAATATGTGCATAAGTCAGTCATTTATTTTAACGTAAAATAAAAGTAAGATACTTTGAAAAACTTAAAAATACAGTCCATTCATAAAATGACTAATATATAAAGATATAAGCATGTAATTCATTTTATGGAAACAAGAAATATAAGATCCTTAAAAAATTTAACCAAAAGTTTAATTACTGTCATCACTTTCATAGACTATTAATCTTTACTACGAGACTTGGTAATGAAATCCGTAATTAACAATTGTGTTCGGGTTTTGATTAAATCTTTATAGACCTCTTCATATCGATTTAAATATTTATTAATATCTCGCTGGATTCGGAGAGTTAGTTCAACATTCGGGTCATTTTGTAGAAAATGATTATCCAATTTTCGCCCTAATTCAAATATGTACGACAGTAATACCAAACGAACGGAATTAAAAAATGACTGCAGAAATGTGATGCAGCCAAAATGTTCATTTTTATCAAATTTTTTTTAACTCTTATTCGACGTTAGCATTTTATACTTAACTTTCCGCTAGGTCGGAGATATATTTGAGTGCTTATTGTAAGAGAAGAGTAATTAAGGTTACATGATATAAAAAGATAGTTTTATGCATAAAAATATTTATATTTACACTTTAAATGTTTACATTTTATTAAACGTGTTATCTTCAAGCTTAAATGTTATTTATATTTTTTCAATGTGTGGTATTTTTTGAAACATTTTCCTACATAAAGAAATGGTTTTCTGTTACAAGTTTCACAGAAGTGTATAGTCGTCTTTCACTAGTCTTTCACGAAACAACCCCGAAAAAACCCTTATTTCATCATATGAAATATCTTTCCAATTGTGCCAAACTAACCTGGATGTTAATTTTTTTTTTTAATTTCCTCATTGGCATATAAGTTAGTTTGCGTTCATATTTCTGTTATAAATTCATATGTAAATTTTTTTTTAACTAATTTATAGACTCCTGAACATTTCCGAAGATTTGGCGTTCTTTATTTGTAAAAGGAATACTTGAAGTTAAATTATCTTCATCATCACTGTCGATTTCAATCTAATCTTTATCACAATCAGGGACAATTTCTCTTTCCATTTTACTTGAATATTGAATAGGGATCAATTTTTTTCCTTGACTGAAATAAAACACTTGTATCACTGTCTCCTTCATCACAAAAATTAAAATCACTTGCCGAATATTCAAAATTTTCACATATTTCACTACAACTATTACTGTTACTTTCCATATTGCTATAGTTTTCTTTATTCATTTTTGGAGGAATAAAATATTATAATATAAGTAAAATAATTACTGAAATATGACAGAACGTGTTGTCTGCTATCGAGTAAGAATTAAACTGCAAAAACATACAGTGTGTACATTCAGCAATAAGAACATTGTTACTTGTTCAATCTTGTCACCTCGCACGTGACATACGACTGATGGAGCAAAGTTGTAATGTCACGTCAGAGGTGACATACGACCGTTAAGGGATAAATCCGTTATTTTGAAAACTGAGTAAAAACGAAATCGTGTAAAAAAAGTACCGTGTAAATTGAGAGATAAGTGTATATGTATGTATGTATGTATGTATGTATGTATATATATATATATATATATATATATATATATATATATATATATATATATATATATATATATATATATATATATATATATATATATATATATATATATATATATATATATATATCTCCCTTCCGCCTTCTGGTATATTTTATATTTATATATATATATATATATAAAAAAAATATATATATATATATATATATATATATATATATAATATAAATAATATGCTAGAATAATTCAACAGCCTAAACAACGCAAAAAAAAATGAAAAGATATGTATATATTAGGAATAACATGTAAATATAAAAAGAGAACCAAGTGAATTAAAAAGAAAATTAGAAGTGATGGTTGGTACAGAAATGCATCAGATCGATTGAAGTGACAAATTTTGAAAGAGAGTTTCATTCAGCAATGGATAAAAAGAAATTGATGATGATAAATAAATAAATAAATAAATAAATATATATATATATATATATATATATATATATATATAATGAGTATTTATTTAAAAAAAAGACAATAATTGCAAAAAAAAAGTTTTCTTTACATTACTGTCATTTACTTTTGAGCTTTACTTTAAATGCATATCCCGAATAAGCGAGTTTTTATTAAATTGTATATAAAAAAGCAACATAAAAAGTCAATTAATGAACAGTTGATAATGAAAAAATTATGATAAATAAAATATTAAAACAGTTAAAAAGGAATTTCTTATAATGACTATAATTATAAATTACTTACATGCAAAAAAACTAAAGCAGTTATGTATATATACACACACACATAAATATATAAATAAATAAATAAATATATATATATATATATATATATATATATATATATATATATGTACAGCGAAAAGTATTTATATTTATAGGAAATGTTCTTAAAATCAATCAAGGCTCAAACAAAAATATAATAATAAAACCACATAAATAAACGAAACAGTTTCAAACCTTGTGTTAAAAATAATCCAGTAAAAACTGTAATCCAATAAAATTCAAAACCGCACTAAATCAAACAACCGCTAAATCGCATAAAAATCATAGTCAATAACATCTCGAAGGATTTTACCGACAATAAAAACGGATACGAGAAAATGTAGTGTATGATAAGAAAGCGAGGAAACATACAATTGATATCGCGAACGCTTGTACATCTGTATGTATGTAGGTCAAATGCACGTATGTAAACTACAAATCGCGGAAATATTATCAAAGGACTCGGAAGGATTCAAACATTATCGTCGACTCGTACCTACTGACCGTGTTGATAATACACACGTACTGTATAACAAGTTACAAATATAAACGCGTTATTTAACCTTGTTTACGTCGCACGCATCGAAAATAACATTGATAGGTTTCCCAGTGTTATTCGAAAATAACGCACACACGTACACATCAACTATCTACACACAAAATTCGGAATTATTATTTGTTATGTGTTCGAAACCGTGCGCTTTTATTTTAAGGTCGCACATTAACACACACACACTAGTTCTCGACGTGTTTATTTATTATTCAGAACGCTAGAGTCCGTTTGGAATTATTCCAGACAACACATTGGTTTTCAGATAACTCATTACAAAGAGAATGCAACTATTTACAAGTTGTACGTCGAATCGAAGAATCTAAACGATAACAACTACTCAAATAATTTTTCCTTAAATATACAACAACGAATTCCAAAGAAGACTGTTTTTGATATTTGTATATAAATCATATTTTGGAAATACTCCAAAGTACAATTTTATTTTCCAATCATTCATAGTGAAAAGACATTTGTTCTTGTATTACGCATCGAAATTAATTCATAAACATTGCAAATTCCTTCACTTAACTAACAAATATACTGACTGCTACTATAACATAACACTAGCCTAAAATGTATATTTTACTAATTAACGTATTTAACGTCATACTTATAATTATTTAACACGTATAAAAGAATAAATAAACCAGTACGCTTGACAGACTTTTTAATGTGTAATATTTCGCACGTGAGTATATATTAAATTGTTTTTTTTTTAAAAAAAACGTGGTATTTCTTAAACGTTCTGAATATTTCTTGATAATTTTTAAAACATTCGCCGAGACGTTGTATAAAAAAAATACCAAAATTGCTATTAGTTTGTTCCATATGAGATGTCGAATTTCAGGATGTAGTGAAGTTGATTGGAATTTTCAAATTAAAAACTACAGGAAGGACATGTGGGTTGGGTTTGGTATTACAATCTAAATATCATTGCACAGAATTGTGAAATTATTTCTACTTTAGATTTCAGTGTACACGGACAGTAAAAAGATTAAAAAACATGAAAAATCAGTCAAAAATACATATTTTTGCGAGTTTAAATTTGGACATAACGCAACAGAGGCTACACGACAAAGAGATAGAGTGGCAAAAATCAGTCAAGTACCTGGGTGTGCATCTTGATAAGAAGCTCACGTATAAGGAGCATATCAAGAATGCTGCAAAGAAAGCGTGTGATGCACTGTCTCAAATTTATTGTCTGATGAACAAAGATAGTGGACTATTCACTGAGAACAAAGTGATGTTATACAAGAGAGTGGTAAGACCCACAATGTTATACGCGTCCCCAATTATTTAAAGAGGCTCCAGCGTATACAAAACAAGGCATTGACTAGCGCTGAACAAAGAACGCAGCTGTAAGATAAAAACACTGTATGAGGAAGCATATATAGATACGGTCGTAGACTACATAAACAAAAGAGCATGGAAATTTTATTCTAGGAAACTCCATGGTAACTCGTTAATAAACAGATTAGGAAAACCAAAGGTAGTACCCCTAAGTAACCGGGTAGGAAAACTAAGAAGAAGAAATTTATGTCTACAACCATATTACTTCCAGAAGCCTTATTTTTAAAACATAATCAATGATATGAGTATATTAAACAAAACAAACACGAGCGAAAAACACAACAGGATGGATCCGACGCCAAATACCGGCTATCAGGGGGGGGGCTATATTATATTTTGAACAAGATACTTGGGTTTTTTGCAACTTTTCCCAGGTCGCGTATTTCAAGGTTAATTCTAGAAAGTAAAATTATAAAAAAATAACAAGACACATAGCTGGCTTCGGGGGTAACCTCCAGGAAAGCTAGGAAAATCAAGTAAAAGAAAGAATAAAACACAAGTTAGACCAAGAACTGAAAACGCAAAAAAAACAGGCTACTAAAAATATAAAAAAAGCATTTGAAATAGTTTAAAAAAAATAACCGGGGGACAATAACATTGATCGCCCAGAACCATCCATTGACAACTAGTGGAATCTACTTCTTACTAATCGGTAAAAAAAACATTGCAAAGAACTAAGCACAATTTAAGTTTCCTGTTACTTGTAAGCACTTGGAAAAGTAAAGAAGCTGAATAAGTGGGTTCCTCATGAGTTCACTAAAAAAAACACACACACGTAACATAAGTAGAAAGATATTGAAAATCGGTTCTGTACATTAATTGCTGGTTATTCAAAAACTATTTAATATTATAAAATCTATCTATAAAATTAAATACCTACAACCTATAAAATCAAATATATCACTCATACTGATACCATAAAATTATATCAAAGCTTTTAATAATCACTTATTATTCACTTCATTCGCTGACGCACATTTCTATAGCCAAGCATCAATACACTGCACTAAAAATCTTATTAGTCAATTGAAAAAAAGTGAATTCATCAAAATAAAATAATCAAACAACAAAAATATTCAATTAAAAAACATAAAATGCATTCAATATAGTGATATTAAAAATACGAGGGTCGTTTGATAAGTATGATAAATTTATTTATTATTCAATTTAATTAAATTTTTCAATTTAGTTTTTTTTTACTTTTTTACCATACTTATCAAACGACCCTCGTATGCTTTCTGAAAGAAAATACCAATTCTACCAAAATCAATTTACAGTTAATGAGAAAGAAACAAATAAGAAGAAATAAACTTGGCACTACTATGTATAGAGACACTAAAATTATTGAAAATTCCCAAGCAAATAAAAATAAAAGAGGTATGCAAAAACATGTCACCATAAAATAAAAAAATACAGATACGAAAATGGATTAAGAGAGCAAGATATAACTAAGTAACATAAACGAAATTATTTCTAGAGAAAAACAACAATTTTAATAAAACAGTAGAAGCATAACAATCAGACTTTGATGAGAAAAATAAATGGTTAAAGAGGAAAAGAAAAATTTCATTTCGTTTTTTTATAAGCTAATGCACATGTACGATGGACTTTCCATTTAGGGATGAATTGAATTATCGTCAAAGTGCTATATTATAAAATCTAAATTAGTTCATTTTTAAAAAATACATTTCATAAAATGAAACATTGAAATATTTTTCAATAAAAAAATATTTCATTGCAACACAAATACCAAATAAGTTATCTTATGCTGTTCTATCTGAAAATACTTCATGTTGCAAGTTCCACTTATTATAATCATCATGCGAAATACGAATAAAAAATATGCCAAGAAATTTTTCAATTTCATTCTAATTTTTCTTGGATCTTTGTACACATTATATCGATGATCTCAACATGATTACCACTTCAGAATTACGTCAAAAGATATTCTATCCAAAGGTCAATTCGCTGCTCATTCCTTTTTCAAAAAACTATTTTGACGTCTGCATATGACGATACTTCAATGCACGTTCCCTTTAAACGATCACTTGAATTCATGGCATGTATTTTATAACAATGATCATTCAATGTATCACAAGCACCGATAAATATTAATCATCTGTCCGAACGATGCATTCTGGTAAACATGAGGTCATTATATTTTTACATCTCTTCTTGTACGACCAGGTCGGCGTGTGTCGCGAACGTGATACGAACGTGAACACCGGGTGCTAAATTTTAAATACTATTAGGACCGAAATAGATGCCAAGTTTATTTTGGTGTAGGTGTAAATGACACGCCGCCATTAATTGTCATTTTCAAAAGTATCGACGAATACAGTCGATGTTATAGATAGGATGAACTGATAAACTTACATTTTTATAAAATATACATACATATATCTCAACAAAGAGTGTCATTTAAAATCGTACAGTATATATAAAAATACGTTTTATTTAAAATTTCTTTTTTTTAAGTATCATATAAAAAATTATATTAATTTTGATTACAACAAATAAATGTATTTACAATGCAATATACATTTCTTAGAAAAACTCTTTTTAAATCATTTTAATTTGGGATTACTTTTTGTATGTACAAAAATTAGGTGTCACTTGAAATCGTACAACGACTTTTAGTGTATATAATTCAAAGAATCCTCCGAGAATTTTTTTTAAAAAGTAGAAAAGAACATCTGCATTCTATGTTTAAGACTATTTAGTGCAGTTTTAATACTTATAAACATGTTCTATTTATAAATTTTAAAAAAGAAACAAACACCTGCAACAGTCTGTGAATTAGTTATTCTTCATCATAAAAATAGAAAAAATATGCAGAAATCGCTAAAACTATAAATCGCTGAAAAGTTATACAAACTCAAGCTCAATCTCCAGATCTTAAGCATATTTGGTATAAAGCATATTTGGTATAAGCATATTTGGTATATCTTAACCATATTTGGTAAAAAAATCCAAACAAAGTCAATATCAAACATGAATAATCTAAAAAAAGGCCCTACACAAAGAGTGGGAAAACATAATGAAATAGTGTTGTACAAAATTAGTTGCTTTCATGCCTATACAACTACAAATTGTAGAAAACAACAAGGGTTTTCTAATAAAATACTAAATTATTTTAAATCATTTTTGAGTCTCTTTTAACCATATATTTTTACTGTACGATTTTAACTGACTAATACATTTTGAATCAAAACAATGAATTAATTTTTTACTATTATTTTAAATCGAATTTTGTAATTATTTATTATTAAATTAAATATTAACATATAATCAAATAAAATAACTTGTTTCATTAAAAGTATGTGTAATAATAAAAAAATTCCATAAAAACTTTCTTACAAACCTAGCTGTACGATTTTAGGTGACACACTGTATGTGTATATATATATATACTAATAAATTACTCATTAATCAATCATACATTGTGAATAACAATAAATATTCTTTAATTAATTAAAACTGTCTAATTAATTATCTAAAATATGACTTAATAATTTTAAAAAGTAAAGTTAATTTCACATTTTAATTATTTTAAATATGTTTTGTTTATATACATTTTTCTATTTTCTAATGAAATACAAAATAGTCAATCTTAATTAATCAAAAATAAAGATTCCTTATTTATATAATTTATATTAATACCGTTATCTAATTTTGTGAAATATTAATTATTTTAACCAAAAAATTTATATCTTAATGTAATTCCACACAAATGAATTATCATCCCAATATCATAAGATATTTCAAAAATGCTCAATAATTATTTATTGTTTATTTTATTTATTAAAATCTCTGAATTTTATAATACAATACTCTGATGATAACAGCATGACTATGGAAATACACATACGTCAGATTGTAAAGAAATCAAGTGAAGAATAAATAATTATTGATCACTTTTTTAAGGAGGTTGGTCTGTTAAAAAATATGATAAGATTAGTCTAAAATTTGAATATAATGATCATAATAATGATCAAATTCTTCAGGAATTTTTTTTGAAATTTTTCTCCATCCCGTTTTAGAAAAATTAAAACATGAAAATTGTGTCTTATAACATGGGCTCTTATGGCGGTGTGGTATAAATTGAAACTTAAGTCATTGAAACTCCACTAAAAAATGTCAAGAATTTTTTAAAAGATGTTTTATTGCAAAGCTTATATTTTTAATAGTATTATCACTCGAGTAAAACAAATCTTCACAACACCGTTTGCAAGTTTTTAGTTGAAAAAGAATTGTAAATGAATGATTTTAAAGTTAGAGCCAGTACGAACTGTACAGCCAGAACGAATCACGGCGCAGCACTGTAGGCACGTGACACATACGATGCGTGTTTAGTCGTGTTCATATACCATGTATGCTATACAGAATTATTTATTTGCAGTTGGCAAACATTATTTTAGCCCATACAAAAGTGTAGACCACTAGTCCTTACCCCGCGTCCCTGTAAGACTATGACCAACCATCTTAATATATTGTGTTATTGTGGGTGATAATTCATTTGTGTAAAAGTGAATTCGTCATAGTTATTTTGTACTTGTCTAGTATTTCCATTATGTTGTTCATCCCCT
This sequence comes from Neoneuromus ignobilis, assembly GCA_029203775.1. NCBI lineage: Eukaryota > Metazoa > Arthropoda > Insecta > Megaloptera > Corydalidae > Neoneuromus > Neoneuromus ignobilis. Next base: position 20,377,934 of record CP092092.1, on the reverse strand, counting down.
ATATGTGTGTAAACTATATTTGAACAATGTATGGAAAAATGAAAAACACCAAAAAAAGCATTTGAAATCAACATAAATAACAAGTAATTAGTATTTCTTTTAATAACATGCCTTTAAATTTATAATAAAAGGAATTATAAATATCCAAATACACATTTACTTTATTTTAGAAAAAAATCACCATCTAGTAAAGATAATTAATGTATTATATTATTATTTAGTTTCTGTACACATGTTGTATGTATATATGATCATAAATCATCAGTTACTTCAAATACGGCAAAAAACCATTATTCTCACCGGGATACGTTTAATTACCTGCTGGTGAAGATAAATGACACGAATACCGACCGTAACACATTTTATGTAATATTAAGTATTACATTATCGATCTTGTTTGAACAACAAATATAACATACTATGTGGATAATAATAAAAAAAGTATTCAGTAATTTCTGTTATCATTAGCAAGTAAATTCACTTGAGAGTTATCAAAGTACTTTAAATCGCTAATATAGGAAATAACAATTCTCATTGTTATTTAAAAGTTTATTGTTTTAGTAGAATGAATTATTTTTATACAAGTATACAAATATGTGTGTATACGTACAAACAGTGACTCACAGATCATTTCACTTATGATTTTTTGTCAATTTGTTAATTCACAAAACGAAAACACACAACTATTATATCATTAAGTCTTTTATCTAAAAGTGTCATTATTTTTAAATAAATTCTATAAAAAACTTAGATATATTATATATAATATAATGGTCATAAATAAGACTAAAGGGTTTTTGAAGGTTTTTTTAGACATGCATTTACTAATTACAATCAATTACTATTCTTTACTATCATTCAGTCTCATTTGAGCTATCTACGTACACACACACACACACACACACACACACACATATATATATATATATATATATATATATATATATATATATATATATATATATATATATTCTTCGAATAAAAAACAAACAATAGAATGATAAAACAGTTTAAAGGATTCAGAGGATTAAAAAACAAGTTTTATTCTTTTTTTATTACTTTAATATTTTGTAAGTTCTCATTTCTTACATTACAACTTCTTTCTACCTACTTGGTGTATATTTTATTAATTTTTGTGTAAAATCCAGGCTTATACCATTCTATTTTTAAAGCAGTTTTAGTATAATTGATCATTACTTATTGTTTTCTATTATCTATTTCTTATTTTGACCACAAATTTTCACTAACTTTGAAGTTTAATGACTTAGATGATATTTCTATTTGGGATTCCCATAAATAATAACGCATCTACTAAGCTATTTTTTAGAAAATTTCCATATCTGTTTTGTGCAGTATTACATATCAGTATCTTATTGTGTTGTACAAATACAACATTCGACTTTCTGTTTGCTTATTTAATTTCCAAATTAGTTATCCAAATGTGACAAACTGACAGCATTTCAACCCTAAAAGAAACATATACGATATTGTATGCTGTTCAATTTTCACTATAGATTAAATTCCATTGCTACAAATGAAATAAAAAATGTGATAACATTAGTGCAATGCTGGAAGTCCGAAAATGTCAATATTGGTTTTAATTTTTTTCGCAAAATGGCACTGTCCTTTCTGACACAACTCGAAGTGGAAGACCAGAGTCGAATTTGATAAATACTTAAAATCTCTAAAATCTACTTTTCAATTCATAAATTGGAGAAATATTTTTTTCTAGCAAATTATACAGCTGGATCATTTAGCTGTAAGATGAATTTCGGAAAAAAATATTTTATCGTTTTTTCATGTTCAAAGAATACATATATATATATATATATATATATATATTTGTGTGTGTAATTTTGTCATAAAATATGTTCATAAATAATAACATTTTTAAATAAGAAAAATTATTATATTGTATTGGACAATAATTTTGTGTTTTAATTTTATAATTAAAAAATTCACAAAAAATCACCAATGGATCACTTAAGCTATATGCCATCTTATGCATATATGTATGTATGAATATATAAATAAATATATATATATATATATATATATATATATATATATATATCATGTGTGGGTATGTTTACCAAATTCCTTTTAGAATATAATCTAATTTTGCTAATGGAAAGGTAACACTAATATGCTACGCAAAGGGAATGGATGTCTTAAAAGCAAAGTCAGAAGACAGCTTAAATTAAAACCACAAAGTGCTTTTCCATATGGAATAATAAACTATTCAGTATTGAAATTTCACCACTTTCTGCTATTTTTCGTCAATGAGTTAAATTTTTTCCATTTTTTGCAAAAAAGTCGATCACTACCTGTATATTTCCTAATATGAATTTTCGAAGATTATATAAGAACGAGGTATTTTTCAAATTTTATAACGCAGCAACTAGTGACACCGTAGCCATCAAAATGTATATCAATGAATAAAATAGATAATAAATTACAATTAATAAAATAAATAAGAATTACTGGACTGAATCTATAATTAGTTTGTATGAAATTCTATCATGAATTGAAATTTCGCCAACAAAACAATCATTTCCAACTTGACCATCAAAACAAATCTATTTGAAAATATATTTCGAGACGAATCAATCGTAGAATACAATAAAATATAAAAGTGTCAAGGACAAAACTAACAACGAATACAAATAATAAACTGCTAATAATAAGAGTAATGAATTATAACTCGCTCCCTCTCTCTCCCCCTGTATGTATATAACATACACACACACACATACATATATATATATATATATATATATATATATATATATATATATATATATATATATATATATATATATATATATATATATATATATATGACAAATGAGAAAACTGCTCAAAATAAAAAAATACAGTAGAAATTTATTGAAATAATGAAAAAATAAGAAGTTAAAAAGTATGTATTTAGAACAATTCGTTTATAAAACATGAACTTTTATAGAAAAGGCGATTAGGAAAAAAATGAGAATGTGTCAATTGAAAATATTTTCTTATGTTATGAAATCAAAAATTCTTCTAGATTAAAAAAGTTTTTAATCAATGCAACCTACTAGTTCTCACTTTTAAAAATGAAACATTGCTCTTAAATTCTAAAATAATTGAGCGGCTTAATGCAACAAACCGAAACAATTAAATATGGATGTTAGGAATTACTTAAAGGTAGAAAGAGAACAGAGTGGATTAGAAAAAAAATATAAGTTACGGATGTTTTCCCTATCGTGAAAAATTTAAAATAAAAATGGGCCGAATACATAATAAGAAAAAGAGACTACTGATGGATAGAGCAACTATTGATTACAAACAAAAAGCTATAAAAAGATACAAAAAAAGAACCATGGATAGAAAAGTTAGAGACATTAAAAAAATTTATCGGTATGGAATAAAAAAAGACAACGGATTGCCAAAAGTGGATAATTTTGAAAAAGACCTTCATACTGTAATGGATAGAAAGAAATTTCTGATACTGCTGATATACATATGTATATATACATTAGCAGTAATTCCATTTTATCCACTGCTGAATGAAGGCCTATTCCAAAACTTTCCACTTCGATTATTCTAATAGTTTTCTCTTCCAGTTCATTGTAATGAATTTTCTTATGTCTCTGTTCTATCTATCCATAAGTTTCTTTTTGTACCTTTATATCTAGGTTTCGTATCAAAAATGTTTCTTGATTACCTGTAATCTTTTCTTCTTATTGTAACGTCATCTGATTTCTATTTTAAACTTCTCATACTCGCTATAATATCTGTAACTTTTATTTTCGTTCTGATCAACTCGGTTGTCTTTCTTTCTCCAAGTATCATTTCTAATATGCATTTGTCAATGATTCGTGGTGTTATCTGGAGCCAATGAATTATCCTAGCATTTATTATATATGTATGTATCCGAAGTGGAAAAATTTTTGAGAGATCTTCATTCGGCAGTAAGCTGCTGTTACTGACATATATTGTATATATATATATATACGAGGGTCGTTTGATAAGTATGGTAAAAAAGTAAAAAAAAACTAAATTGAAAAATTTAATTAAATTAATTAATTAATAAAATTAAACAATTAATAAATTTACCATACTTATCAAACGACTCTCTTATATATTATGTTGTCAAGTATCTCCCTTCAGCTTTTTTTTTGTTTTTTTTTGTTTTTTTTGTTTTTTTGTTTTTTTTGTTTTTTTTTTGTACATAGCCGCGAAATTCAAAAGACAAAAAGGCGGAAGGGAGATATTTGACAACCTAATATAAATATATCAATAGCAGCAACCTATTTATATCTATTACTTAATTAAGGCTTTTCCCAAAATTTTTTTATTTTAACTGATCTAATACCTTTCTTTTTCAGTCCATTCTAACAAATTATATATAATTTATTTTTATCAATAATTTGATTTCTTATATACTTTAAAAAATTAGTAACTAAGAAATATCGAACAAGCATAAGAAATCTGAATAATAAAATTTTATTTAAGAAACATGAAGATGACAAAATTATTTAATATGAAGTTGCATAAATATAAACTAAAGTTTTATAAATTGTTTTTATAGTAAAATATATTTTAAAAAATCATAATTATATATATTTATGTATGTGTGTGTGTGTATCTCTCTCTCTCTCTCTCTCTCTCTGTGTGTGTGTGTGTATGTGTGTGCATTTATAACAATACAAAACAATGTATTGAAATATTTTACAATTAATAAACGTAATTATAAATATTTCAACAATTATTAATATTTCAAAATATATAAGATACATACATACATGATTGATAACATAAAGTTATTAAAGCAATAATAAATCACATTTTTTACACTCACGTAAATCGTTTTATGTATTCTCTTTTTAATACTGTAATAATAATGATGTATAAATACCGATTTTTCACAAATCAAAACATTAATTATATTAATTGGCCAAGATTTAAATTAACTGGCATGAAAATACAATTCATTTAAAATGAATTATTAGAAAATTATCCTAAATAATAGCGAGTGAAAAACAGAATGATAATTAACATATAAACTACTTAAAACTAATGAGAATAGACACGCAATTTACTACAAAAAATTCGCATATAAATTATAAATATGAAACATACCTGCGATAAAATTCAGTTTAAATATATTTTGTTTGTTTTTTTATTCACTGTTGTGAGGTACGCACTTATACACCATTTCTCATTAACTGAAACAATTAAAAATAACCAACTGATGAGGTTGGGTTTAGAATTAACAGGTCGTTTTTTTGGCGCAAGTGCTTATTGAACTACGCCTCGTTTCAACAACTCGCAACATAACAATCCAAGTAAAACAATCAAGTACTTATGTACCTAATTTGATTTATATTATTTTGTAGTGAAAAATATAAGCAAAACTGAACAATTTTGAAAATACAGGAATACCTTGCATAGTACGGCTAATCGGTTCCACTGATTTGCCGGACTATTTGAAACCGGACTAATCGAAACATTAACTAAATACAAAAAACGTTAATTGATTCCAAATAATTTATCTTTTCAGTTTTTCAGTAAATAAAACGAGCGCAACTAGTTAAAACAAAACGGGGAGAATACGCAGAAATATTCTATAAATATTTTCTATTTAGAAAATTGTGACCCAGAAAATAAAAAAATCCGTCAAAAACAATATCCTGTATCCTCAAAAAAGACTTTAGGCCTAGAGACTACCGTATAAACAGATCAGTATTTTATAACAGTTTTACGTCATACAAAAGACATAAGAGTTAAAAGGTTAGTGGAGCGACATGCAAAAATAGCAGCCGATATCCTCTTTACAAATGAAAATATATTTAATATAGAAGAAAAATTCAACTGTCAAAATGACAGTTTACGCTTACAATTCTTGAGAAGCTACTAAAAAGATTCCAAAGGTAAAAAGAGGCCATTATTTGGTTTCAATGATGAGTGGCATACAATGGCTTCACACAACTACACTTTGTGAACAAGAATTCCAAAAAAACGCAACTATCTACCAAACTAATATTTTAAAGGAGGTAGTAAAATGTTTAAATGATATTATATTTGCAGAAAAGTTTTGGATCTTCCAGCAAGATTCAACATCGGCCCACAAAATAATAATGAGTTATATGTAACATAACTATTTCTTCAAGGCTAGTCCTACGGAATTCGCCCAATTGTCAAACACGTGTTTATAGATTAAATAATACTTCCATTATAAGTATAAATGTATCACATTATAAAAATGCAATATAATCAAAATTATTAATCTTGTATGTTAGAAGTTATGTGATTCATATATACCACATATAACGTTCTTAAAACAAATTACATAAACATAGCATATATCGGTACCCACTTGTCGCTTATTAAACACTACTTTTATTGTGTTGTATATCAAATTATAAAAATGCAACTTAGCTAATTATTAATCTCATATATAAACAAGATTTCTTAACTGCGAAAAACGGAGGTTTCTTTGTTAGATAAGACACTCTGTGACATCAGTTCTAATCTGCATGTCGTAAGAACAACATGCAGTTCAACCTGAAATTGTAACAACAATTAGAAGTCATTGTTGTTGACTGTTGCAACTGATTGTTAACGAATATCACTGTTAAAGATTGTTAAACACTGTAAAAAATGCTGTAACTGATCAAAAAATAAATAAGTATATTTTAAAAATTTGTGTTACAAACATTTAAAATAAAACTAATGACAGTATTGGCTAGAAACTAATTTACCAAAATTCATCGCAGCTGATGATTAGCATTCAAAAAGACCATATTTCGATTTTTGAGACTACAATTTGTAAGATATTTTAAGAGAAAAATTGCTTTAAACTATCTGAACTATTAAAGCTTTAAACAAAATTGATGAAGTCAGTGGGTTTATACCTTGAGAAATGTAAGTACGGTGTTAAATAAGTGACGAAATCGTTTTAAGAATTGTATAAAGGCTAATATTTTTATATAAGATGGACATTTTGAATAGTTCTTATATTTTTTATATTACAATACTAGTAAAATATAAAAATTAATAATTCTTTGTATTATTGTAGTTTGGTTTTGTATTTTATACAAACATATTTATAATAGGGACAGAACTTATAACATTGTGTATATAATTGGAAAAAAATATTTACATTATTTGAATACCAATTATAAACCTGAATACCAATAATTATTGTTTATATTATAACTGAAAAATATTATAACAGAGGTCGTTTTTGTGACTTTAACAAACACTCATTGTAGTATAGATAATATTCAAGGCTAAAAAACATAGCTATAATAAAACGAAATTGAACAATTAAAAAATGTCTACCGATACGTTTTATTAAAAAGATTACATATTCATTCTCAAAGTACATTTTAAAATTTATGTTCACTGATTACAATAATGTTTATAAACCGAAACATGTATTGATAGTTACTTATAAATCAATCAAATTTTAATACTGATAAAAACTGAAAACAATTGCATGTAAAAAATGTATAAAATATGTATATTTCTTCATATATATGTGTATGTGTACATGAATATATATTTCAAAAATCTTGTTTTATTCAAAAACGTCAATACTTTGTAACAATAATCTCTTTACAACATATTAAATCATGTTAAACTAAATTATTCTCTTTCTATTTAAAAAAACAATGATACTCCGCCTCCGATGTGATGTAAAATTTGCGTAATGTAGTGAAAATTTTGTTTCCGAACTTTTCCAAAAACTGCCAAAGTACAAATTTTATGAAATATTAAAATTAACAAAAAATGGAAAAAGATAGATTTTCAAGCTGACTTTTCGGAAAAATTTTCGTACAAAACAAATTTTAATTGTATTAACATTAGATTTGAATGCATTTCCAACCACCATCTATAATAAACATTGTCTACACAGAAGCATTAAAATATAGTTTTCTAAACATTTCATTTTTCATCATTTATTTCATTGTTAAACAAACATTGGAAACAAATTCAGGAGTCGGCAAATAGAGCAAGTAGAAGCCAGAATCCCTTGGTAAAAAAAAAAAAATAATTTACAAATCGATATAATCACATACTTATTTTATATCCTATTTAGTATTTTTTTTATTAACATAACTAATAAATTATTCATTTATCAACTATTTATTAGTATTACAATAAATTTATTTCAACATACATAAACTAATCACTAGTTCAAACATTACAACATTTTGTATGTCTTAAAAGAAAATGTTATTGAATGGTAAACTGTTTTGTTTAAACCAACCAATGAAAGAATACGAGTATATTCATGTTTAAGACCTATTTCGTTCAAAAACAGAAGTTATCTATCTCTTCCTCGACTGATAGAAAACAGATATCTAAACTTTACACCTAATCTTTTTTATCTCTGTAGTTATTTCAATACTAGTATTTGAAATGTCGCAAAGTATTCTAACCAATTTTTCTGATATAAATTATCACTAACCGTTTTAATTTCGAAAATGTCTTGATGGAAGTTTATTTTCTGATTTTGAACTTTCTTCGAGCAATAACTTGGTTCATAATGACAATTTTTGATAATTTAACCGTATTCCACGTAACAGTCAAATAAAATATAATGTATTATTAATGCATACGTTGCAAGCAATCATTAAATAAAATAATTGGTAAAAATTTTCTCTACAATCAATATGTTAAAAAATAACAATATATCTATTCATTATTTGTTTCCATATTATGTTAATTGATTTTAACACAAAATGAATCACACACAATATTACGAAATAAAAAAAAATTAATAACCTCTTATTGCTCATTTGATTTGCAAGTGGACATTTAGGTACCAATGCTATCACTGTAAAAACGTTGAATTGTAAACTCTTATAAAAATTACTGCATTTACGAAAACTGTACTATAAAACCTTTTACAACGCAGTGCTCTGATAATAACATGACCTTCGAAAACGCATCAACTTCTAAACGAATATAGTGAACAATAAGTGATTATTGTGCATATAAAATCTTGTGACGTGGGGAGAGAGGTGATTCGTTTATATTAACACTAAACCTACCGATACTTCATGTATACCTATTCCTACCACAGCGGGTCAAATGACCCCTCTTTAAAATGTTATATATATATTACTATGTATAGCGAAAAATATATCATTTAGCACAATTTGGTACAAGAATAAAACAATTTTTTTCAAATAACGATTCAAAATTGTTTATTTATTTATTTATAAAACCTATTTGGCACCTTTTTCGCATTTGCACATGATAATCCGAATTTGAATTTGTTGACGTTTTCTGTATAATTTCTTTTTCTTCCTGTTGCTCATGTTGAAAATCTTCGGCAAGTTCTTCAACTAATTGGAATAAAAATTATTGTCTAGAAATTTTTTCGCCGGTTGTTTCTCTGTATAAAACCCACGAGTTGATTCCAGCCAGGTCAAGAATACTGAAGAAAATCTGAGCAGGCCATCTTTGCGATTTCGATTTCACGGAGTATTTTCTTGCCATTTGATCCGTCATGTGTAGACATTTTACCGTATTTAGTATTATTGTAGAATCTGATCGTTTCATGTCTTAAAAGAAAACCGTTTTTCGATGCTTATAGATTTATGCTTTGAGCTTAGTAGAAGCACATATTTTTGTTTGGCTAACGAATTCGTTCAAGCGGAGATGAAGCTCCTCTGTTTTCATCCTTTCCCAAATATGGAAATCCATTTATAATGTATTTGGTGCTGACGTCAGATGCTAGCCAGAATTTGATACCAAACTTATCCGGTTTGTTCGACATATATTGCGTAAACCTACACCTCTCTTTGGTTGGGAAAAGCTGTTCATCGATAGTTACATGTTCCCCAGGGCTTGTAACAATTTTGGATATTCTCGATGAATTTGTACCATACTTCAGAGATTAAATCCAATTTATCTGTTTGTAAACGCTGGCTTCGTTGACTTTTTTATCGCTCGCTTGGAGTAGAGTGAAATTCGCTATTCATTCGTCAGCCAACAACAAATATAACGCAATACAGCAAAATATATGATGGAATACCAAAAATGTATAATGCAATGGTTTTGTATCACAACCACACATACAAATCTTCATGATATCATATGAATCTTTGCAGGGGTCAAATGACCCGTTGCGGTAGTTAAGGCAGATTACATATATATCTCGGTAAAAAAAATAACAAGAGAGGAGTAAATATTGAAAAATGCATTGTATGTAAATTATATTAAAAGTCATAAAGTCAACTAGCGATGTGATAACGCTTTATGTGAGAAATTTTGAAAAAAAGTTTAAAAAGGGTCATTTGACCCCTCGTGGTAGGTTTAGTGTTAAAAAGGTATATTTTTACATTTTGTGATGATATTTTTGTAAAAAAATATTCAAAACTGAAAACGAAAAATAATAAATCGCATTTCAATTATATAATGTACAAAATTAAAAAGAAATCAATGCAGTAACTGGTGTGAAAAACATATATAAAGTATATGATGAAGATGATGTAGTCAAAAGAACATACTGAAAGTTCTTTTATCCTAAGTGAAACCCTCACTGAACTCTACTGAATTTTCTTAAATGTTTTTCCATAATACTTCTATTCTTTCCTGTATGCCCTTAATCTGTTGTTTCAACCGATATCTCCTCTATATTTCACAATTTCATCTCTCCATCTTTGATAAGATCTCTTTCTTGATCTCTTTTTACCTCTTGGTCTTCATTCCATCCATCTTTGTCCACCTATTGTATTTTCTATTGACTATATATCCCACTCATGTTAATTTCAGTGATTTTACAATACTTGTTTTACTATATCAGTTACATTTGATTGTTGTATCTGTTTACAGACTTTCTGATCACATTTATAAATCCTAACATTCTCCTTTCCATACTTCGTTGAAATATCAAAAGTTTTTATTTCATTTTTGTACTCAGTGTCCAAGCTTCTGATCTATAAGTACAGGCAGTAACATGCATTGTTTATATTCTTTTCGTTTCAGGCTTAATAGTATTTTATTCTACAATATATTATTCATCCTTCTAAATTTTACTAAAGCTACCATGATTTTCGACTTAATCTCTAACCATGGATCACCATTATATCATATTTTTCCAGGTATTTTATTTCATCAACTTATTCCAAAAACTGATTCTTTAAATGTATATTTTTATTTTCTTTTAAAAGTATATCTTCTTCTAAAACTATTAAGAATGATTTTAGTTTTATTCAAATTTAATTTTAGTACAACACTTCTGCTTACTTCTGAAAATGTTTCAAGTATCTTTTTTAGCTCCTTTTTTTCTCAAATAAGTAGTACAACATCTACAAATCATAGATGTGACAAATATTCCTCATTTATATTTATACTTTTATTTTTAAATTTTTCTTCTCTCATTACACGTTCTAAATAAATATATATATATATATAAATTTGTTTGTTTACAATAATGAATTACAGTTTCAAAAATTATTTAATTGAGAATAAAAATAATATACTAATCATATCAAAATATATAAATCATTCATTGATTTTCGAAAAATTATATATTCTAATTATATTTTTCCGGCTTGTAATCTACCGCCTCGAGACAAAATAGTCTGCTATTGTACAACAAACTTCAAAAGAGCACAAATACATGCTTCATTTATATTCCTACCATTATTATTAAATATTAAACAAGGGGAACAGAAAAGCATTATACACCTGTCCACCAACGTACTCGACCCCAAATTATTATAACGTTTCCGTTGACCTTTTTTCTAAACATAATGTATAACGAAAATACGATAACACAGTTCCAGGAAGACGACGAGACTGGCACACGTCAAAACTAGATTATTATTCGTTTGCGTGGTTGCCAACCTGTCTGAGAAGTCGATTCAGTTCCCTTCGTACAATTTACTTTGTGCCAAATCATTTAATATACATATACATATATATATATATATATATATATATATATATATATATATATATATATATATATATATATATAAGGTGAGACAATAATGAATCAAGAATACTTTAACAGCGTAAACTATATTACACATAGCTTCACACACGCAAACATATACTTAAAGCATACATATATATATATATATATATATATATATATATATATATATATATATATATATATATATATATATATTAGGGGGACCGGAAAGTAATGTCGTTTTTCTACATTAAATTCAAACAGATAAATTTTTACCAAGTTTTTATTTTTAATCAATAATGTAATCACCCTCGTTATTAACAACCTTTTACCATCTAGTGTGCAAATTTTCAATGCCAGATCGATAAAAATCAATTTGTTTTTGAGCAAAATATCTGAAGATGGTATTTTGGACATCATCCGAATTTTCAAATTTTTTCCCACTTAGAAAATGTTGTAGCGATCGGAATAAATGGAAATCCGATGGAGCAATATCGGGCGAGTATGGTGGGTAAGGCAATACCTCCCATCCCAATTCATTAATTTTTTCCAGGGTTCGTCTTGCGCAGTGCGGTCTTACATTATCGTGTTGCAGAATAACACCTTTTCTGTTGACAATCGCTGGGCACTTTTCAATTAAAGATTAATTTACTCGATCCAATTGTTCACAGTAAAGGTCTGCATTCACAATTTGTCCACGCTTCAGCACTTCAAAATGAACGACCCCGCGAATACTCCACCAAACACACAAAAGCGCCTTTTTGGGGTATAAACCTGGCTTAGCTTTCTTCATTCGGAGAGATCCACTGCCTTTTGCGTTTTGGATTATCATAGAGGACCCATTTTTATCTATATCAAGCGATCAAAAAATATATATATGTGGTGGATATATATTATGCGGGATCCAAACACCTGCTCTGCTTACTTTACCAATCTGCTGCAAATATTCTTGGATGGTCGACCAAGGTTGGTTAAGTGTGTTTGACAGTTCCTCGATTGTCTGACACGGATTTGCTTTCACTTCCGCCTTTAACATATCATTGTCTAAAATTGTTGGTCTTCCTGATCGGTACGAGTCGGAAAGATCGAAATTACCGGATTTGAACTTAGAAAACCACCTTTGGTATTTACGAACGTCTAATACGTTTGGATAAACATCGTAAATGTTTTTGGTAGCAACCGTTGCGTTACTACCCTTGTGAAACTCAAAAAGCATACAATGCCGGATATGTACCTCTTCTGTTATTTGGCTGGCCATTTTACCATAAATTGCAAAAAAATTTAAGATTTTATTATTTACGAGTAAACAAGTCACTCTAACCTTAAAATGTCTTTGGGACGACTTTGAAGTACATAATGAGCTGATAAATGACTAACGAATATCGACATGCGCAGAAATGACATTACTTTCCGGTCCCCCTAATATATATATATATATATATATATATATATATATATATATATATATATATATATATATATATGTCATCCAAATATGATGCCTAGATTTGTGTTTTATTAAAAGAAACATTTTTATAGAGTAATATATATGGACACATGTGTATAATTTATTTTATTTCTTGTTAACAAAACACAAATCTAAGAGTCACATTTGGTTTTGGATTTCTCCCTCTCTCTCTCTCTCTCTCTCTCTCTCTCTATATATATATATATATATATATATATATATATATATAGATATATATATATATAAACAAAACAAAATTAGGAATACAATAACTTCCTAGTAAACAATTTTAAAAATTAGTTGTAAAATTATTCCAAAATGTATATAAATTATGTAACATAATAATTCATCTTTTGGAATCAATATTTACATTAAAATATTTATTCCTTAATTTGATTTTTAAAAATTTTAACCAAAAAAAGAGTTTTGAAAATACATATATTAATAAAAAGCTTTTCATGTCCAAGTATATCTGTGAAAAAGTTAACTTCCCAACTTGTTCTTTTTTTTAATTTCCCAATATAATTTTTAGTATATGGCCATTTCTGCTATAGAAAGTTAAATAATCTATTCTTTAATCAAAATTTTTCCAGGTCAAATACTATGAAAAAGCTTTAAACATGCAAACTAAAGTTACAATCCTCTGTCTACTTTACAAACTTTCGAAATCGAGCTGTTTCATTATTTTACTAGGGCTATCAATCATCAAATTTTTAATTAACATGAAACGAATTTTCTTTCAATTATTTTGTTACTAAATATCGATCTCATTATACACTTTAACAGTACTCAAGCTAATATTTGACCAAAACCAATATTTTTCTCTAACTATAGTGCATTCCTTAATTGTTATTTTTACAAAATTTATTTTTTATAGGCCATGCTTACAATGTTTGAAATATATCCATCATATGATAAAAATGACTGTGACCACGAAATATTTATATGAATCAGATGTTATATAGCATTTACTTCTTCGGCAAAATAGGGTGAAGAAAAAAATTCTTCTATTAGTAAATCGAACATAGAAACCATTTTAAGGATTCATTTTTACCGGCCTTATTCTATTGGACGTAGGGTAAACCTCTACTCATAGAGAATCTCATAGAAAAGTTTTTGAATAGAAAGATACAATCAAAAAAATTATTAACTCTGTGTTAATGAATGTTTTCTATCAGAGTTCACTCCATTAACCAGATAATTTGTTTTCAAGACATAATTTTTTTTTTTAATTTTAAGTGTCGAGCATTAAAATCTAACATAATTTTCTTATAAATAATACAGTTGTCGATAAAACAACTTATTTTGGATTATTAATTCCATATAGAAGATTATTTATAAAAATTATGAACAGAAAACACTACTCTACTAATAACACTACTCTGAGATATCCCTAAAATTACTAATATGTCTCTTAACAGAGTATTTTCAATTTTAACCTCCTGATTTCAGTTTGAAACACATGCTTGACTTTATTATCAAAACTATGAAAAAGTAATTTATTAATGATTAAATTATAAATAACTTAATCAAGAATATATATATATATATATATATATATATATATATATATATATATATATGTATATGTATATATATATATATATATATATATATATGTATATATATATACATGTATATATATATATACGTATATATATATATATATATATATATATATATATATACAAATTTATATAACCCACTGCTGAAAGCTCTGTTGAATGTCACTAGTCACTAATATTTGGTCATACTCGTCATGCTGACCAAGCAGATTGATAAAGATTTTTCATTTAGGGTTTACTCCCTCAAGCAAGTTGCTTTCACCACGATTAAAGAGCTTCGTCTACCCATATATATATATATATATATATATATATATATATATATATATATATATATATATATATAAACCTTTTAACACTAGAACTACCGATGTTAAATATATATCTAGTTTTACCGCACTCGTCAAATTGACGTATTTTTGATCATGGCTTTCATTTTAACTTTTCACTTAGTTTATGTAAATAAAAGAATATAATTTAACAAAAACAACACTTAATATAATAATTCATTAATTATTAATACAAAAAAAAACAAAAACACTTTCTATTTGCATTTATATTATAGCACATTTGATATGTATGGAATAACTATGAATCACATATTTTACAAATACATGTTATCTGTGATGAACACTTGCTACAAACATATTTGTCAGTTCGTAAGCGAACACTCCTCTCGCTTTTTTTGTCGAAACGAATGAATCTCATAATTTCCGAAAATCTGTTTCTACTCATAGTTTCGACAAAGAAAGAAGGTCCCCATTTTTTGGACCACAAATACGATAACTTCATGTTTCTTGCTTCGTAGGCTCCTCAAGCATACAAAATGGCTATAAAAGCATATAATTCGTCCATAGTAATTTTCCAGTCGTTCTGTAAAATGTTTCTGGCCTGTAGCTCAGTGCAAAGCTTTTATGTGGCTCATAATTCTATTATCAATTATAAGCCGAAATACACTACTAACATTACCAAGCATAATGTTTCGCTTCGCATAACCAGTCGGGTCCGAAGTATCCTTGAATATAGTATGTAATGGCAATCTACCAACCCAACCATTCCCTAATTCTTCCCATTCAGTACCGTCAACAGCAATGTCTTTTGCTGTCTTGGTTCGGTTTCTTTTTGGCTATCCGATTCAGTATCTGAACATATTCGCAATCGCTTACTACATTTGTGACTATTTTGGGGAATTTCATCTTCACTTCTTGAATCTTCACTTCTTGAATCTTCACTTTCATATTGATCTTCTTCATTTTGTTCAATATCTCGTACTTCAATTTCATCCTCAGCTTCTTCAGAGTCTGAAAAATCAGTTTTATTTTCCACGCAAGATATGTCTAAATCATTATTACTTGAATTAGTATCCGAACTGTCTTCATTTATACCAGTGAGTTCTTTGAATTCTTCGAATAATTTTTTGCTTCCTGTAAATCGTTTCATTGTTGCCTAGGATTTACAAGAAATAAATTTGAATTTTTAATAAAAATATGTTCATACTTTTTTCCCAGATTGGACTTTTCACAGATTACACTTTGCACCAAGAACTTTATCACATTAGAAGTACAACTGATAATGATAGCAACCTATTTTTCATATGAAAAATGTACCTAAAATTTTTCCAGGAAATGTCTGAAAGTGATATATGTGTATGCAAGGATGGACATCAATACGTATTTACATTCACTTGAATATAAATTATTATAAATTTTGAGATTGTTAATGTCGTCAATTTGACGGGTCTTGGTATAAATAGGTATAGGTTATACTAATTATGGAAGTTAAAGTAGCTAAGTGGAAATTGAATAGGAATATTTAATTGTTCTTATATTTCATTAAAAGTCGTCATAAAATTCTAGAACAATACATAAATCATATCGAAATTTTTAAGCACGAAATTTGAAAATCGTCAAAATGACGCTCTTGGTAGTTCTAGTGTTAAAAATATACGCCTGCAACACAGAAAATAGATTATTCATGTTGCATTTATAAAATGATATCGAAGAATCCACAGTGAATCACTTTTATACTATTAGTCATTCGAAATACAGTCTAACATTAGACAAAGCATTTTTAACATCATTCAACGAAACGATAACTACTCTCTCAAAAAAAAAACAGGTTGCATTTAAATTATTGTACATACACTACTAGAATATCATTCAATTTAATAATTCTTAAATAAAATTGTATAGTTCATCAAATCATAAAAAAATAGGAACTAAGGAACATGTGTATAACAATTATAAATCTGAAACAGACTTACATACTTTTACAACAAATAAATTATCTAGTATTATGCCTTATTAAATTACTGACTGAGTCACTCAATTTATCTTTCATATATCATACACATACATTATTTATTTATTCATTTCATTTATATATATATATATATATATATATATATATATATATATATATATAATATACGTACATCGCGTGTAAAAAAAGAGCCTTATTTATTATTTTATTCGTAAACCCCACATGTTTTTTCAAAAAAAATCTCAAATTAACAACTATTTAAATAGGTTTTATTGAAAATTTAAACTACCATCCCAACACCACAAAATATTTAAAAAATATTCAGTAATTATTTATTGTTCACTTTCTTTTATTTATAAACACATGCATATTATGATGAAAGGGATAGTGATGGAATTTCCATCGAAATGAGCATCAGGTTATACCAATATCAAATACAATTCATTATTAAACAAACCTCCTACTAATCAGAATAAATATCTGAAATCAAAAAAGTACACATTAATCTGTAATTACACGCATGTATTTTATAATATTATTTCTTACACTTTATGGTTCCCCTTCATACACACACACAACGATTATAAGTGCACGTGAATCAAACATGATGAGTAGAAATAATAATAGTTCGTTTTATATACCGATGTTTACGAAATATGTTGGCATATAAATTATTTTTCTACAGAATTTTATTTACAATTTTATTTTAATAATAAAATAAATAACATTGATTTAAATCGATTATTCAAACATAAAATTCTATAGAATATAATTTCTATGAAATTTATAAACAAAAAGATATTATTTTAAGCGATATAAGCTGAGATTGAAAATATTTAAATCTATAAACTATTTTTTATTAACTTAGATACAATATTATTCTATATATCTTTTGATATTTGAAAACGTATGTACTATTTTTGATAGCATATATGTTTACTTCTTTTTTTAATAGTATTGTATAATAACCTATAAAAAAATGTATAGTTAAATAAACAAAAACTATATTAATAACATACAATTGTTATCTTTTATAAACTGAGCAAAGATGATTAACTAGAGATAAAAATGACACTTGTATATTTTACACATGTTTATCTTTTAAAAAATAAACAGTACAGACATAATTCAATATTTGTTAATCTTTCTACACAAATGAGTCACTTATTTCAAAACAACATTTTATAAAAGTATTCAACAGGAATACTTTTTTATCAGGTAATTAAATATGAAACTGTCACTTTTTATTATTTATAGAATTCTTTACTAAAACGAAAAAAATATTCAAGCAATTATTTATAAATTTAATTTACAATAATAATGTAGTTTATTTATAATTGAACCATATTTAGAAGAAATTTATCAATATTTGAATTTCAAAGTTAATGCCTGTGTTATCGTTATTTTTTTTAAATATAAGTAACTTATTTCATTTTTTTAAATAACGGACTATTGTGACCAGAATTGCATAGAAAATAAATTTCATGTTCGAAAAAATGACCTTAAAAGTAAATCTCAAGGAAGACACTAGTTCTGTGGACAACTTGAAGCTAAATCTTAAACTTAATTCGAACATAATCGTGTAAGTTTTGTTAATTAACTTAGGAGTATCTGTAACTACAATGAATAACTATTTTAAGTTTATAGAAAAGAGAAAAAAATTAAATAAATGGATACCTCTCAAATTAAATCAACTTAGAGTAATGAAATTTGTTCATAGCTACTTCTATGAAACAAAACGAATCCATTTTTAAAACGGATTGTAATGAAAGACTAAAAATGAGTGTTCTACGATAATCGAAAACCAAATCTATTACCTTTTCTTTCTACAGGTGAAACCATAACAACGAAAAAGTATTGTAACGAAATCGATGTCATGCATGAAATACTGAAATTAGCATAATTAGCATTCGCAAAGAGACGTAGGCTTCTAATGTATACAATAAATAACTGAGTCGACAACTTGTTTCATTCGCTATTTAATTTGATACTGAAGGGAATTCAGTTTAACACACCAACCCGTACCAACACCACAAAATTTTATAGACGTATTCAAAATAACTACTACTCATTTACTATTCATTTTATTTCCTCATACGCATTTAGATAGTAAAGCCATAATTGTCACAGCATTGCGTTATAAAATCTAATATATAATTTAAAATCTAAAACTTTAAAATATTATGTTTTAATAATGATAATATGGCTAACGTAATGCACACCAACTAACAAAATAAATATTAAGTGATTATGGAATATTTTTATACAATCTTGTAGTCTTGGAGTGAGTGATTTATTTATGTTAAACTGTTTTATTGCTTCTAATAAGAAACATAATGTTTTATTTTTTATATAAAAAATTAAACTATTGGTAGTATTTTGAATGTCTACGAGTTGCTACTAGCAAATTATTCAAGATAAATATTAGGTTATAAAATTTCCGAATTTTCTGAAATTAACATATAATTTTCATACAATATTAATATTTTTATAAATTAAAACGTGATCTTTTTTGACATATATACACTGACGTGCATAAGTCATCGCCTATGGGTAACAAGCAATTTATTGATTTAGTTCAATAAAGTCAATAAATTAAAAAAAAATATTTAATTAAAAATAAATATAATGTATATTATATTTATTATCAATTATTTTTTTTTTAATTTAACGACTTAATTGAATTATATTAATAAATTACATATGTTACCCATATGGCAATGACTTATACACGTAAGTGTATATACAGTAATACCCCGAAGTTACGCGATAGGTGGGACCGACGAAAATCGCGTAAGTCGGGATACA
Source organism: Neoneuromus ignobilis (assembly GCA_029203775.1). NCBI lineage: Eukaryota > Metazoa > Arthropoda > Insecta > Megaloptera > Corydalidae > Neoneuromus > Neoneuromus ignobilis. The sequence continues at coordinate 20,357,908 of CP092092.1, read as the reverse complement.
ACTTTGCATGGAAATATATTAAATTTTGTTTAATTGGGACCAAGGACTAACAAAAACACTAGTTTAGAAGAAAAATATTTAATGAAAATTGTAGTTCTTATACAAAATATTAAAAAAATAAATGAGTTATCTAAGACGAAGTTATTTCGATGTCGATGGCTTCATAAAATCTAACAAACTCATCTGAAGACACAATGTCTTCTTTTTTCACGTAGAATTTCTTCGTAGCAAATTAATAATTTTTTTATTCCTTGCTTTGTAGCTATAACACGTTTTTCGTTAGAGTCTATGTTTTCTAATATTTGTTAACCTTTTTCAATTAAGCCGAAAGCTTCTGTCAAGCTTGCAATTGCCATGTGCTTTTCTGATGAAAACGGGTTTGAGGTGTCAGATTTTTCAGTACCGTTTTGCTCACGCATCTCTATGAGCTCATCAATTGTCAGCTCCTGACTATGTAAATTCAAAAGCTCGCTGACATCAAAACCTTCGACTTCCAAATCTAATTGCCTAACAAGATTGACAACTTCTTCTATCACATGAGTGACATAATCAGTTTCTGACGTTGTTTCCATGTTAGCAATAATACCATGATGTTTACGAATTATGCTTGAGATCAAGGATTGAGCATTTTTCACAACTTCGAGAATTCTTTCTTTATCTTTTATGATTGTTCTTACTGTGGATTCTGGTAGCTCAAACTTCTTTGCCAATTCACAAATTTTCATTCTGCTATCAAAATCCTTGATAATGTTAAGTTTACATTCCAGAGATAACGTTTTTCTTTTCTTACTAGATGCAGAAGAATCAGATTTATTTCATTTGGACGACATAATTTTTTTAAAGGTTTAAAAACATGAAGCAAAATAATTTTAACTTTGTCACCATAGAGTGGGTTCGTGAATATAGAGTTTGCGCGAAACACATCCAGCAAAAGAAACACTGAAGGTACGTGTACAGTGAGGGACGAAGCGAGAGAGGAAAATTAAAAACCGCATAACTCCGAGTTCGTGTAAGTCGGGGAATGACTGTATACCACTTGTTGAATTCAATCTAATAATCTAATAGAGCAGTCTTAATTTTGCAATAAATTATTCATTTAAATTTCCGATTCAAATTTATTACTTAAACGCGCAATAAATTGTCCAAATTATACAAAGTGTTATAAAATTCTTATATTTTTCCTTAAAATCTCTATTTACGGGCTTCTATACACAAACTAGTTTCTATATAAAATATTTCGATCGAAAAATAAAATCTTGATAGACTAATGATCACGCTAGTATATCTACAAATATATACATACATTTTATATACATACACACACACACACACACACACACATATATATATATATATATATATATATGCATATGTATGTATTACAAACACATAATACGATTTAAATAATAAATGGCCAATAAAAAATAGTATTATTGTGAGTTAACATGCAACTGTAACATTTTTTCATTATGACTACAAACAACGGAATACATTAAAACCGAAGTCATTTACCCAGTAAGAATGACATATAGAAAAAAAAATAATGAATGAACGAAATAAGAGTTGTATATAATTTGTTCTTTTTAGAAAATATTTTAAATTATTCTCTATTTTGCAACAACTAAAACTGAAATATAAAAAGATATATCAAAATATTATTTTTTTCTTTTAATAAAATATAAGATATTTTCCTTAATAAATAAATACTCTTATTGTCATGCCAAGGCTTTGTAATACTCTGAAACATAAATAAGAATATTGTAATTTATTCACTTTATTGGACGTTTTAGTGTAATAAATTATGTTTCTAAGATAATTGAATATAAAACCGTCAACATTAGACCAAGGCTTATTACAACAGTGAATAAATTTATTCAAGTCGCTACTTGACAATGAGGGTATAATTTAATCGCAGATATATTTAACTTGGCACTTTTTTAGTTTAATACGAACAACTTAAACAATTTTCAAATAATTAATATAACTCAGAAAAGTGCTAAATCTTAATTAAAATGAATTTTAACAAATTTAAACATTATAGCAAACAAATATCATTTCTAAATTTTCTAAAAAATAATATTTGAGACTTTTACAAAAATTAATTACTCACTTCAATATAAGATTGTTATACTTTATAATACAGCACTATGATAATAAGTCACTGAAATGAGCATCAGTGAAAAAAGTAAACAATGAGTAACTATTGAACACTTTACAAAATCATTTGATGTTATAGGGAATGATTCATTTAAATAGAAAGTAAAAAATGATAGTAGCAACTTGAAACAACTAATATTTAGACACATAAAAATAAACGATTTAATCTAATAATATTTTTTTCTAGAAAAAATTGGGTTTGGGAATAAAATTAATTTATATAGTTTACTAATTTTAGTTTATAGTAATCTTCAAAGGATTATAGAATTTTCAAATTAGGATTCTATTCCTGCTCTTATTTATGTTGAAATGACAAGCAGATTTTTTTTCAAATTTTATTTTATTTTCAATATCACATTGAATGTTTCTGTTTAAAGATGCATGAGTTTCAGATTTTGTTCTTTAATTTCAAAATATTCACCATCATACTTTTCAAATATTCGATAATTTCAAATACATTTTTATAACCTACTTTACTTGATATCTTAATTAATTTTTGTTTACTCTTTTAAATAATATTTTTTTGTCTCATATTATAAAAAAAATACAGTACTGATGCACAAATATACTATTGCTTATTAAAGACATATTGTGCATTTTTTACACATAATGCTCTTCCATTATCGAGAAGAAAATATATTGAACAAGCAACAAAAGGGATATTGTTTATACATAAAAGGTGTCCAAATTTGAGGTTAGGAAATAAATTAGCTATTATTTGATGAAATGTCAAATATTGAACTGTTATTATTTAACATCTCTTTATTAAAAACTTAGAAAATTTCAATGATGAAATGTTACATGCCTGAACAACACATTTTAATAATGAAAATTCACTATAAAAATTGTGAAAATTTTAAAATGTCAATACATAAAATTCGTGCATCTTTTTCTCGTAATCAAGTACCTTCGGGACCTGCTATTCGTAACCTAATCGCGAAGTTTGAACAATTTGGTAGTTAGAGACCACAGACCAAAAACATATGCTCGTAGAGGTCGTTCAGCTGAAAATATCGCTGCTGTACGTGAAAGTGTTGAAGAAACCTCTCAAACAACGATTCATCGATGTTTATAGCAATTAAACATCACAAGAAGCACTTTTCATAACATTTTACAAAAAGATTTACATCTTCATGCATATAAAGTCTAGCTAACACAAGAACTGAACCCAGCCAATCATCATTTCCGTCATATGTTTGTTAATTGGTACCAAGAACAAAAACAAAAAATATTGAATTTTTGAACAAAATTATCTTAATGAATCGTATTTTCAATTAAATGGTTATATAAACAAACAAAATTGTCGCATGTGGGGTAGTAAAAATCCAAAAAGTATTGTTAAATAACAATGACATCCTCAAAAAGTCACTGTGTGGTGTGATTTATGAGCTGAAGGGATCATTGGTCCATATTTCTTTGAAAATGAGCAAGGTGTTCACGTCACAGTCAATCCGGTGCGTTACCAAAGAGCATGATAATAGATTTTCTATGGCCGGAACTTGAAGATATTGATATCAGTGGCATGTGGTTTAAACAGGATGATGCCAAAAGCCATATAACTTATGTGGCAATCGATTTACTCACAACCAAATTCAATGAACGTTTAATTTCTCGTAATGGTGATAATAACTGACCAATTAGATCTTGTGATTTAACACCATTAGACTTCTTCTTATGAAGTTATTTGAAAGATAAGGTTTATGCCAACAAAACAGCAACTATTTAAGAACTAAATGATGAAAATTGTGCAACTATAGCTGAAATACAGCTTCAGTTAATGCAAAGCGTGCTTCAAAATTTCAACAAAAGAGTAGATGTCTGCCCACGTGGTAAAACAAGCCATTTGGCTAACATTGTGTTCCATTCATAAATCCCATGTTTCTACTTTACATTGATACCAATAAACAGGATTTTTTTCTTTCAAAAACTGTATTTTATTGATAAATTACTTCCTAACCACAAATGTGAACATCTATTATATATATATATATATATATATATATATATATATATATATATATATATATATATATATATATATACATCCGTCCCTCAATTTACGCGGGACTTTTTACGCGAGTTTTTTTTACGCGGCAAATTATACCTCCTTTTACGCTGCATTTTTTATACGCGGTCAGATAGATTTCATTTTAAGTAATTTTTCATAGAATTTATTATATATCAGAGTGACGCAAATTCTTACTTGAACGTATAAAAGCACGATATAAATATACAAAAGGTCGATTGTTTTGAATTACAGTAGCGATAGTGACACCGAATAAAATTTATCTACTTTTATTTTCTAAAACGTCATTATTTTTTTGTTAAGCTATGTGAAATAAATATGTGTTTCTACAACTTTACTAACTTTTATTTCCAATACTTTTTCTATTGTACTGACAGACTCACTTTACGCGATTTTCATTCGTGTAAAACAAATCCACGTGGAATGGATACTTCACGTAAATTGGGACAGATGTGTGTGTGTATGTGTATACGAGGCTGTTTGATAAGTCCGTGTAAAAATAAAAACTGCTTCATTTTTTTGAATAAATCGTTTTTATTTTTCAACATAGTCTCCTTTTAGGCTTATACACTTCATCCAACGCTGCTCTGGTTTGTTGATCCCTTCCGAATAATAGGATTTGTCCAAGTCTGTAAAATAGTCATTCGTTCCTGCAATCACCTCCTCGTTCGAATAAAATCTTTCTCCCGCGAGCCATTTCTTCATATTAGGGAACAAATAATAGTCCGATGGAGCCAAGTCTGGAGAATAGGGGGGATGTGAAACGATTTGGAACCCTATTTCCATTAGTTTTGCGGCCAAAACTGCTGAGGTGTGAGCTGGTGCGTTGTCGTGATGAAAGAGGACTTTTTTGTGGGCTAATCGGGGACGTTTTTCTTGCTACTCGGTTTTCAAACGATCCAATAACAATGAATAATATGCACTGTAATGGTTTTACCCTTTTCCAAATAGTCGATAAAGATTATTCCTTGCGAATCCCAAAAAACAGTCGCCATAACCTTCCCGGCCGAAGGAATTGTCTTCGCCTTTTTCGGAGCAGATTCCCCCTTGATAACCCATTGTTTAGACTGCTCTTTGGTCTCAGGAGTGTAGTGATGTATCCATGTTTCATATACAGTCCTGCGGATTTCGCTGAAACAGCTGCAAACCGTTCTTGCAACACTTCACACGACCTCGTTTTTGGTCGATCGTGAGCAATCGCGGTACCCACCTGGCGGATAGCTTTTTCATGTCCAAATGTTGGTGCAAAATATTATGTACCCGTTCACACAAGATGCCTACAGCACTAGTAATCTCACGCACTTTCACTCTTCTGTCATCCATCACCATATCATGGATTTTATCAATGATTTCTGGAGTGGTGACCTCAACAGGGCGTCCAGAACGTTCAGCATCTTTTGTGCTCATATGGCCACTCCGCAAAATTTGAAACCACTTATAAACCGCACTAATCGAAGCTGCAGAGTCACCATAATGTTTATCAAGCTTCTGTTTAATCTCCTGAGGCGTTTTGCCTTTAATGAAGTAGTGTTTAATCAACACGCGAAATTCTTTTTCGTCCATTATTTGACAATCACTCGATTTCCTTGATTCCAACGATTGTCAAACACAAAGGAATAGACCGATATGGCTGAAACTTGATGTGTGTTCTTCCAAGAGGTGCTACTAATTAAAAATAACCTCGATATGCACCAGTGGTGCCATCTTTCGGAAATTACAGGGACTTATCAAACACCTCGTATATATATATATATATATATATATATATATATATATATATATATATATATATATATATATATAGATAGATAGATAGATAGATAGATAGATAGATAGATAGATAGATAGATATATATACACACAATACATACATACATATATTCATAAAATACATACATTCATATAAATAAACATACACACACATATATTATGTATTTTATGAATAATTAAAAACTAATGATTAATTTCTAAAAATTTCTATTTCCTGTTCACATGTTCTAGTTCATATTATTGTAATTTTACATCCGAAATTCCCCCAAGACTACTTTTTATTAAATCTAAGACAATCACCTACTTTGTGTGGCATTCAACCAAGTACTACAATAAAACAACACTGATAGCATCGTTACAGAACATAATTTCGGCGACCTTCACGTCTGAATTATAATAATCAATTTCACCATTTCAATATACAAATTAAAAAAATAAATTGTATACTACAAAAATCAATGATTAATTTTTTTACATTAAATAAATGATCGATATAAAATAAAAACAAAACATTGCATCCAAATCGTCTTATGCTAATAAATATTAAATAAGTAAGTTTTTATGTTATTTTTTTTGCAAACATTATATATATATATATATATATATATATATATATATATATATATATATATATATAATATATATGTATATTTCATGAAGTTAAACTAAAAAAAAATATTTATTTTTAAAACATTGGCTAACTTAAAACATCAACATCAATTTTATTTAAATAAATTTCCTTTTTTAACATATTTATTCACCTTAAATATATAAGCATTACCGTTAAAATAGATATTGGCAATAAAAAGAAATAACCACTGAACAGTAATTTGAAACAGTTACTGAACATTATCATAAAATAACTTTGTGAACAGATGTGAATGCATTCATGAAAACCTTAATGAAATTTGATTAATTTATAGTATAAATATTTTTAACAAATAAATCACTCATTTACGTAACAAATCTTTATAACTGAAGATACGCTTAAGTGAACAATAAAAGATACTGGGAATTTTTATAGAATTTCAATTTGGTGTATCGAAATGATTTCTTTGTGAGTGAAAAAATGAGTCACAATACAAAATCAATTTTATTACAGTTATATATTTTACTTCATATACAATAAAAGGGAGATCAATAAAAAAATGTTTAATGATGTTAATTATTAGACCAGCAAAATATTTTCTATGTCAACCATTTACATAATTTAATCAATTTGAACCAATATACATATGTATAATTAATCAGTTTAATACTAATTATTTTACTTTCATGCGTTTGGTATTTGAAAGAGATATACAGATAATATCGAACTTATGTTCAGTACGTTTTTGGCATACTGTCGAGTAAAATTAATCGTTCATCAGTTAAGAAAATGACATCACCGTCAAAAGAACTGATACGTTTGTTTATAGAAAACGACGGATTTCATACGTGTCAAGTATAATATTATTAACAGCGTAACAGGAAAAAAAAATTCGTAAATTATTAATTCGCAGCCGAATGAATCGTCAGCAGCTTAACGGTCGCATGTGTAACGGAAAAAGGTGTGTTTTTATTCATCAAAGCGTGGACGATGAAAAAATCACAAACGTGCTGCACACATGCGTGTAATTAAAAGCAAACGTCTTGAACGGATACCAAGTATGGGTAACATATCATGCGTATTAATGTCTAGTCTTTCAAACGCTCGCAAAATAAACAATGTCTGTTGTATGATAATTAGATAACTGACATCTGGTCTTACTCACTTTAGATAAATATACGGATAGGACAATATGATTTTTGAAATATCTATGTATTAACATTATCTATGCACACATATTATCATCAACAACATCATCCTGTTAGATTAAGAACTCTCCTAAAATGTTCCACTTCGACTGAACTAATAACTCTTCCTCTTCTAGTTCATTCCAACGAATTCTCTCAATTTCTATCTCATCTATCCATAAATTTCTTCCTGAACCTTCTTATATATATATCTAGTTTTCCAATCAATGACTTCCCTTGTCCATCAATAATCCCCTCTTCTTAATATACGGCCAATCCATTTTCATTTCAAACTTTTCACTTTTGCCATAATACCTATAATTTTTGTTTTCTTTCTGATCCATTCATTTCTCTTCCTATCTTATCGTGTTATTTCTGATATACATCTTTCCATGCTTCTTTTTGTTGTCTGTAGCCGGTCAATTATTCTAACATTCAAGACTCATCTTTCACTGTCATATGTAAGAACAAGTAGGATGATTAATCAGAAACTTTTCTTTTTAAACATAAAAGAATATCCGACTTCATAATATGCAAATTTGTTCCGAACTGACAACATCCCATTTTTACTCTCCTTTTTATTTTATTTATAAATGTTTCTTTGGTGTTAATGAGTTGTCCCAGATATACATAATTTTCAACTTCTATATCTATTCTTTTTAATTCGATATATACACACACACAAGTTATATGAAATACATGTAACTTTCCCAAGGTTGTTCCCACATTAACAACTTACATAATTCATATGTTAATTGTTGACGAATAAGTCCGTTAGTCATTATTTAAACCGATAATAAACACGACAATCAATTTCTGATTGTCAATAAAGTACTACGGTAATGAGAACTAGAGGTTTCTTTGTTACTTGTTACAAATAATAAAATCAGTTCTCGAGTCGATATGCTAGAAGTAACATCTAATTCTAGCAATGAAACGAAAGAACTCCTCGAGTCACAGTTGGTGGCTGATGGATTGTTTATTTGATTGTGATTGATTGATAGATTGATGAAAAATAAATGTGTTTTCTTTAAAAATTGTGATTGCAATTATTTAAAATAAAACTCACACACATACATACATACATACATATATATATATATATATATATATATATATATATATATATATATATATATATATTAGGTTGATATATAAATTAGTCCCACTTTTTATGCAAAAATTAAAGAAAAAAATTATTTACTAAAAATTACATTTAATCAAAATAGTATGTGTCATTCTGTTGGATAACCTTTCTTCATCTCTCTGATAACTGTATAATCCCGCACTCATGGAAGTTTTGGGTATCTGGCTAAAGAACTGATCCAGCTGACTTTTCAAGTCTTCCAAGAAACAAAAGTTGTTACCACTTAAGCTATTTTGAAGTGATCTAAATATATGGTAGTCGGAGAGTGCAAGGTCGGGAAAGTATGGTGGATAGACCAAAACATCCCAGTCAAGTTGTAAAAGTTTGTATTGGAGGGCCAAAGACACGTGTGGTCTAGTATTGTCTTGATTGAACGCAGTACCCTTTCTGTTGACTGATTTAAGCCGCTTCTGGTCGATTTCTCGCTTTAATTCACTTAGTTGTGAACAGTATTTCTTCGAATTAATAGTCTGGTTTTCAAGTAACAGCTCATAATAAATGATTCCCTTCCAGTCCCACACCAAATGCATAGCATAACCTTCTTCGGATGTAAACTGGCTTTGGCGCTGGTTGAAGGGGTATTTTCGCACTTAGACCATGATCCTTACGTTTAACATTATTATACAGAATCCATTTTTCATCACCAGTAACCATCCGCTTTAAAAATGGATCGATTCCGTTGCGCTTCAATAGATAATCGCAAGCAGAAATTCGGTCTATCAAATTTTTCTCCGTTTACTTGTGCAGCATCCATACATCAACCTTTCTAACCATTCTAAGTTGACGTAATCGCTGACTGGCACTGTTGACTGGTTGATTCCAAGAATTTCTCTGATCTCTCGAGTTGTTCTATGCCGATCACTTTCAATTAAGGCCAATATTTCGTCGCCATTAACCTTAGTCGGTCGTCCAGAAGGTGGTGCATTTCTAAGATTAAAATTGTTTTCAAGAAACTTTCTCAACCACTTACAGCACGTGGAATCGTCAACGTCATCCTCGCCGTACATAGCACATATCTTTTTTTACCTCTAGGAAGCATTCTTGTCTTTCCGGAAATAAAAAAGCATAATATATTGAAAATTCTCCTTTTTTCTGCCATTTTAATGCTTAAAAATGTAAAAAAAACAACCAAATAACACAATTTTTTCCCAAGTACTTGCTGAAATTCCTTCTTTCAAACAACATCAAAACTTTATGCGTGTGAAGTTAATAACACTTCGGTTGTACGATATAACTCCATCTAACGCCAAAAACAGGACGGACTTATGCATCAACCCAATATTTTCACATACGATGAATTCAATACATTTTGAACCAATTTTTAAAAACCATGATAATTCCTCTTTGAAACACTCTCATTGTTCTAAGGACATTATTTAAAACTACAAAATATATCTATTTCCACGAAAGTGGTCAAAATAACTAGTTTTTTTAAAAAATACATAATTCCCAAATTATTATTTTGGAATCTACAAGTATAAAAAGGAATTGAAAGACACTTATGAGCTGATAAAATAGAGACATGAGAAAAGAACAGAAAAGCATTAGATCGCTGGAAGTGGGAAGTTATGAGTACAACCTTCATTCATCAATAGATATAAGGAGACCAATGATAATTATAATATAAGTTGTTACAAAAATAACAAAGTAACCGAAAGGATATTGAATAGCAGTATTTCTTAACTTTACAAATCACGAAAGGATATCATCTATTATTACTGCTATGAAAAATAACTAAACATCACAATTAAAGAAAAATAACGAAAGCGAATGAATAGAAAAGAAGATAAATTCTACAACAATACTCGCTTTCATATATTTTTAAGAACTAGAAAGTATGAAACAAACTAGAAAGGGAAGTAATGAATTATCCTTCATACAATTCGTAACCACACACCATCAAACTATCATCGATTCAAGTCCTTGTAATTTTTTTTAAATAAAAAAATCAAAACTGTTATGAATCATTTTTATTTTATAAACAAATCTAATTTCATTGTCCACACATAGCGTTTTCAAATACTAAGAAAAACGAATATATTTAACTAAATGCATATTATGACACGTCACGAAGTTTCCATGAATTCTAGATGCTTTTATGACAGTCATAAATATATCTAACAGACTAAAGCACTAAGTGAAACATTAAATAAAAATAAATACATAATGATACAGTCCAATGATTAAATAAATATAATACAAGGTAATTTTGTATATAAGGCTCTAATTAAAGAAACGCGCAGAAAAATTACGATTTTATTTTAAAATAATTCAGTGCAAACATCGAACAATTATAAATACATATATTTATCAAACACTAAATACACATATTGATGACAAATTTATTTTTATAATTAATACGTTCTTGGTGTTAATTAGTATTTCATATTTGTTATAATGTATTCAAATTAAATAAACGATAAAATAACACATTGAAAATATTATTTATATTAAAGAAAATGAAAACGAACAAAAGAAATTCAAAAAATATAAACAGTACTAAGGTTATTAACCTCTTCAGATATAGTGACACATATGTATGTTTATGTTTTTTTAAATCAAGCAGTCGACAAAGTTATTATTAAAATTACTATTATATGAATAATTCCTGAACGGAAAAAGATCAATATTTATACAAGAGATAGACAGGTAAAATTACATAGTACTAAAATATATTAACCATCTTTTTATAATTCTTAAAATATCTTTACTATTCAATACTATGTTTACGGACGTTTCATGTACGAGGTGTGATCAAAAAGTAAGGTGAATTTTGAAATTTAGCGGGCTACATCCGTTCGATCTTCGATTTTTTTATTTGGTTATGTTGGTACACTCGTCTCGAATATATGTTCCAAATTTCAGCATGTAGCATGTTTAGTTTGTTGGTGAGAAGCATAAAAGTTAGAAGTGTTTAGCAGGCTCCATGATTTTCTGCTGTCGAAAATCATGGATCAAAGAGTTTGCATTAAATTTTGTGTGAAAAATGGAATCAAGTGCTCCAAAACACTTGAAATGTTGAAAGTGACATACGATGAGTCTACTTTAAGCCAAAAAAATATTTACAAGTGGTATAAACTCTTCCAAGAAGGCCGAGAAGACACCAACGACGAACCTCGTTCTGGACGCCCCAGCACGTCAACAACTTATGAGAACGTTGAAGAAGTGAAGAAAATAGTGTTGGCGAATCATCGATTTACCATTAGAGAAATTGCTGATGATATTGGCATCTCGTTTGGTTCGTGCCAATCAATTTTAACGGGTGTTTTAGACATGAGACGTGTGTCAGCGAAGTTTGTTCCGAAATTGCTCAATTTCGACCAAAAGAACCGTCGCATGAGCATCGCCCAAGAGCTATTGAATGACGTCAACGACGACCCAGATTTACTCGACAGGGTCATAACAGGTGACGAAACATGGGTATACGGTTATGACGTCGAAACTAAGACTCAATCGTCCCAGTGGAGGCATTCCGGATCACCAAGACCAAAAAAAGCACGCCAAGTTCGATCAAATGTGAAGGTTTTGCTTACAGTTTTCTTTGATTGCAGGGGCGTTGTGGTAAGTTCTTGCCACAGGGTAGAACAGTAAATAAGGTATATTACCTGAAGTTATGCGCAATTTGCGCGAAGCAATCCGCCAGAAACGTCCGAATTTGTGGAAGAACAAAAATTGGCTTTTGCACCATGATAACGCCCCTGCTCACACATCGTTGCTTGTGCGCGAATTTTTGGCTAAAACCAACACACTAATGATGCCGCAGGCACCGTATTCCCCAGACCTGGCCCCCTGTGACTTCTTCTTGTTCCCGAAACTGAAGAGACCCATGAAAGGACGGCGTTTTGCAACGATTGAGGAAATAAAGACGGCATCAAAAGAGGAACTGAACAAGATCACAAAAAATGATTTTTTGAAATGCTTTGAGGATTGGAAAAAGCGTTGGCACAAGTGCATTATATCCGAGGGGGATTACTTTGAAGGGGACAAAATAAAAATTGATGAATAAATAAATATTCTTTGAAAAAAATAAAAATTCACCTTATTTTTTGATCACACCTCGTATATCTATCACTAAGGATACGCGTCAATTTGACGCATGAATAAAATCATACATTTTCTTTAAAAAAACAACAATTATACAGTATTAACTTATAAATGAAACTATAAGATATACATTTATATAAAATTTATAATATTTAACATTATATAACATTACATTTATTCCGTGTATCTTTTACACATATACTGGTAAAAAAATTATCAGTTGTTATATTCCTGCCTTGATGTAAATATGATTCGGCTAACTTTAAAACTACAAATTCGCCCAAAAGTGTTGAAGTTCGCATTTCATCTTTGTCCAGATTAGGGAAACCATTTTTTAGATATTTTGAATTTACATCTACTGTCAACCAAAACTTTATGCCAAATTTATGTGGCTTATTTAGCATATATTGCATGAATCTGCATCGGATTTTCGTAGGGAACATTTGCTCTTCTATTGAAATATTTTCATGAGGTTTATAACAGGATTTACTATTATGTATAAATTTGTTCCATATTTCAGATATCAATGTAAATATATCTGTACATAAACGTTCGGATCGTTCTGTACTTTTATCAAATCATATGAATCGAAGAATTTGCGAAAATTGATCTCTAAGCATTGTGCTCGAGAAAAAAGCGGGTCCCCATTTCTTCGACCATAAATAAAAATCTTTTAGTGACTTTCCTTCATATGCTTCCCGAGTATACCAAATTTCCTTTTCTGTATCAGGGTTTTTCAACTAGCATTAATGCTTATTTTACGATCGCGTCAAATTGACACGTATCGTAGAGATAGGTATACCACATACATAATTTCTAAATTAAAAAGCTTTGAAGAAAATGAATTTCGCTATTTTATTTTTCTCGTTAAATGGATAAAAGTCAGTACAAGTGGTAGAAGAAAAATATAAACGGTTTCTGTAAATTCCCTCATGAAATTCGAAATGCGTCAAAATGACGCATCCCGTAAACCTAGTGTTAAATAGTACATGAAACATATTTATCTACCAAAATCATGTAAATTTTCGAACGAATTTACAATATTTATACTCACTGGTTAGAAATCTGTAAAATGTATGCATTTGTGTATACTGATGTATAATTTTTAAATGTACAAGTATGTCAATTTTATCAATTCTTGTATTAGTGACTGTAAATTTTAAATATTATACACTTTGATGTTTATCCGCACTTCAATGGAAATACCATCAAAATAATGATATAAAATAGTTATATAGATAAGAATAAAAATAAATTATTAAGAAAAATATTATGATTTCTAAATATATATTGAATGCATAACATTGTAAAAACATAAATTTCCCTGTTAATAAAAAAAAGTTAAAAACGTAATACTTCTCGACAAATCTGCGAGTCAAAAAATCATTGCATCCGAATAAAAAGGCATCGCACAACATTACACACATCATCGTCGTCGGATTTCATCCTTAACGTTATTAAACATTTATCTGACTTACGTCTTCACTCCGCGTGGCTCTAAACAGGTGGCAGTAAAGTAATGGATTGGTTGGATCACGCAACAGGTACATAAACGAACGACTGTCGGTAGCGGCGCGTGAAAATCGTACCATGTGTTCGACATTGTGCGTGAACTGCTGCTCGAAGTTCGTATCGTATGCTTGTAGCGTGCCATCTTCGACGCCCACACATATCTGCAAACAATATATTGGATTTATTAAAACGTGTCATGAATTCATTCGACTCGAGAAAAACTATATCTATAAATCAAACATAACATGTCACAGAAATATAATATATATGCATGCATAGGCACACAACACACACACACACACACACACACACACATATATATATATATATATATATATATATATATATATATATATATATATATATATATATATATATGTACATAGAGAGAGAAGAGAAAAAGAGATTCCCTGAAGTCTGAAATTTTTCATTTAGTACTAATGCAATGTTTCACTTTTAAGATTTTTGCACACCTTATACATACACACACACACTTATATATATATATATATATATATATATATATATATATACAAGTAACTCCCGTACAACACGGTATTTCTATAACACGGTTTCGCTCTAACACGGTTCGAGAATTGGGAAAGTCCTCATACAACACGACAACCCAGAACACGGTTTCACTCTAACACAGTTTAAGAATTAGATTAATCCCCGTGCAACGCTTAAAGTTTTTAAGAACAAAATTCGAAATTAAGGAAATCCCGTACAACACAGAATGAAATAAGAGCTTTTAAGGGCACAAGATATTCATTGGAAATTTTTCATTTGAGCGTGTATGTCGTATCAGATTTTCCTGTAGAATTTTGAAATTTATTAGAATTTAAAATTCATTTTGTTCGTGGGGTATTGAGTACATTTTAAAACTTTGTGTTTTTCTTTTTACTACATTATACATAGATTAAAAATTTTCGGGTGCGTATTATTCAACCTTTTTTAGAAATGGTAATTATGTTTTTCATTTTTGTGAATTAATTTGTAGCCCTGAACTATGTCTGGCGAAAATAAAAAAATATCTTTACAAAGACATTTCATCTCGCTAGAACAAAAATTACAGATTTTACTCTCAGCTAAAAGCAAGCAATCTAAAATAACAGATTTTTTGCGAAAAGTAGAGCATAAAATTCGAGATAATGCTGAAGAAAGTTTAGAGGATAAGGATATCTTGTCAAAAAAAAAAAACGCCCTTCGTTAATGGTGCTTATTAATGATGACAAAGAAAACATTATTTAATACATATTAATATGTAATACTTTTGATGAAAATTGCTTTAATAAATATATTTCTCCTAATTATAAAAATATAATAGTATGTTTTTCTAATTTTTGAAACCTAATTTCCTTTTTTGCATTAGTTCTTTGTTTCGTATAACACAACATTTTTTTAGGAACGTAACAACCGTGTTATACGAGGGTTACCTGTATATATATATATATATATATATATATATATATATATATATATATATATATATATATTTATATATACATGTAGAATGTTCAAAAAGTTCCTGGAAAATGGTTATTATTGGTAAACGAAATAATATATTTCTAATTAGTTGATGCGAGTGTAAACCTGTTTAGACTTGTGTTATCAGGTATTCACGACAGTGTAGTACGTTACTTAGGCGTGGTATTTGTCAGTTTGATATCACCTTTGCATCTGGATTCGGTTAAAATTGAAGTACGCGTTAATATTAAATTCCTATTTAAATAAAGATGGGAAAAACATATTATTAAAGCTATCATAGATGTTCATGGAATTAATGCACCAAAGAAAACCATTCCTTATAAATGGATTAATTGTTTTACTAAAGATCGAGAGAACATCAAAGATGACAGTCGTAGAAGGAGACCGTCAACTTCCGTTTCTAAAGAAAATATTTGTGCTGTAGAAACTTCAGTAAATAGGAATAATCGAAGAACAATACAAATGATAGCTCAGATTGTAGGCATAGACGTAGGATCAACACAGAGCATTCTGAAATAAGCTCTTATCGCGATGGGTGCCAAATTGTTGCACGAAGATCAGCTGGCATTGCAAGCTGACTACTCGTTTCAATTTTTAAATAAATTTAACGTCGATCTGATGCTTTTCTAAACAAGTTTGTCACGGGTGACGAAACTTGAATCTACCAGTTTGATCTCGAAAGCAAGCAACGATCAAAACAATGGTTACCAAGGGATTCAAGTACTCCCATAAAGACTAAAGCAGAAAGATTGGCTATGAAAGTAATGGCCATTATTTTCTGGGATTCTAATGGAATGTTGCTCATAAATTTTCTTAAAGGTCTAAGAACAAAACTGCAAGTTATTATGAAACAGTTTTAAGAAAACTACATGCAGTTTAAAAGAAAAACGGCCCGGAAAAATACATCAGCGCGTCTTGTTTCACCGTAATAACATCTCGACTGACTACATGTTCTACCAGGGCAGTATTGCGTGAATACCTATGGAAGATTTTACCGCACCCTCCATATAATCCAGATTTAGCACCATTAGATTTTTTATATTCCCTAATTTAAAAAAATACATTAAAGGCGTTCGCTTAGAGTCGACAAATGAAGTGAAATTTTTTGTATGGAAGTGGCTAGAATCAAAGAGCATTGATATCAATTTTCTGTTCCATTCCAATACTTTTTTTAAAAAAACGAATTATTTATAATATGACTCAAAACAATAAATATTAAACAAAGATGGAGAAAAATCACAATCATATATTACTTATAGTATTTATTAACACATTACGGCCCGCAGTATTTCGCGCTAGACTTCATCTAGAATCCGGCGAATTTCGCAAAAAATGCATAAAAATAACTTCTTCATAAAATCGATGTAATTCTTAAACCAATGAACATTTTGAAATGAAATTTCATATCTGCCTATAAAAGAGTTCGATACATAGATATATGTAAATATAATAGTGGTTTTCAATCTGTAATGAATGTACCAGCGTGATAAAGTACAAAAAAAAGATGCTTTATAATAAACATAGTTTATTATAAAAAAACACTTTTTAGCGTAAAAAAACATCTAGAAGAGATAAAAATATGATAAATTACGTCAAGCATATAATCAATATACAGAAGATGTTAGAAAAAAAAATAAGAGAGCCAATTTCGATTTTATTCCAAAAAAACAGAACTTTGCTAGAGATAGAGATTACTTTATTTAAAATATCTAAAATATTTTTCATAATTTTTATAATTTACCAATATTTTGAATATATACACCATCATCTTTTGATGGAATAAGAAAAAATATAGATTGTATATATATATATTTTTTTTTTTTTGGCGTCAAAAGTTCATACAACGAAACACGCATTAACGCGTGAACGGACTTACAGTAGTCCAACACGAAACACACGTTTATGCGTGAACGCGCGTTAATTTAAGATGAGATACAATCTGGAACTTTTTTAATACTTGTTTATAAATCATCAAGTAATAACAAAGTCATACTAATTTAATTCAAAACAAAAATATCATTAATCTTTCAACTGTCTTAAATTCATTTAAAATCATAAATACTTACAATATTAAAATAAAAAATATTGAATAAATTAATCAGTAAATATTACTTCGATATATTTCTGAAGACATGTGTGAATGATTAGTTTAACATTTTTTTACACATAAATATACATTAAATTCCAATTAAATATAAAACTGGGATAACAAGAATATATTACTTTATTACAGAAAACGCAGTAATAGTTTAAAAAAAATAAACTCATATAATATGCAACAATCATTTTATCGCAATATTTTATGTAATTTCTTTCTTTCATAAAAAATATGCACATTGAACAAACATCTAATTGACATTGTTGACAATGATTAGTCAAGGAAAACAATTAGTCAAGGAAATAATAAAAAATATCATTTTATTACAGTAGCAAGGAAAAATCCTACGTCAAAAAATGTTGACCAATCATAGTAAAGTGGTCATACACAATTTAACAAATTTATATATAGTTAGTCAAAACAAACCTTCCAACATATAACTTATTTCTGATTAATACCTAATTTACTTATTATTGTATATAATTAATTATTTAACGATTTTCTTTTGGAATGTGTAAAAAGATATTAATGTCTGCCAACTTTTATGGTAGATAAAAAGAATTAAATCCAAATGTGCATATTTAAATATAAGTATTTATACAATCGTGTAATAAAATCGAACCAAAAAAGTCTGCATCAATTTTCATTGTTTTTCAACAAAAGCAATTTTTAAATCTACTTCAACTAGTTCTACTAACATATTTTAGTAAAAAATACATTATGAAATCATCATCGGATTGAAATCATTGAATCAATGAGGGTTATATTCAAATTACTAAAAATTCTAAGAAAAAAATATCTGTAAAAACTAGGAAATTGATTGTTAAGACATATTCGTCGGCTAACTTTTTGCACCGCCATTCACCAAATGCCGACATTTTTTGACACTATCTACAGAAATGATATGGTCTATATAAAACTAATGTAACTTGTTAGAAATCATATATTTTTTAGTGAAATCTTGGAAAATGATATAAAACAAATTTATCTTTATATATAAATTTTTATTTTTTTTTGGCTTTCCTTAGTTAAAAAACAATTAAATTCATAAAAAAGTTTAAATGAATTTCTAAAACCACAAAATTACTATTCTCTTTTTTTAGATGAAGTACATTATTTTTGAGTCTTTAATTTTATAAATAATTAATAATTTTTCAGTGAATGGTACTGTTCAAAACATGTGCCAGTATGAAGGGGAATGTTGCAAAAGTCACATACTGTCACTATCATTATTATTAAAATTAGTTTGTGAAAAATCTGCCTCACAATCAGATAAAATGCCTGTATATATTTCATTTTTGTCCTCCATTTTAGGTATATTTTATTATTTGATAAGAAAGGATAAAAAAATTAACAATAATACAACTAAATTTGTTTAGTTATTCGAACACCCGAGTGCTTAAACTTTGAATAAAATTCTTTTATACCCAATACTGACTTATACAATTTTACTTTGTTTTTGATTACATTTGCACCGTTATGCGATGCAACTGAAGCTAAAATCAGTTCTCTCATGGCATTATCTCTGTTTGGTTAAAATTATAATTTAATATACTCAGAATTAAGAGAACAAAAATCAATTATTGTCTGTAATATACAAATGACGAATTTTCGTCATTTGGCTGTGGGTGATTCTCTGGAAGATGACGAATTTTCGTCAAGCGGACGAATATGTGTTAAGTTATGAAATGAAGGTAAAACATTAAGATAAATTGAGAAATTGTATTTGTCAATTCAGCGTGTGATGGATAATTTTAAGACAATAAAACAGTTATTTCTAAAAATCGTTTCAGACGCTCGAAAACACTCATAATTCGTTAAGAATGTTAAGAATCTTAAAAAAAATAATCTAAAAATAAATCCACAGAAAAAGAAACGAAAATTTCAAACTCATTTAGTAAAACGAACCTAAATATCCTTAAAAATGTAGGGTATTTTAGTTGTTCAGTCTAAAAAAATGCATTCAAGTATTAATAGAGAAAAAGTTAGAAGGTCGCTAAGAAATATGTACATCTAGGATGAAATTATTTTTACAGAAGAAAGCAATTTTATATTTTTTTAAAAAAATTACGTAGAAAAAAACGGTGAAGGACAGAACAAAGAGAATTTACTTTTAACTATTAACCACGGTAGAAATGTTAATTTTTTTGGGTACATAATGGCTGCAGGGGTTGAAATATTACAGTTAAGTTAATTCGCAATAAATGAATGTAATTACTTAAATATTTTCAAAAGCAATTTATTTTACAATGTTAACAAATTGGGTCTTGGAAATTATTATATTTTCCAGCAAGATAACATTGCACTTATATTGTAAAGATGTGGCCGGTACACAATGTTCCTAAATAATTCGAGACACTTCCTCAGTCACCCAACCCTAATTCTATAGAGCAGTGATTCTTAACCTGAGGTGCGAGAAAGTATTTCCAGGAGTGTAAAGAAGTTTCTAAATTGAAAATAAGAAAATAATAACTATACTTGAAATTGCAATACACCTCCAACAATGAAGAATCATTTCATGGATACTTTAACGCGGAAAATATTATCCAAGTTCAGAGATGGATATTGGATCCATTTCTATTTGATCCAAATTCGATGGACGACAGCGATTTAATAAAAGATGACCTTATTGAAATTCGAGCCAATGCACGTATTCAAATGGAATTTGAAAAACTGAACTTAGAACAATTCTGGTGTACACAGTTAGAACCTTATCCACAGTTGGCAAAAACAGAATTGCAAACACTTTTACTATTTGCCACCACCTACCTGTGTGAGATGGGATTTTCATCACTTTTGCACATAAAAACAAAAGCCAGAAATCGCTTAAGTGCAAGTGATGACTTACGTGTGGCTCTTTAAAAAAAAGCCTTGTTTCAAAAGTATTATTATGAATAAACAACAACGTAGGCCCCTGGAATTAAAAATTGGGATATTGTTTTGTATGTATACGTAAATGTATGTGTTTATTTTTTAATAAAAAAATGATCTTGCAATAGGTGTAATTTCCCAATTAAAGATATAGAAACACATTGTTCAAGGGGGTGCGAGAACTTATTTTTAGATTCAAGGGGGTGGTTAAAAAGGTTACGATCATTAAAAAGGTTATGAACCACTGCTATAGAGCAACTATGAGAAGTTTTCCAAAAGTTTAAAAAAAAATATTATAGAATAATAAAGTAAGTTTGGCTCTAATTATATTTTAAAATTAGTATGATTGATGCCAAACAATTTAAAGGACGTTATCTATTAAAAAGAAGAAAATTGTCTAGAAGAAAATTAATTTAATTTTTTTCCAAATTTTACAACTTTTTAGTTATTGTATGTAAAATTTTTGGGTTATATTTTTGTACTGTAATAAATTATTGTTTTTTCCAAAATTACTAAAATGTAAAAATTGTTTTATTTTAATAGTTTACAAAAATAATCAAAATAAAGATGAATTTTTAAACTTTTATTTCATTTTTTTCACTATATTCTTTCGATACAGATATATGCAAACTTTTTTGATTATACATATATATATATATATATATATATATATATATATATATATATATATGTTAAAAAAATTGGGAAAGAAATAAACTCGAAAACTCTAATAAGATACATAAGAAAGTACCTTCTTGAAACTAAGTATAGAGTAAGAATTCCACAAAAAAAATGTTAATAAAACTAACCAGAAAAAAAAAACATAAAAGAGATTTATAAGCAAGAATAGGAAATTTTATAACACAATTATAGTTCTAAATAGAAGTAAATTTAATATATTTATTTCAAATGTTATAATTTTATTATTGAGAAAGTCACGTACTAAATGGACCCATAAGTGCAGAAGTGTTAATATAATAAATGGTATGGTATTGTATGAATATAGAGAAATATGTATTTATTGAGAATATAATAAATAAAAAGAACATTATCTATTATAAGAAAATTTAAAAACAAGCGTGGAACATTTGCATTTAAGTAAAGACAGACTACTATTTACAGCAGGACAATGATCCTAAATATAAAGGGTACAATGTCCACCAAATTTCTCATCTATAATATTAATAATCTTTTAAGAACTTCTTTCTAATTATCCAACTTTAACCTTATACGGCATCTTTATTTAGCTAAAGGTGACCTAAAGGATACTTTCTTAAAGAAAAAAATAAAATTAAATCAGATGTTTCTGAAAATTTAGTATTATCAATAAAATCCGATTAAAAGAGATACAAAATAAAAGATTTCCTACAAAATATTAAAATAAAAATATAAGGCTTAAATGGTGTTTAAAATTTTACTGTTTTCACTTTTATCCGCGTTTAAAAAATGATTTTTAATATAAATATTGTGGTAATTTTCTGATATTCTTATTTAACTTAATATATATATATATATATATATATATATATATATATATATATATATATATATTAAATAAAGATTCTATTAATAATATAATCTAATTTGGCACAAGCATTTCCTTCAAAATAGATTAAGCAAATAATCGACAACAAATACAAAGAATGTGTGTTTAAGTACAATTAATCTTAATGGCTTGAGAATTTCTCGTCGTATACCAATCAGTAAGTAATTTGTGAACAACCTACGTTAATTTATCTTTCAGGAACTAAACATCCAACTGCGAATGAGCGATGAAAGCAGTAATGCGAAAACTGTCAAAGTTCAGTGGAAATTTTACGCGTAAATTTTTTCAGAACACATGAAGCCGTCAAACTTGTCTTTAACCGAAAGTTTTTACACCAGTTTTTTTTAAAAAAATCTATTAAGTATTTTATAAGTGTTTAATTTTTTTATTAGCGAAAATGACAATAAAAAATTGTTCGCCATTGAAGTATGCGAAATAAATAAAATCCGATTTTTATCCTAGAAAAAAAATAATTAGTTATAATTTTTCAAGTACGACTACTATTTTTCATAAAAAAATAAACTTGATAACAACCACAAAAACTTACAGAAAAAATTAATGGTACAAAAACAAAATGACTATATTAATTAGACACTATTAAAAATAATAGACGAGAAAATTATAATGAACTTCTATTGATATTTAAATATGTCATACAATGTTATCGATTGTTATTAAAAAATTATACTTCAGTAAATAATGTTATAGAATTATTTTTATAATAATTATTTACTAGTCAATTATATTCACGTGTATGTTATAATCACGATGTTAAAGATGAATGCTAATAAGCTTAACTGTTTATCATGGTCAAGGTGATTTTATTATTGAAATGTTTTGAAAATATATAGATACATTTATTACGTACGAACATATACGTACACAATTTTATATTCGAAACCTTGATATTGTACAGCACTATAATTTTTTGTAAAGAATAAACTCAGATGGAATGTGTTGCAATTATAATTTAAATATATACACATGGACTTACATAAAATATATTATATGATTTTATACCGTTTCAATTTTGAAACATTAATCGATAGACTGTATTGCGATAACAGGTTTCAAAATCTACAATTTGTTTGAATTTTAAAAAATAATTTATACTTCAATAAGTAATAAAGTATATTTTTTTATAATTTTTTTACTAAATACCGTATCATTAAAACATGTTTATTTCCAGTACAAACATGATTAAAACACAATATAAAAATATTAAATAATGAGCATATGCCGCATTATAATAGAGAAAAAAGTAATCATACATTAAAGAAGAAAATAAAATAAAAACAAGAAAATCTGCGATGAAACTATTTCCATTCAAGCTAAATAAAATATCATGTATGTCTTCTTTATTAATTGATTTTCGGTATTTCATAAAATCATACTAAAAATAAATTGTGCTTAAGTAAAATGTGTACAATAAGTGTTAAACGCAGGGAATTAAGCATTTAAAGGATTTTTTATAAAATCACATAATAAGAGAAAATCTTTACGAAAAATTAAGAATTTATTTTCAAAAAGTCACCCTATTGTACAAAATATCCATAAATATAAACGAACAGTATTGGTAGAAAAACACCATATATTAGCCATGTCCTCAAAATTAGAAAACATAGATTTGAGGGATATCAAAAAAAAAAATTCTCTTAAGACTTTCACAAAAATAGTAACAGGACTAAAAGATGCTATTAGCAATGACATAACACAAAAAAATGATAAATAATATGGAAAGAAACAATGTTATAGGTATTTTCAGCAAGGAAAAACTTTCATAAACAAGTTGAATAGGAAGTTTTGCGGCCACAACTGCTGAGGTGTGAGCTGGTGCGTTGTCGTGTATGGAAAGAGGACTTTTTGTGGGCTAATCAAGAAGGGACGTTTTTCGTGATGAATAAAGCAAAAGGTTATAGTTCATAAAAACGTACCTCCACAAGTCAAAATAGATGTGGAAAAGGGTTTCATTTCCTAACGAAAGTAAATACAAACTCTGGAGATCTGATTAGACGAAGAAAAGTTTGTAAACAGAAAATTACTGCCCTCTTGAAAGAAAAGTTACAACCGTTAAGCATGGTAGTAATATTTTTCTAGTATGGGAATGTATGATAGTAGTTGGAATAGGAATCTTATCTTCATCGACATAAAAATGGGCCAATATATCTATTGAAAAATATTAAGCGATAATCTTAGTCAAGTACCTACTAAAATATTTTTTAAATTCTCCTCCAAAATATTTTATACAATTTAAGTTCGATGATTAAGAAAGTGTTCAGAATTATTTTAGTACACTATACTAAACCAAATCCATCCTTTTTTTAACCCGGTACTCAAGGTCATTATTTTATTGTAATACAGGTTGACTTTCTAATCATAATCTTTGTACACCTGCCTTTAAATCGCATTTCAAAATATTGATATAAACAAACTGATCTATTTTATATTCAGTAAAACCAAGCTTCTTATCAGCATCTATGTTTAAATATACTGATAGTAATTTAAAACAAAATGCAGAGAAACTGAATTTAGATAACACTAAGTATTACTAAGACAATGACTACAAGTACAAATTCCATAAAGTGCATGTTTGGTTGTTATATAGATATCCAAAAGTAATCGAGATACAACCCCAATTACTCGATCTTAAGGGAGTATTCTAGTCTAGAATTTCGAAAAAATCGATTTTTTGCATGTTTTCAAAGCTTAGACCTTTAAGAATATGTCCTTAAGAATATTTTTCGAAATTCGAATTATTTTCGAAGTTATAGCTATTTTTGTGACGCGCCAACCAATACGGCCTGGCCGGAACGAATCAACTTTAAACGCGTTTTTCTCGAAAATACTTTTTTCGATACGGTTGACATGATATCTCAAGTTCTAATGGACCGATTTACTTGAAATTTGGTACAGAGCTTCTCAATATAACAGTGATTGCCACAGCCTAGGATTTTTTGAAAATTTTGTTTTTTACTATTTTTAAAAAATTCCGAAAGTTGAAAAAAATAGGGCAAAAAAATGACTGTATTTCACACTGCCATTTTGCAAAAAGAAAAAAATTAATTTCCCTAGGCGGGAATACTACTACAACCTTCTTTTTCAATAATTTCAAAAAAAATTTTGTTTCAAATGACCGGAAGGGTTGGAACCACGTCAACCAAGAGACACCTTTTTTCGAGCCCCCACTTTGCCAGCCTGTACCTTTTTCAATTTTGAATTTTTTGTTTTTAATAATACTTTTTTATACTCTTAAAATGACAATAAATACCTGATAAAAAATGGATAGTAAAAATATTTGTTAGTTTTTTTTATAGCGCCCGAAAAAACACCTAAAATTCGTGCGTCTAGACTAGAATACCCCCTTAACCCAATTAATTGAGTTGTTTGATAAGTATGGTAAATTTATTTATTGTTTAATTTAATTATTTAATTAAATTTTTCAATTTAGTTTTCCTACTTTTTTACCATACTTACCAAACGACCCTCGTAAATACCTTTGGAATATTCTCGAAAAAATGAAATGACATACAAATACTTCAAAAGATTCTTTGAAAAGAAATTAACTATAATAATAAGCTTCTATTAAGATGAAAATAACTACTAACCTAGTTAAATCAATACTAAAAGGACAAAATCCTCGATTCACTATAAAACTCTATATTAAAATAAATTTAAAAAACATTTATAATCATTATTTTGTTTTTAATACCACATTATCTAATGACTAATGTGAAGTTGATTTTTTTTAATTTTTGTAAAAAACATCTTTTTATTGTATACTAAAATATGTTTACATTTTATTAATTGGATAAATACTCGTATTTATACCGAATGAAATTCAGCTGGGTCTGTTTTTGTGTGGATTATTTTAATGCCATTTTGAAGTTATGCGATTCATATTTCTTCTTAGTATCTTTTTATATGATTTTTTTAAAGAATTCCTTTAAGCGGTTATTTAATTCAACGAAAAGCTCTTCAGTTTTATGAACAAATTAAGGAATCAGAGCCATTTACTTCCACTTCTCAAACTGATAAGGAATTTTAGGCTAGCAAAGGATGGTTAACCGGGTTTTTTAAAAAAAATGCACTGCATAACGTGAAAATTACGGGTGCGATTGGATAGGTAGATGAAGAAGCGGCCAAATTTGTTTAAACAATATTACGTTAAACGCACTTTTCAATTTATATTAGATAAATTAGAAAATGAGTCAATAACAGTAACTGACACTTGGAAATAAATTTCTACTTTGACTGTATAAATCATGTTACATTTACTATTACTCAAATAAAACCACACTCTTTAAATGCCTGTTGGAAAAAGGCTTGGCCTACATGTCTTGAAAACAGTGCAGCTATTCACTTTCTTTTTTATTTTCTTATTTTTATTCTAAACAGTGCAGATATTATTGTGGTGATGATTAAAATATGTATGAAAAATTCTAAAATAAATCACAAATATGTACATATTGCTTTGAATAAAATTAAATAGTTAATTAAAAAATAAAGTAAAAAGTTTTGTTTTGTATCAATTTTTTGCAAATATTTGAAATATTTTTTAAACATTCTTTATTTCCTGATTTTTTATGCGAATTTTAGAGTAATTTCACTTTGTAGCTTTGGTTTTATGCGGTTTTTGAAAATTACGGAACGTATCCCTAATTTTTCAATGTAAGTTAAGTCTTTTTTGTGCGATTTTTTTAATGCGGTTTTCTGCGGAACGTATCAACCGCATAAAAACAGACTCAGGTGTACTAATAAACTAGGGTATAACTTTTTGATTTTTGCTTATTATTTACTTTTCATTGTTAAAAAATATTTTACTGTTCTCACGTCTTATGATTTTTATAAATTCCTGTATATAAATATCATTTTCAATTTAATTAAACATCTTTTAATTATACCTCTCATTATTTTCAGACTATACATTCTTGAAATATCGATAGACTGAGAAATTAATATCCAGTTCACGAAAACGAAAAGAGGGACGAAACTCCACCCCTATTTCATTATGAACATCCTAACAGATGCAACAGATCCATTCGTCCCAACATCCTTACATAATCAATGACGTCGTGTCCAATTTAATTTAATGTCTGCACATTAGCATCTCCGTCTAATACGTAGTAATGGTCGTTCGTATGTTAATAGTCTTTCGTATCTACATCTAGCAACGAAGCTACTTACCGATTCAGCATCATTGACGTCAAACGATTTACCTGTGTTTGGATATGTGATGTATAATTTATACAATCCGGTAGAACGTGATTGTTTTCTTGAAAGAAACTAAGTAGGAAAAAAACGCACACAGAACATGTGAATATGATTGAGGTTAATGTCGCGTTGTCGTTATGTAATCTGTCAAATTGATTACCGGTCTTTTTTTTTATTTGTTGTTGTATGATTTCGATGAAGGTCACCTTTGAAATAATATTGTATTATTTATCGATTCAGTATACGAACAGAATTGATTTCAGACTTTAATTTTGATTTGGATAGAATGGATTAAGATAAATATGTAGTTTTTTATACAAATTCAAAAAAAGGTTTCTTTTTTATTTCTTAGCAACTGAATTGATTAGACATATTTTAATATATCAATTAGCGTTGATTATATTTTTTCGGTCTATTTAAAAAACTAAATATTGTAAAAAATGATTCAAGTTTTATTAATTCCCTTTCTCTATTTATTCTTAAATGTTTTTACTGAATAAAATATTAGTTTAAATACTCGAGAATGAAAATCCTTTCACATACAAATATATTTAGGAAAATTTGATATGTATCATTCATTTTTTAAAAAAATCGAATTTATTTATTAATCATCGTTACTTATACACAATCATTAAACAGTATTTATTTTGGTTCTGTAACAAATTGACTTTAACACAAATAAATCATTTCATCTTTAAAATAACAATTTATGAAAATGTTCAATAGCCATTTTATTCACTTTATTCGTTGATACTGATTTCAATGGTCATCAAACCATAGTTATACTATAAACTGATCACATTTTATTATGCAGCCTTCTGACGATGATAATACGAGCATCGACATGCCTATCAGAAAATAAAGTGCACAATAAATACTTTTATAAGATCTTGTGTTGATGAAGGTAACTAGCTCATTTTTGATAAAATGATCATTCTTTATGTAAAAAATGAAAAGTTGTTCTTTATGTACCACTATCCATTCATAACCATCCATATCCATATTATTAAATATTATAATTTGAAAAATAAAAACGAGTCAAATAAACGTAAAATATCTTCCTGAAACCTTAGTGATAGTTCATTTCTTTGATAAAGATTGTAAATTTTCTTTATTAAATTCCTGATGTGTTTTCTTCAAAATAAATCAAGCATCTAAAATTTACATTGATTTTTAATTAAAAAGAGTTCCTAAAAATTTTCCAATTCACTTACTACTAGTGAATTCAATCATTTTGGTTCTATTCACTTTATTTATTAATTTTTTCTCGAACAATACGACCTTTAAAATATTTTTTCTCATTTTGCATCGAATAATTTCAAGACTTATATTTTGTCAATCACTTTTTATACTTTTGCATAAATTTCATTTGGACTTAAATTAGGATTTTCGTTCATACGTTTTATAATTTATTGGTAACTATTCTCAATTTAAATTTTTTGGATATCTACATGAATTATTAATTAACACGTTCGCGGGCGTGAATGCTAGAGAGCATTCATTTTCATTGTGATGCAGAAATGACATGAATGCTATAGCATTCACATCTTAAAACCAATTATTATTTATTTAATTTTATATAACTTTAATTTTTTAATTGTATATACAGTGAGTCAAAGTAAAACTCATACAGAGTTATGTTTTCAATAATTTTACACATATATTTTAATAAAATAACATTTTTTTTATTTTTTTTGCTTAATTCCTTTATTAAGGTTATTTTTATTATATTTGAAAATTTCAATTATAAATTAATACTTTTACTCAAAAAAAAAGTAACAATTTCTGAAAAATTAACAAAAAATACATCAAAATGAAACTCATACAACTAACAAATTATTTATTAAATTAAAATTTAGAATGGATTGAATTATTTTAGTACTTAGTAGAGTAGCCTTTATTAATTTTTATAGCCTTTAAACGATTCGGGATGGATTTAACTAATTTTTCACAATAAGCTAGATCAATTTTTCCCCATTCTTCTAATAACGCTTTTTTAAATCATTGTTATTAATAATAGTACGTGTTCTAATTGCAACTTCTAAGTGATTCCATAGATTTTCAATCACACTTATATCAGGTGATTATGGTGGTGTTTCCAGTACTTTGGGGCAATTATATAACAACCAACTATGTGTTTTATAAGATTTGTGCTTGGGATCGTTGTCCTGATAAAAATTAAATGTTTATAAAATCCCAAGTTTTTGAGCACTGGCTTTCGAATTTTTTCTTAATAGATCAATATAAACATTTTTATTCATAATGCCATCTATAAAATTACATTGCCAACCTCTCTCGTAGACATAAACCCCCATACCATAACATGACCGCTCTTATGTTTGACTGTAGGACGTAAGTGTTTTATAGACATTTCTCTATTTGGTTTCTACCATACATTATTTCTCCCATTGGATCCAAATAAATTATATTTGCTTTCGTCCGTAAACAAAACATCTTTTCAATAATCAACATTCTTATTAACATGTTCCCAAACGAAGCTCAACCTTTTGTTACGATTAGTTAGATTTATGAAATTTTTCTTCCTGGCAATACTAGCATGAAACCCATTTCTATTTAGTATATTGCGAATTGTTTGGGGACTTGCTTTTTTATTTAGATACTTTTTAACTTCTAAAGTCAATTTGGGCGCGATAATTTTCGAATTTTCTTTAATTTTTCATAGAATCCAACACTCGTCATGGTCATTAAAAATCTTGCGGACTTTTTTTGACTTTATTGTCAACACTTTGACCATTTTTAAATCTTTTTATTATAGATTGCATTGTAGCGTGGTTTTTATGAACTATTTTCCCAATTTCCCGTAGAATTTTTCCATTTTGTTCATTATCGATGATTATTCCTTTATCTACTCAAAGTGAAAATCCAACTTATATTTTTACAAAATGATTTAACTTAACAATAGTTTTTTTATATAACATATTTGAAGAGTATATTTTTTTAACACAACAGTTTTCAAGCGAGAATAATTCGTTGTATGAGTTTCATTTTGATGTATTTTTTGTTTATTTTTCAGAAATGGCACTTTTTCTAGAATAGAAGTATTAATTTACGATTGAAATTTTCAAATATAATAAAAATAACCTTAATAAAGAAATTAAGCAAAAAAAAAATAAAGAAAATTGTTATATTAAAATATATGTGTAAAATTATTGGAAACATAACTCTGTATGAGTTTCACTTTGACTCACTGTAACTATTAAAATGTAATATTAATATAATAAAAATGTAATATTAATGACTACTCTTACAAAATGTGTCTAATCAAATTTCGGATATCACAATTAATTTAAAAAAATCGCCTGTCTATTTTTGCAGCTCACTGAAATTTTTACTGTCCGCGAATGTGTTAAACTATTTTTATACTTTTCTATAATATTTTTCACAAAGATGCATGGTATTTCCAATTGTATTTAAATGTTCTTTTACAAAAAAATATTTTTAAATTTCTTTCACACACATTAATCACTTTTGTAATTGTCCAGTAATTTCAATTTAATTAATTTCAACACAATATCAAAATAATAATTGTCTGTGGTTTCAATAGATATTCACTGGAAAGACAAATAAAAGTAATATTTGTAATTCACTTTTTCTATGAATATTAATATATGTTACTGTTACTTCTTTTAATCTGTTTTTTTTTTACTTTTGGTTTATTTTGAAACTTATTATTAATAAATGTTTTTATTAATACACCTTTTAATATCCTAAATTAACGCAAACTCAATAAAATTTATAAGAATTTTTAAATAGATTGAATGGATCAATACTTTTGTTACCAGTTGTGTATATAGACAATTGATTACAAAACTCTGTATTTGTGACCTACTATATATGTATGTATATATATATATATATATATATATATATATATATATATATATATATATATATATAAGTACACTCCAGATACACAATTCAAAGGCATCTATCTATTAAAGAACTCGAGCAAACATTTTTTCTTTGTCATGCTCTTACTATCAATAAATATCAGTAAACAGCTGCAAGGAATAAAACCAACCTTGTCATTGGGGATAGCATTGACTAATTCTTAATAAATAATAATAAAAAAACGACAAAAAGTTACTTACTTTGTAGTCCTTTATATATAAAATTAGTAATTTATCAGTAACTAAAACTCGTTTGTTTCAAAATAAATAATTAAATGTTTACAATATTTGTGATTATAAATAGTTACTTAACAAAAACACATACCGTATTTATAAAATTATCTTCGCAAACCACAAGTGAATTCATATCACCGATAAAACCGCAAAACGATTTGTACATTTCAATTCTTTTGTAATGTCCGATGCACACATATTGTTTTCAGTTACGAAGGTCACACGTATATTCTAAGAAATTAATTAGAAATTAATTGTGGATCAAAATTGAAAACGTCATCTAATACGATGAGCCGATTAAAATTTAAAGAAATTAATGTTTTTTTAGAACTACTTTGAAATGAAATTACAAAGAATTTTTATCATACACATATATAGGACAGTCTGTGCGTAATTTGCACTTAAATATAATCATTTATAACACCAGTAATTATAATTGTATAAAATAATTTCAAGTTAAACGATTGTACCAATTTTGTGGTACTGGATTTTAATGGCTAACATAAATGAGAAATATCGTATTTTTTCGTAAAATTAAATTACTGTAATTTTCATGCTCTGCATATTAAAAACGCAAACAGCATTGATTTTCTGAACGTTTATTCGATAATTGAGGCTATGTAGTCTAATTAAACACATCTGGTGATATTTTAATTGTCGTTCTCTTATAAAAATATCCGCACAATTTTCAAAATAATATTGTGTGGGTCAAGAGGTAATGTCGAATTTTTGTAACGGGTAACGTTTTTATACTTTTTAATAAAAAGCACTGTTCCTAACCTATTAAATATATACATACATATATTCTGACAGCTGACATTTCATCGCGTGGTTTAAAAAATCATTATCTTTGGTTAAATATGACCTCGTTTTGAAAATAAATGTAGAAAAGTTTCGAGCAATTATATTTTTTTATTTTCACAGAGGGAAAAACACTGCACAAACAACAACGAAGATGTTTAATGCATATGGTGATGGTGCTGTATCGAACAAGTGATTCATAGATCGTTTAAAAAGTTTCGTTATGTCAACTTTGGTTTGGCTGATAATAAAAATTCTGGTAGACCTATAGAGATTGATAACTAGTAATATCGACTTTAACTAAAAATAATTCATATTACAAAGTACAGGAAAATATTAAGATATTGAAAATATTGAAATTCAGCACTGAGAATCATTCATGTCAATTTGGAATGATTTCTGAATACGATGTTTGAAGGGTGCATAGTTTGAGTGAAAAATTCGATTAACTGAAATTCAACTGAACAATTAATTGATTAGCTAAACAGCTATTTTTTTCAGGTTGTCTTTTTTGATTTGCTTTGGGAACAAATTCAAAAGATCGCATAACTTTATATCACTGACCTCGTTAGTGTTCTGTATTATAATTTATTATGGTATTATTTTTTTAAAAAAATGCACCAACCAATAAAGTGTACAATAAATGATTATTTTTATAAAAAATTAATAATATTGGAACGAATAATTTAATCATGCGAAAATTATCGAATAACTTTCAGTAAACCTTATTTTAAACAAAATATACATTCAGTCCGAGTTGTTTTTAAATATACTAAGTTAATTATTATAATACAATGTATTATTTTATTATTATTCAACGCATAAAAAAACTTCATACTAGCTGTTCCATGTGTTTATATTCGGGTTATAAAAACTTTACGGGTATTGTTGAGTAAGTTATCCATTTGTGTAAAAGTGAACTAATCACAGTGCCAAACAATTAATTTGTTTTAACTACTGTTTTATAGTAGTAT
Source organism: Neoneuromus ignobilis (assembly GCA_029203775.1). Classification (NCBI taxonomy): domain Eukaryota; kingdom Metazoa; phylum Arthropoda; class Insecta; order Megaloptera; family Corydalidae; genus Neoneuromus; species Neoneuromus ignobilis. The sequence continues at coordinate 20,324,342 of CP092092.1, read as the reverse complement.
TACTTTTTAAATATATATATATATATATATATATATATATATATTATGAGATATAAACATAATAGCAATTTATATACTTTTTAAATAAAAAGTAAACTTTTCAATTTAATAATTATATACGAGGTCAGACAATTAAGTAATGCGACCGATTTTTTTTCTCGGCCTGTGGTAACACTGCGAACCTGTAACTCCGCCACCGTAATAGCAAATCCCTACGGTCTCGATTGAGACCTTGACCACCCTCGTACGATCATTTCTCCGCCAGCAGTTTAGTGTTTTGTAACAACGCGCGAGTAGTGCATGTCACGAAAATGGAACAGATAAATTTAGAGCAACGGTGCGCGATAAAATTTTGTGCAAAACTCGGTGAAACCGCGACAGAAACTTATAAAAAAATGCTTAAAGTGTATGGTAGTGATGCCCTGAGCCGTAGTCAGGTGCTTCGGTGGCATGCCGATTTTAAAAAAGGCCGTGAGAGCGTCAAAGACGAGGCGCGGAGCGGAAGGCCAATTTGCTTCTTCGACAGCAAAGGGGTGGTTCACAAAGAGTTCGTACCACCTGGACAAACCGTAAATCAAGTATTCTACCGCAATGTGCTCGAAAAATTACGAAAAAGGGTGCTCAGAGTGCGTCCAGAGATCGCGAAGACTTGGGTTCTGCATCACGACAATGCTCCCTGTCACAGTGCGTTCAGTGTCTCTCAGTTTTTGGCGTCTAAAGGCATCGCAACGTTACCACAACCGCCCTATTCACCGGACATGTCACCCTGCGACTTTTTCCTATTCCCCCATATGAAAAAATTCGTCAAAGGTCGACATTTTGACTCCGTTGAAGATATCCAAGAATCTGTGACGAGGGTACTCGGAGAGGTCCCACAAGAAGTGTTCCAGAATTGTTACGAAAACTGGAAAACTCGCTGGAATAAGTGTATAGATGCGGGAGGGGACTACTTTGAAGGGGATCGCAGCGATGTACCTTAATTTTTAAATATACTCGATTTTTGAATTTTGTCACATTACTTAATTGTCTGACCTCGTATATTATGAGATATAAACATAATAGCAATTTATATACTTTTTAAATAAAAAGTAAATTTTTCAATTTAATAATTATATATATATATATATATATATATATATATATATATATATATTTTATATAGACACGTTCAAATAGCTTTATATAGGTGACCTGAATGAGAATGAAGTTTAATAAAGAATAATAAATAACAGTAAGAAAGTAAATATATGTCTAAACCCTCTAGTCTCACTTGGGACACCCTATATAAGTTTCGTTATATTTACGAGGGTCGTTTAATAAGTATGGTAAAAAAGTAAGAAAAACTAAATTGAAAAATTTAATTAAATTAAACAATAAATAAATTTACCATACTTATCAAATACATATATATATATATTAATATATATATATATATATATATATATATATATATATATATATATATATATATATATGATAATATATAATAATATATATATATATATATAAATATTTGAAACAAAAAATAAATACAACACTCCAATACTTCGTTTTATATCAATGTTTCTTTAAAAAATTGTTTTATTTTTCATGTCATTAAACATATTATTTTTTTAATAAAGTCAATTAAAATCTAATGACGTCAAACTTTTATGAACAGCTATAATAAATAATTCTAATTTAATCAAATTAGAAAATATCAAAACTCAATAAGGCAAAAAAACCAACATTTTTTCCAAAGTTCAAATTTATTTCAAAAAAAGTTGTTTCACACATACCAAAATAATATTGAATAACAAATCATTATTTACACGTCTTTATGTATACATGTTATCAAATGTTAAACAGTTCTACGCAATTCTATTTCATAAACAAGACACACGACCTGTAAACAACTTAAATATGTATTACCTATGTTTATATGAATTTGCAAGTATTATATATATATATATATATATATATATATATATATATATATATATAAATATATTAATATATGTCGGTCAGAATGATACGATAGACGACAGGAAAAAAATTAAAGTAGTAATAAAGAACCAGTTCGATTAAATTAGTTTGAGCCAATTGCAACCTTCACATTATATCGGTTCGTGAAATTTGTTTAATGCGGTTTAATTGTACGGAAGTCTATTGTTGTTACAATATTGATTTGTTATTATCGACTTTTATATTGAATATGGGTTTCACTTTCAATGTTTTTTGACCTACATTCAAACACACCATTTAAGAAAATTACATACAAATATACACATACACAAAAAGCGTTAGTATATATACGTCGTCATTATATACATACATATATACACATTATACATACATGCATACGTACATACGAATATATATATATATATATATATATATATATATATATATATATATAACCATTAATAGTTCTTTTAAACAGTATATTTTCCCTCATCCTCCTTAATTACAATATAACATAGTTCATGAAACGAATTTAAAAAGGTCATTTTGTCGAGTATTTATATCACTATTGATTCAAATGTAAATTTTAAGAAAACTAATATATAGTACAATTATTATTTGTTTCGTTTCATTAATCATCTTATAAAAGGTTTTACTTTTTTAAATAAGAAGTCATTAAATAAAACATTTCGTTTGTATAATAATATAATATTCTATTTGGTCTTTATTAATTCTAGAGAATTAATAATGATTTTATAAGTATTTTTTGTATCTCTTTTTAAGAAAAAAATTTAAAAAGTATTTTGTACGTGAATAGAAGAGAGGAAAACAAAATTTATTAGTTCACTATTAATAAAAATTATGAGCTAATTGTATTTAATTATTAAATAATGTAGTATTATCTTCACACAGATGAACTATCACGCTAACACGACAAGAATTTTAAAAAATTGTTCAATAATTATTTATTGTTCGTTTTATGTATCAGCTGATGCATTATACAATCTAGTTTTATAATACTGTGTTCAGATGATGATGGCATTGTCACCGTATATCATATTATAAATAAAGAAAGTGAAGAATAATTAACTATTGAATATTTTTTAAATATCTTGTGGTGTTGAGGTGATAATTAATTTGTGTGAAACTGAATTCTGTACAGTTCAAAAACACATAGAATATTTTTTCTACTGAATAAAATTAATCAAATAGTCAATAAATACAATATACATAAGAAATCATTTTCTAAATATTTTTTTAAAAATCAAAAACACATAATAAGGAATAAATTAACATCTTTAATATAAATGTTAAATATAGTAATTCTTAAAATATTTTTTTAAAAAAAATGGAAAAAAATAATCTGTAATATAAGTAATAAAGTTGTATTCGCTTAAATATAATTTGAAAAATTGTATGTAATAAATAATTAAAGTATTTCATACAAATAAAAAATTTACCACTTAACAAATATTTAAAAATAAGAAATAATTTAAGTATGATTATAAAAAAATAATTTTAAAAATATTTTTGCATACAGAAAGTAATATGCAAAATATTTTTAATACAAATAAAATAATTGTATGTTTTCTATATAAAAAAATACATGCAGTCAATAACAAATTAAGGTCTTGATCATAATTTAAAAATGCAGTTATTTTAAAGATATTAAAAAACAGTTAATAAATAATAAATTAAAAAATTGAAACAAAATAAGCCTAGTTTATTTTTTCAACAAAAAATTGTGTACAACTTGTACAAAATTATGACTTTTAATATAGATAAAAAATAATATTGTTTTATAGATTTGTTTAAAAGAAAGTAACATGCCTAATAACTAAACAATAAGTTCTTTGGTATATATAAAAACGCAACACTTTTCTAATTTTAATAAAACAAAATAAATTATGTACTTAAAAATATGATCTCTAATATAATTTAATTTTTTAAAATATTTTTCAAACCAAATCGTATTCATAATTAAAAAAATATCATTTCCGCAATAAATAAAAATGTAGGATTTTTTAATTCACTGAAAAACATTGCACACAAGTAAGAAATTCTTTAAATGATATGAAATAAGATAATTATTTAAATATTTGTTTTATATGTGTACTAAATACAGACCTTGGAGAACAGCTTAATACAATAATTTTTTAAACCCATTCAAAATTCTTCTTTTAGAGAAAAAACTCCTTATAATAATAAAAATATGTTTTTTTTAAAAAAAAAACAGCCACAGATTAGTAAATTCGGGTTTTACTGTTTTTTTATATTAATAATAATGTAATAATTTCTAAAATACTTTTTAAACGGTATTAAAAAAGAAAAAAATATTTTCAATGTTAATAAAAATAAAATAATTTCTTGAAAATATAATAAAAAATATATATAACTTAAAATCATTAATACAAAATACAATGAAATAATTTACTAAATACATTTTTAATAAGAAAAATACTCAACAGAGAAAAAATAAATTATTTAATTTAATACAAAATTTAATAACTTCTGAATATTTTTTTGAAATATACGCAGTAAATAATAGATTATGTTAAATTATTAAATAACCTAATAATTTTCTAAATGAGAAATTCAAAACTGAAAAGCATATATTTAGTAAATAGTAATTAAATGCTTCACAATTATTTTCAATGTATTTAAGGAAATAGAGGTTATTGATTGGTATTTGACTTACTCATCAAACAAGAGGGGGTTAATAAGAATATTAATTCAGTATTTACTCCCTCAGGCAGGTTTCTTTCACTAAAACTCGAGTCCTAACTTACCCTATACCTTCAACCACAGCATTTTTAAAACTGTATTTGAAATTATTAAACATTATATATTTTTGGTTCAATTGCCTTTCGTTATATCTTAAATTTATAAAATATAAAATGACAAAATATGTTCATTTCTCTTCATATTATAGTCAATTTATGAAATATTTAACAAATATTAATCAGTTTTATTTATCAAACGAATAAAAATATAAGTTTACACAAGATACAATTAGTAATTAAATTAGTGTTAACAATAGTGGAAAAAAACTAATTACAAATTTTAGTCACTACACATAAAATAGAAACGACTAAGTACACAAGATATATTTATTTTCGTATCCAATTTATTTCTTATTGTTATCAATACACATATTTAAATATTTTTTTATTAATTTAAAATCATTACATTATTTACAACATTCAAAACTTGTGTTTCACTTTCATATGCAAAGACAGGTAAAATAAACTTGCAAATATATTACGTAAAATATTTCATAACTTGTTCACTTTCTATCCCTTTTTTCAATTTGTCCAGATAACAGAACTTATTAAATATAACTTTTATTCTGTTGCAATTTATGAGTTTGCATTAAAAGAAAAAATCACCAACAAATAGTAAAAACATGCATTAAAAGGTATATTTTTTAATATATATATTTGTTTTTTTAATACTGACTATCAGTATAAGAAAAAAATTATATTTTTGATGACATCTACAAACTTTATTTTTAATGCATGCTCTAATAATCAACACTATCTGAAACAAAATTATTTAAATAATGCAAAGAAAAATAACTTCTATAAAATAATAATATAAAACTTTAACCGTTATGTTACTACCCGGGTACACATGTAACGATTTTCGCCTTTGCGTTGAACCCAATAAATTTCTATGGAAAGGATCGTTTTGCCCAGTCAGATCCCCATTATTTGGGAAATTTCGAGAAGATTTAGGTATTTATATTTTTTTTTTATTAAAAAAATATTAATTCAAATGACATTTAACTGATATACCCCTTTAATTACTACTCAGGTACACGTATACCCATAGATATTTTGTAAAAGGCAGGAATAAATTAAATAAATAAAAAAATAAGTAAATACTACGTTTTAATTATAGGACTTTATTGTATCTTCAAAAAAATATGTGATGGACAATTTTTCCAAACTGAATACGTCGAAGAATGTTCATCATAAATAGATTTTCTGGCATTGAATACATGATTTTCGAGTCTTTCTTCTCCGTTTATGCAGTGCTGCATGATAAATTCAGCAAGAACCAACAACGATTTTATGACCACGTATATCACGTTGAGTTGGAATTGTAGTAGATGTAGAAGCAATCGACGCAGAAGTAGATTCAGTTTGTATGCAAGAGATTAACGCCATTAGCATGCTCTCGATCGCTAATTTTGTAGACAAGTTTCTTGTAATTTGAACATTGAGGGAACGGTCTTGAATGATTGGAAGACAAAGCTCTTGTCCTAATTGTCTCAAAAATTACTCGGCGCTGATTTATCTTTTTCTTGAGCATACAGTTATTTTCAAAATAAACAATATATGCTACAAGAGCTACAACATCAACGATATTAAAGAACAATGCAAGTAGCCACCTGTTTGTATGCCTTCTTACATTATAGCGTCCTACTAATTTGCCCATACTATCTACACCAGATTTTGTTTTGTTATAAAAATGGATTAGGTCGGGTTTATTTTTGGGTCCAGTCATTGCGTCGTCCTGATGCATCGATGACAAAACTATGACGGTTTAATTTTTATTTTTGGCACATATGAATATATTGTCACGTTGTCGTTATAACCAAATAATGAAGAATTTATTCTTCGAGATCTTGTTTGTGTCATTTCTGCAGGAATATATTTTTTATTACGTTTCAATGTCCCAACAACTATCAACTTTCATGATAGCAAATGTCTTGCTAAACAGGAGAATTGTAAAAAAAATATCCATGGTATATTTCGACCTGATCCTTTGAACGGAGCTACCAACTCTTTTACAACTCGCTCTCCTAATTTTTTTCTCTACCCGATACTGATTGTTCAATATAAATTTGACCAGTGAGAGGATAGAAATTTTCCACATCACAAATCAACCATATTTATATAATAGATGCCGCAAGATATACCAATTTAGGGCCGAAATAATGACATTTTGTAATGGGGTACACGTGTACCCGGGTAGTAATCAATGTGGAAAATTTCGGGTAGTAACAAAACGATTAAGCAAAAATAAGATATTTGAACTATTAATTAAATACTAAAAGTATTAGTATTACACATAAAATTTAAAAAAAAAATACTAATTTACTTTTAAAATTAACCAAACTTTCTTTTCAATTTTTTCATATTCGTATGAAATCAATGCTAATATAAGATTTCACAGCTCTGCTACTTAATGAAATAATACATTTATGAACTTTAATCATTAAATAACATCTTAAACAGAAAACTACTAGAAAAACTATATATTGGGTTCTTACATATGAAATGGAGGATTTTCTAATAAAACCTAAAGAATTTGTAATTTTCAAAAAATGATTTTTAATAACTTTGCGTACGAAAAATTTTATACTAAATGTAAAAAGAAAATATTATGTTTAATGCAAATTTCATAATCAACAAACTAATATTTAACTGTAGTACGTTTTAGAAAATACTCATAAAATGTTCTTGCAATGTCACATTTCATTAGTTGTTACTAATGCAAGATGTATTTGTTTAAAAAAATATAAATAATATAAATACAGACAACGTTAATTTCATAAAAACGCGACTATCTATTATTAGTTATTAACTTTTTTTAAAAAAAAGAGAATTAATAATTAAGATATTTATTTTATTATTAAAACAAAGATGAAAAAACTGTTGTTGAAAAAATAGTAAAGATTAATTTCTTATTTACGACAAACATTTCAATTTTAATGACAATTCCTGCAGTACCCATTAAACAATACTTTTATTATTCTTTTTTTTAAACAATGTTTTCAAAGAGCATGCATTTATAATAATATATGTAATTATATAAAGGATATAATTTAAACTGATGATATTTAATTAAACATGCGAGTTTCATTATAAAACCTACATAAAAAACATACACCGAGATACACGTACTGGTAAACATCAACAAACATATGTCATCTCTTAATATATTTTTAATATACTAAAAATATTTTTGAAATGTTCAATTATATAACTAATAATCGATTTATATAATATTATTAACGTTTATAATATTGATAAGATTCTTCAAAATAATTATGGAAACAAATCAAAACGAGGTACTAAGGTCTACCAAAAATAATGTATCACTCTGATGATGATGGTATGGCCATCGAAATATGCATTATTAAATAAAGTAAACAATAATTGAGCACTAGGAAATATTTGACTTGTGTAAAATATTTTAATGTAACTCTCAGTCACTTTCAATTATTTAGTGAAAAGTGAATCCAATTGTAATTAATAATTCAATATGATATTTTTCTTCCATTATTAATATATTTCTGGTTTTAATAACTTATATTTATTTCCAATATGAGAAAAACAGAATAAGAGAAAGCAAATGGACGATGTTTGTTTTAAATAAAACCTAAATAGTGCAAAGACAGCTGTTTTCTTATTATACACCGAGGGGCGCATATATTTAGGTACAGCAGCTATCATGTTCATAAATTCTATCCACCACTTCACCTTCGGCTACTTTTTTCGTGAAATTTTAGTTTTATTTTATTTATAGAATTCTTTAAAACGAAAAGTTATTTAATATTTTTTTCGAGAAATGTTCTTTACTATTTTTAAGTAGGACATAAGATTTAGATACGATATCATTATTTAACTACAATCTAAAGACAACACAAGAAAGAGGTTTAAATGAGTGTTAAAATAGTATGAATGTGTAATTGTAGTAAAACTATGTGAAAATTCTTATAAATTTTTACATTGCCTAAAAAATATTCGGCAAGTATTTTTTTAAAAAACGATTTGCGGCAAAGAAATCAGTTTAAACAATCGTCAAAGGATCATGGAAAATCGTAGTGATGAACTAAGATTTGAACAAATTGCTAAAAAGTACACAATATAAAAAAGTTGTATACGTTTTTGTAAAACATTCAAGCATTAAAAGTACGAAAAAGATACTTTAACCAATCTAGAAAAGAGACAATAACAGGAGGAAAGAATTATATGTGAAATTAAAAAAAAAATAAGCATGAGAAAAATTAAAGAAATTGTATATGTCGACATTTCTGAAAAAATTATAAGAAAACGAATAAAAGAAGTTAATTTAAGGAGATATTTTATACGAAAGATAACTTTTATTAATGAAAAAAGAAGGAAAATTGATTGGACTTCCAAAAATATATAAATTGCAAATGTTGTTTCATTTTGAAACACTATATTCTGGCCAGAAAAGTAAATTTTAATTATTTATATCACAAAAAATGGCGGAGTCTGGAGACATTTTAAAAAATCATTAGAATCTTAATTCACGAATCAAGAAAACATGACAAAGGAAGTATTTTAGTCTACGGTTGTTTCAGTAAAAATGACATAGAAAATATTACGTTCGAAAATTGCATTTTATTCTTTCAAAACAGTTAATAAAAAATTTTCACGCAAACCAAACAAATTTCATTGCAGTATGGCATTAATATGTAAATTTAAAAACAGTAAACAATTAAATTCTAGAATTTCCTTTATTATATTGACAAACATTACAGAATAGTCAGATGTCCGAGTTTCATTTAAAGATTAATTTGAAGGTTATTACATATTTGTTATTTTTTTAAAAGAGTGAATAAATTAAGCTTTTATGTTTGTTTGTTTCATATGAATTTACATAAACAGATTGAAATAAAAAATAAATTTCTTTTCCCCTTTAATTGAAATTATTGTATTTTTTATTATATATAAATGATTATTATGCAAATTTTCAAGTTTTACTTTCAACCACTGTGTATGTATGTATGTATGTATATATATATATATATATATATATATATATATATATATATATACATATATATATATATATACATATACATACACACACACATATATATATATATATATATATATAAAGGGTTTTCTAATAAGAATGTCAGAACTTTAACAGTTGATGGCAACCATGTTTGAATTTTTTTAAGCTCATTTTGACATTTCAACTCAGTATATTTTGACAAATTATCATGAAACGTTTAACACTTCGAAAACGCTTAGAAATTGTAAAAACTTCAATAGACTTATTGAAACAAGTGTTTAATGAATCCATTATTCCACAAAATGGACCCATCAATTATCAAAAATCATGTGATCTAACTCCACTGGATTATTTTCTGTGGGATTATATAAAAAATCATTAGTTTATGCTGATAAGCCACAAACAATAGACGAATTAAAAATAAACATACAGGGTGTAATTCATAAAATTGGACCACAATTATGAGAAAGAGTGACTAAAAATTGGATTAAACGAATGCACTATTTCAAGGGAAATCATGGTGGTCATATGAGTTAAATTATATTCCATTATTATTGCTACAAAAATGCTTGAAAAATAACTAATTAATTAAATACTTTTTATTTTATTTTCATTTAAACTTCTGAAACGCTTATTGGAAAACCATATATACATATATAAACAAACATACATACATACATACATTATATATATATATATATATATATATATATATATATATATATATATATATATATAAATATTCAATATATACATTCGGAAAATTATAATAAAAAATCAATTATAGAATGAATAAAATTTTAACATTTTAGATTGTACGTGATAAATTATTTAATAAAAACTAATATAGTAAAAAACATTTTTGAAAAATATTCTAAATTAAGAAAAAAGTTCTAAACTTTAAAAGGTGACAATAAAATATTTATTAACTATATTTTTCTTCGTTTCATTTAACTATATCTATGAATTATCTATATAAATATAAATATATATATATATATATATATATATATATATATATATATATATATATATATATATATATATATATATATGTATATATATATGAGGTCGTTTGATAAGTATGGTAAATTTATTTATTGTTTAATTAATTAATTAATCTAATTAAATTTTTCAATTTAGTTTTTCTTACTTTTTTACCATACTTATCTAAGGACCCTAGCATATGTGTGCATATATATATATATATATATATATATATATATATATATATATATATATATATATATATATATATATACATCAAAACGATAATATATATATATATCTGAATATAAATATATTTGTTATCGCTGGCATTTAAAAATATTTTTATCCACAAATTCCAATTGCAATATAAAAAGTACTACTGTATATCACAATGTATGAAATCTTATTTATATTTTTGTTACATAGTTTAGAATATACACAATATAACATTTTGTAAAAAATAATTTAGTATGTATAATCTCTAAAATACATTTTATAAAACAGTAATCAAGCTCGCAAATTAAAAAGTACAAAACATTTTTATATTTTTACTTCTTTCATTTAAAAGTTATTTACTTCGAATTTAAATGCAATGAATAATTTAAATTGAAAAAATATGTAAAAATTCTTTACCTGAAATCTTTTTTCTACATACCTGCATATATACACACATATATATATATATATATATATATATATATATATATATATATATATATATATATAAATCAGATTTGAAAAATAAATTAAAGGTTAGTATTTACAATAATTTTATTTTTAAATTTTCCATAAAATATTTACTATCTTCAAGATTCAACAATGCTGTAAGTTATTTATTTTTCTATTTACTTCATTCAAAACAGAAAAAATATTATTCTATATTTTTCGTTCTTCTAATTTTCAACAAAAAACCTAGTACATAGATACATTTGTATAAATTTATTTAAATTACATACAAACCTTATCAATTGTACCACGTCTTCGAATCTCTGTAATAACCCACGGTAACATTGGACTTGAAAACCGTTTATCCATAGCTGAGTAGCCTAAATATTCGACAGGTAAGAGCTTCATCTTGTTTAATTTTTTAAACCACACTCATCCGCGTAAAAAAAATATATGTATTCACTTAAATGCTGTTGTATGTCCATCGGTTTTGATCAAACTCGAACAATTCGTCCGATCTATTTATATTTTCATTCATAAATCCGTAACAATGTGTATCATCAATTCAAATCAATTTCGCACTTTTTTTGTTATAAAACACAATAGGAATGTAATTATTTGTTGAAATTATTGCTAAACCATAGAAATAACATTTATTATTTTTTTTTCGAAAATAAATTTCCACTGCCGTATTTTTTATACACAGATTGAACACATATTGTATTTATATACATACTTCCTTAACCTAAAAATATAAAAAATCAATAATAAGTGCATTATCACATCGTCGTGCGTTTCCGTGCGAATTATGAATTAACTACCGCGAATCTTATTAGGATTTATGCGAACGAAACGTAAGATAGAACCATTATTGACAAAACGCGGCTGATAGTCGAATAAGAATTTCGATGAATCCGATTTATTTCCGTTGAGTGGTTCGACTGTACTGAAGAACGAGACGGGTAAACAACACTGGAGAAGTTTGCGCAACGCAGGTGGGTTTCGTCACCATAAACTTATACTTCGACAGCGCTCGGATTGACGATGTCAATATAACCATATAAAGTTGAATTTTTACAAGTCTGTCTATATTGTTTTAAAACACTCCAAACGCATCATTTATTTAATTACATAACTGTATTTTAAATATTTGTAATCTCGGTTTATCATATAAATGGAAACCATGCTATCTGACGCTATGGAGAAAATAATTATACAATACAATAAGTTATACGAAAAATAGTATACTACAATATAATACAATTTCCTATTTTGTCACCTAAAATAGAAAAAGATATCAAATTATAAAATATAAATCTTTTTGTTCATTATTAGTTTCTTATCAATTAACAAATCAATGTTGTATATATATATATATATATATATATATATATATATATATATATATATATATATATATATATATATATCCAGAAGTATTAGGTTGGCAAATATCTCCCTTCCGCCTTCTGGTCTTTTGAATTTCGCAGCTATGTACAAAAAAAGCGGAAGGGGAGATACTTGGAAATATATATATATATATATATATATATATATATATATATATATATATATATATATATATATATATATACTACTGATACTACTACTACTACTACTACTGATAGCCCACATCAACCCACCGCTGGGCGAAAGCCTCGTCGAATGTCATAATTAAAAAAGAAGAGTTTTCCGAGCCTCTTCCATTCTTTCCTGTCGCTGGCCAATCTCACCTAACCTTGGTCTCCACAATACTTCACAATTTGATCTCTCCATCTTTGATGTGGTCTTCCTTTGGGTCTCCTTTTATCTCTTGGTCTCCATTCCGTAACAATCTTCTTCCATCTGATGTCCTCTCTTCTCGGTATATGTCCTGCCCATATACATTTCAACGATTTAACTTGCTCTGTTATATCAATTACTTTTGTTTGTTCCCTTATCCATTTACTTGTTTTTCGGTCCAGTTTGGAAATTCCTAACATTATTCTTTCCATACTTCTCTGGGCAGTTAACAGTTTCTGTTTCATTCTTGTGTTTAGAGTTCAAGTTTCTGCTCCATACGTACAGGCCGGAAGTACACATTGGTTATATGCCTTACTTTTTAAACTGATTGGTATATTGCTTTTCATTATACTATTTAGTCTATCAAATGTTGCCCATGTAGCTCTGATTCTCGTTTTGATTTCTGGCCATAAATCACCATTGTATCTTATAGTTTTCCCTAGGTATTTTATTTCGTCCACTTGTTCCAGGTACTGATTCTCTAATTGTATGTTACTTCTTTTCGCGAAATTATTGAACATGACCTTGGTTTTTCCCCTATTTATTTTTAACTCTACTTTTCGGCTTTTTTCCAAGAGGGTTTCGAGTAATGTTTGTAATTCTTCCGATTTTTCACTTATAAGTAGTATATCATCCGCAAACCTAAGATGTGACAGATATTCTCCGTTTACTTTGATTCCTTTATTTTCAAAATTTGCGTCTCTTATGATCTGTTCTAAAATTGCATTAAATATTTTTAGTGATAAACTGTCTCCTTGTCTGACTCCTTTTGTCTACTTTTATTTTGTCTGATAGGTCGTGATTTTAATTTGCGCTGATGAACTTTTATATATTTCCTTCAACAAATCCACGTATCTTTTATTAATTCCTTGCTCTTTTAGAGATGAGAAAATTGATGATGTACTGAATATATATATATATATATATATATATATATATATATATATATATATATATATATATATATATATACAGTGACGGACAAAAGTTAAGCAACTATATGAAAACTGCAGCAATGGTCCAAATATCAACAGTTAATAAAAATATAGAAATGATCGGAGTACATCAAATTAAAGCACTTATATTTTAAAAATATGTAATCAACTATATTTATTTCCTTATTATAACAAAAAAAATCACATTGTACAAAATTATCTTATATTTTTACGCAACAAAAGTTAAGCAACTCTGTCGCTTAATTTATAAACTAAAGTATTAATATTTAATAGCATTGCCGTTGTTCTTAATAACAGTTGCACAGCGTCGTGGCATAGATGCAATTAATTTATTTACTTTATCTAAACTACTAATTATTAATTTATTCATCACTCTATGATCTTTCCATGCAGCTTCAATAGCCGAATATAATTCGGCTTTATTAGAAAATGTTTGTTGCCCTCTCGTTGACTATTTCTTTTGACTAATTTTTTTGTTTACTATTTTCCATAAGTTTTTTATAGAATTGAGGTTCGGAGATTTGGATGGCCAAGAAAGAACCTCAATATTGTTCTGTTCAAACCACGTTTTAACAATTTTTGCAGTGTGTTTCGGATCGTTGTCATGTTGATACCTCCACCGAACAGGCATTTCTTCCTCCGTAAAAGGCAACATGACGTTTTCTAACATGTATTTGTACATGAAACGATCCATTATTCCGTTAATCTGGTGTAAAGGTCCCGTACCACAACCAGAAAAACAACCCCAGACCATTACATTTCCACCTCCATAATAGGCAGTTTTTTTTATAGTAACGTGGATCATATATTTTTCCAACAGGATGCCGTACATGGCACATTTCGTCTGAATCGACTAAATTAAATTTTGATTCATCGCTGAATAATACGGTCTTCCATTTTTTAACGTCCCAATGCAAATGATCGCGAGCGAATTTCAATCAAGCCATTCTCTGCTTTTTACTTAATAATAGTTTCTTGACTGGTCTTCTACTGTATAGGCATTTTTCCACAAGTCGATGTTGTACAGTGCGGCAACTTACATTTAATTGTAATTCGGTTACTATTTTGGTAGCGGGTAAAAGTGGATCTGCTTTCACTAATCGTACAATTCGTTATCTACTCTTTTGGATGTTTTACGGGGTAGCCCGGATCGTAACTTCGTAGTAACAGTCCCTCTAGTGCAATAACGTTGGATAATTCGTGACACAACCGATTTGTTTACATTAAATTGTTCGCTAATATACTTTTGAGGGACATTTTGGTCGCACATTTTAACAATTTCTAATTTTAAATCGTCACTAAGTATTCTTCGTGACATTGCTAATATTTTTAAAACAATGGCAATAGAATACAAAACACTATCTGTTTCAATCAGTATAATATGCACACTATATTTTAATATTGTTGACAACTATAAAAAAATATATTCCATGGGATTCCTCTTAGTTTATAAGTGAAGCGACAGAGTTACTTAACTTTTGTTGCGTAAAAATATGAGAAAATTTTGTTCAATGTGATTTTTTTTGGTATAATAAGGAAATAAATATAGTTGATTACATATTTTTAAAATATAAGTGCTTTAATTTGATGCACTCCGATCATTTCTATATTTTTATTAACTGTTGATATTTGGACCATTACTGCAGTTTTCATATAGTTGCTTAACTTTTGTCCAACACTGTATATATATATATATATATATATATATATATATATATATATATATATATCCATACTGACGTAACAGTTTTTAGCATCACCGCCATTCATTGGAGATTGCGTCATATTCACCACGCTAGTCGAGAGTTGGTGAAGTTTTCAAGTCGAGGGTTGAGCATGAAGGCCGACAACCTTATCTTGTAAAAAATAGGTTGTCGAGAAGGAGTTCGAATAAAAAATCTTCACCAATCCGGACACTGGTGAATATGAACGCAAATACCAATATGGTGATGCATTCATTCGTCCAGTATATATATATATATGATATATATATATATATATACCTATCAATACAGCAGCGATATACAATACATTGAATAAATGAAAAACAAAAGATATATATTAGATTGTCCCAAAAGTTTCTTTCATTTTAATAATAAGTAATAAGTGTACAATATTTTATGTTTAATGTTATATTACTGAGTTATATACTATCCATTTTAATCTATTACCTTCCTCCATCTCTCCGGAAGCCGCATAATGCCATCTTTCCAAAACTTTTGTGGTTCGCTAGCAAAATACCGTTCCAAGTGCATTTTTATATCATTTATTGAACTAAACCTTTGATTGCCTATAAGAGAATTTTTTAATGAAAGAAATAGATAATAATCACATAGGGCAATATCCGAACAGTACGGAGAATGAGGTAAAGCATCCCAATCAAATGTTAACAATTTGTTTCTAACGACTAAAGACACGTGGGGCCCTGCGTTATAGTATTGGAAAACAAAGCTTCGTCTGTTCGTTAATTCTGACCGTTTTGTGCAGATTGCTTCCTTTAAATTGTCCAGTTGGGAACAGTATTTCGTTGAATTGATAGTTTCGCCTTGTGGAAGCAGTTCATAATAAATAATACTCTTCAAATCTCACCAAATAGACATCAAAACTTTCTTTGGGTGAAGGCCGGGCCTTGCTACCGTTAAAGGCTTCTTATCGCTAGACCAAGAGCGTTTACAGTTAATATTTTCATAGAAGATCCAAGTCTCATCCCCATTAACTAATCTTTTTGAAAAAGATTATTTCTCGTTTCGCTGAAGAAGCAAATCACATGTGGAAACACGACGGTTAAGGAGGTTGCTCTCTGTCAACTGATGCGGAACCCATACTTCAGAGTGATTGACGTAGCCAAGCTTAGCTAGCTACTTTTGACTCAAAAGTAATTATCGAAAAAAACCAAATAAACTTTTTAATTAACACAATAAATACACACAAATAATTTTTTATATGTGTGTGTGTGTATGTGTGTATACAAACGCCTATTAAAAAATACACTAGCAGTGAAACTACACAAATAAGCAAAAATATAAAAACAGTGAGGTAAAAAATCAATTTCGTCAAAATCATTTATAACAATTTAAAAAAAGATATTTAAATTGAAAGATAAAATAATATGATTAAAATGTGGAAAATTCAACTACCTTCAATTTGCTGATGACATTCATGAATAATTTGAAAGAAATAAAAAAAGAAAAAATAACTAAATAATTAGATAAAACAAATTAAAAAATAGAATTCAAAATTAATCACGAAAAAATGAAAGTATTATTCAATATATTAATCAATATAAAAAAAATTCACTTATGAAAACAGTAAATACGGTTATATACATTGGACAATTAAAAATTGTTTATTTATTTAGAAAGTGGACAAAAAAATACAAATGTGATAGAGAACAATATGGACGAAACATTGAGTGCAAAAATTGGAAGTTTAATCAAAAATCACTCTTTGCTTTAAAAAAAACTACACAATCAATGTATTTTCAATTTTTACCAAAACATACTGATATGTAGATTCTTTCATATTACAAAATAACAAAGCGAAACTAAATGAGAATAGAATAGACCCAAATACAAAAAAAAAATGTGTCACAATGCTCTGATGATGTTGGCATCCCCATAAAAATATGCATTACCCTATTATTGTTATAAAAAATAAAATGAACAATAAATGATTATTGAACACTTTATAACATCTTATGGTGTTGGAGATGATAATTCATTTGTATGTAACACAAAATGCAAATTACAAACATAATACGAAAATATAAATTTTGAGGTGGAAATAGAAAAAATATAATGGAAGAAAAAATGCAGTTAATAAAGAAGGAAACTGGCTTGATACAAAAAACGAAAATAAATCAAAGAAGAAATTGTTGAGCAAATAGAATGACGATGATAAGGATTTTATTAAAAATATATTTAAGAGATCGTATAAATGAAAGGAAATTGAAAGTGGCATTCATCTATCAATAGAGTGATCTAGGCTGGAAATGATGATATGAAATTAAAAAAATGTAGATAACAATAATAATCAGAACATGAAAAGTGA
Source organism: Neoneuromus ignobilis (assembly GCA_029203775.1). Taxonomy (NCBI): domain Eukaryota; kingdom Metazoa; phylum Arthropoda; class Insecta; order Megaloptera; family Corydalidae; genus Neoneuromus; species Neoneuromus ignobilis. The sequence goes on along the minus strand of CP092092.1, from coordinate 20,306,172 downwards.
CAATATATATGGTATGTACGTACCTATATACAATAGTAATAAAAGTACAACTCTATTTTTAATTATTCCGCCCACTAAAATCAACTTGAATTTCAAGTATTAATGAAACACGACATGAAACTTGATAATATATCTGGTTCGTTACATTTAACCCAAGTATTATCTATTAAAGTTTACGAAAATCAATTAGTTGTTTTTCATATAATTCCCTTACCATGCATATCACATGAAAATGATACTTTGAACAGATATTAATATAGAACATGTATTAAAATTCATATTTAACTAGAACTGACTGTTTTAATTATACACAAACGTACCAAATGTATAGATAATTATTTTTCATTGTAACTGTGAATATCAATTTCAAACACGAACGATATCATTCAATACAAATGTGTTAGAAGAATCGATGTATCAAGTACAAGACGAGTTTGTTTATATACGTGCAAATTTAATGAACGCGCAGAGAAATATGTGTTCAATGGTATTACAGATCAATTCCTTTGTCTGAATTTCATAATAAATTATTTATCTTATTTCGAAATAGAATTAAAATACAATTCATCTATTATACACGCACACGTATATGTATATATATATATATATATATATACACTGACGTGCATAAGTATTCACCGTATGGGTAACATAAGCAATTATTGATATAATTCAGTAAAGTCGTTAAATTAAAAAAAATATATTTAATTAATAATAAATAAAATATTCATTAGAAAAAAAATACAAAAAATAATGATTAATTCTATTATATCCTAGAAATTGTTAAAATAAATACAGAGGTTACATTTTAGCTGAGCAAAAGTATTCACCACTTATTGATAATGACATACAATATCAAAGTTTTTGTTAAATAAATGTGACAGCATTACAGTATAACTAAATATTTACTTTTTCCCGAGGATTTCCCACTCAATTTACGTTGACAGTTTTCATCATTTAGTGAGTTTTACGAAGATATGTCAAAAATGGAATGCAAACAAAAAGAATCTTGTATATCCAAGAGAGAAATAACTATAAATTCGCACCAAAAAAAAAAAAAAAATCATATAAGGGGATTTTGGAAATAGTGTCCAAGAGTCGTACTACAGTCCGTGATATAATAAAACGCTTTAATGATACCGAAAGCTTAGAAAATTGCCAAAAAACTGGTCGGCCATCCATACTTACAGTACATGAACAACGTAATATAATTATTATTATTAAAAAAAGAGCTTTAAACAAGCTCGTCCTGTGTTGCAGGACAGTTAGAAAAATATATTGGAAAAAAACTACATCCTTCTACAGTATGGAGAATTCTTAAAAAGGCTGGTTACAACGACCGCGTCTGTAGAAAAAAATTAGTTATATGTAAAGTGAACCAAACCAAAAAGTTTCAATTTACAAACAATTATAAAAATAAATGTAATGAGGAGTTTTGAACCAAGGTTGAAAGTAAATTCTGTATTTATCGTTCTGATGCCTAAATTTTGGTATGGAGAAAGAAAAATATAGAACTGCAAGAGAATAATATACACAAAATTGTTACACATGGTGGTGGTGGGGTTGCATGGCCGCTTTTGGAGTTGGTAACCTAGTTTTTATACACGAAACCATTAATAAGTTCTAATATTTGAATATTTTAAAACAAAATTTAAAAGAAAATGCTAGAAAATTGTGTTTGAATATTGAATATTACTTTTATAATGACAACAACCCAAAACATACTGTTCTTATAGTGAAGCTTTGGGTTCTCTACAATACTCTCCATACATTGAAAACACCAATACAATCTCCCAATCTAAATCCCATAGAATATTTTTGAGATTTATTAAAGAGAAAAATTCGACAGCACCATATTACCGCCAAGAAACAACTTAAAACCTTACTTCAAAAGGAGTGGGCAAATATAACATCGGAAGCAACAAAAAATTAATTTATTCAATGCCAAATCGTTTAAATGAAGTAGTAAAAAGAAAAGGGAAAAAAACGATATATTAAACTCTTTTTTAAGACAAATTGTTAATATTTCTTCTGCATAATATTAGGTTGTCAAATATCTCCCTTCCGCCTTTTTGTCTTTTGAATTTCGCGGCTATGTAAAAAAAAAAAAAGCGGAAGGGAGATACTTGACAACATAATATTAAAAGTGGTGGAATAATTTTGCTCAGCAAAAATGTAACCTACTGTATTTATTTTAACGATTTCTACTATATAATAGAATTAATTATTATTTTTTATATTTTTTTCTAATGAATATTATATTTATTAATTTTTTTTGCATTTAACGACTTTATTGAATTATATTAATAAATTGCTTATGTTACCCATACGGTGAATACTTATTGTACGTCAGTGTATATATATATATATATATATATATATATTTAGATAGATAGATAGATATGTGTGTGTGTGATATTAATTCCATATTGGGCGAAGTCTCATTGAATCTTATCATTCACAGACACTTGATCGTTGTTACCACATCGACCAGGCATATTGATAAAAAAAAATTATCCAGAATTAGTCCCTTAGACAAGTTGATTATATAAATTATATATGTACATATACAAGGAACGTTTGATAAGTATGGTAAATTTATTTATTGTTTAATTTAATTAAATTTTTCAATTTAATTTTTCTTACTTTTTCACCATACTTATCAAACGACCCTCATAATTGTGTGTGTAAAATGTTTTTAAGCGTGATCGAACTTTAAATTGAAATAAAACACATACTAATTCATCAGCTGACCAATTATTTGGTGTTATTTGAAATATCATTTTATATTAATAATATTTAAAAATGATTTCGGGCATATGTACACCACAACTACCTTTTACGTAACGCATTCTGTCAGTCCAATTTCGGATCACTTTTTCAAGTAATTGGCGCCTTATGTCCGCAATAACGCAAATTATGTTGGCTTCTAATGCTCCAATTGTTGCTGATTTATCAGCATAAACCATAGACTTCACATATCCCCATAAAAAATAATCTAGAGGCATCAAATCACACGATCGTGAAGGCCAATTCATAAGTTCATTTCTGGAGATAACGTTATCGCCGAATTTTTGTTTTAATAACTTCATCGTTTCGGTTGAAGTATGGCACGTAGCACTATACTGCAGAAACATGCAAATTTGGAGACAAATAATCATTGATCATCGTTCTGTAACGTACACCATTGACGGCAACGTGCTCTGTAGCTTCATTTCAAAATAAAAAGTCCTATGATACAACCAACGTGCAATCCGCACCACACGGTGCATTTTTCTGGATGACGAGTTCTGCTGAATCACTTCAGGATTGGTCTCAGTCCAAATACGGCAATTTTGCTTATTAACGCACCCATTAAGCTAAAAATGAGCCTCGGCACTAAACAAAATTTTATGGTAGAACAGAGGATCAGTTTGCAGTTAGTTTTATACTTTTAAACATAACGCGTACGGCCTATATGAGTGAGTGAATCGTAAGATATGAAAGTTAAATGCGGAAACTTAAAAATATTCTTATATTTTTATTGTACATTATTTGTAAAATATAAAAAAATAACATTTTTTTTTTATTAGTTTCACTTTCTGTCTTCTAAGAACACATTTATGTTAAGGATTGGATTATTTATTTTAGTAACAAATTCACTTTCACCCCAGTACCACAAGATTTTGAAAGTGTTCAATAATTATTTATTGTTCACTTTATTTATAATCCGGTGCACATTTCGAAGACTATGCTATCATTAACAGAATGCTGCATTATAAAATGTAATATCAACACTTAGCTCTGATGATGATGGCATTGCTGTCGAAATGCGCATCAATTTATAAATAAAGAAAGTGAACAATAAATAATTATCGAATATTTCGCAATATCTTGTAGTATTGATGTAATAGTTTATTTAGAAACAAAACTTATAGTAGCATCTCGTGTGTATATGTATGTATGTGTATATATATATATGTGTGTGTGTGTGTGTATATGTATATATATATATATATATATATATATATATAAACCAAAAAGAGTAGAAATGGATAAATTAAATGATTATTTTATTTATTATACAATTTCCATCTTTTAATACAAAAACGAATTAGAGTCGATAATAGTTACTAGACTAGATTAAGTTTAAATAAAATATACTTTTAAAATATAAATAAAATTATCAATTTTTAAATGTAGAACATTACAGTAAATATTTTAGATAAATATTATATGCGTCACTGCCCAAGAAAAAATCAATTCATGGATAGAAACTAAAACGACTAATAAAACATTTCACTTTACACTTAAAAAAGGTTAAAAATAATTTATACAATTGGATTATAAAAATAAATTTTATAAAATTTATAATGCAAAGGATATTGAATTTTTAAAAAATTACAAACAGATGAATCACATTAAATATGTAAAATTACATATTGTTAAACTGAAATACATCTTTAATTAATGAAGTTTATATTAGTAAATACCTGTTCGTTAATGACTCAAGAAAATAATATTTATTATATGTAATAGAATATCTCCTTTTACCTAAAACAAGATAATAGTGGTGAAAACATTTTACATATAAATTAAAATAAAAATATGCATATATATATATATATATATATATATATATATATATATATATATAAATCCAATGGTCATTATAAAAATATGTCAATTATATATTACAATAAAAAAATAAAAGTAATTAATTTTATAAACAATAACTCAAGTAAATTAAGTAACTTAAAGATTTTATAAATGACCTATAATAATATAATACAAATGAATCATTTACTCCAATATCAAACTTTTATAAAATTAATCAACAATTACTTTTTCACTTTATTTGTTAAATTATATAATCATATATTTAATAATGCAGTACTCAATGTTAATGTAGCTATCGATATATATATATATATATATATATATATATATATATATATTCAGAAAATAAAGAATAAATTATTATAGTTTTTAACAAATTTGAGATTTTTCAACAGCATGATTCATATTGTATTAATAAACTTACCATAATACGAAAATAACTAACAATGTAAGTCTACTCTATAAATATTGACTAAATGTAGTTTGTATACATACAAATAAAAATCTGTATATATGTAGTATACTTTAATTTTAATATATATATATATATATATATATATATATATATATATATATATATATATATATATATATATTAAAATATTTCAAGGAATTGAAACACATCAAGACATACTTTATTTAATTTTAAAAATTTCTATTTGTTATATAAAAATTAATGATTAATCACTAATATAACAGCAAAATCATAAATACATACAATTTTTTTCTAATAAAATATGAAATTAATATAAATCATATAATTTATAAGTACTTTTAAAAACATATTACTAACCTTATATAGCTCTTCTATCACTGAATTAAACTTGATTAAATATTTAAATTTCAATAGTATATTACATTTTATATAACATTATTTAATATAACATTATGAACAAAAAAATATACAGTAATAAAGGACAATAAAACTAAATCTTAAATTGTTCGATCATGAAAAAAATAACTTACATGTTTAAAAAAAACTTGCACAGATTTCTTTTTTATCTTTACAAAAAAAAATAAAGAAATTATGAAAAAATTTAACAATTATATATGAATGACAATTATATCAAAATTTAATAATGTAGATAAATAAAGAAATCTTATTAGGTAAACATAGAATTAAACAATATGACATGAAAAGGTAAAGAAATGTATAAACTAATAGAGGATAAAACACAATATTTATTATTTAATTAAAAAATATTCTTTAATTTACAGTTATGAGTAAACATATAACACTTACTCTTTGTGGTTTTATTGAACTGAAAACTGTGAAATAATTAAATGTATTTTATATTTATCCCTACATACATATATATAGATTATATAAATATATAACATGTATATATGTAAGTATATTGTACACTGAAAAAAGTAAAAATTTTATCAGGCTACCTGTAAAACATTATTAAAAATGAGCTGAACATTTTAACGAATCTTATAAATAATAAACATTTAGAGATATATATATATATATATAAATATACAATTATAGTTAAGTTTCGACGAGAACTTTTCATTAAATAATCACAAAATTTTTTGAAATATACTGTTTTATTAAAAAAAATTAGAAATAGTAAGTAAAAATTATGACTTTAATTTAATCCGGATGACCAGCAGCTTGACGTAGAAGAACATAAATTTTCTCTTTTATCCAGTCTTTATTATAAGGAGCGTAACTATTTGTAGATTTCTGGTACACCAAACAACTTAAATCGCATAACTAAAAATTGAAAAAAATTACAAGAATATTCAAATTCTAATAAACCTGACTATACGACAGGCAAACAATACTCATACCTGATCAACAAAATCAAATAACTGTGAAATATCATACGTTATTGTCGGTGTGTCAGGGTTTCGTCTCTTAAGATGCTCTTCATATATTTTACATACACCTTCCATACACTCATTCACTGATTCATAATCGGAATATGTCCTTGTTTCGGGATTCACACCCGGTTGCACTAATAAAATTGTGTGAGACTAAAAATATGTAACTCATTAAAATAGATATTTTAACCTTATATGTAAATATATATCTATAAAATCAATTCTAAAACTGAATTAGAAAATAAACTATGTTAATTATTACCATTTTTATTTATTGAAAACACTAATTATAAATACTTTGTTATCAAATTATTTAAATATACAGAAAAAAAATAAACAATACTATGCGCACTGACTTTTCCAGAAAAACGCTTGCTTTTAATAAAGTGACACCAACTTAAAAAAAATAAATTACGTTTATTTAGTACTATAAGCATGTTAAAAATTAATTTTCGGGCTTTAAATAGTATATATACATTTAACTGTAGATTAAAGTTGCATTTTATCCTTGGTTAATCATTAAAGTATTATGATACACTAATTCGACTTCATTAGCTTTGTGTGCAATGAAAAACTTAAGATTAATTTTTTAAAAAATTTTAATTCATAAAAAATACCATACTTTTTCTAATTACTCTTTTTTAAAAGTACTGAACATAATCAAACTTTTACCTTTTAAGTAATTTTATATACCTTGTGTAAAAAATTAAACTAGTTGAACTAAGACAATCAACCAGTTAATATTTCAAAATGCAGACATTAGTAATTCTAGAATTTGCTTTCAACTTCTAGTATTGAATAGTTCAATTTCACTTCTTTAATTATGAGTATAAAAACATTTCTTTTTTAATATCATCTTTGATACTACCCAGATATCATGCACATTTTGATAACAGCAATTTACTCACATACATACAATAACAAATATACCTAGTTTAAAAATTATAAACATGAAGGTGAAAAAATAAAAGAGGAATAAAAATAATTTTATATTTTTTTTATTTGAACCATATCACTAACAAGTGGTATGATTCTTTCCATGTAACAAAATATTTATACACTTTCTTGCACCGGTGGTTCATAACCTTCCGGTCGATCTAAAGGATCACCCGAAACTGTTGCTCCTGGTTCACTTGCACCAGATCGACCTCCATCACCGTGCAATTCAAGAAGTTTTGTAATGTCAAATCTAGGTTTCTTTAACACCTTAACCTTAAATGAAAAATAAATATATGCAATATACATAAAATAAAAAGAAGTTCATATATAGCAATAAATTTAATCAGAAATTTAATATTGCGTTGGATTAGGAACAATTTTTCTTCAGCGTTTTGTCAAAGCGAGCTGAGTAAATCATCATTATAAAAAAACAATTTATTTAAAAATATTAAAAAAAACCATGTACCTTCCGAATGTAAACATCATGAAGCGGATAAATTCCTTGACATTTCTTTTCTATTTCTTTCGCGATTGAATCAGGTAATAATTTGTTTACTACTTCTTTAAGATCCGATTGTGTGACATCATGACTAATCATATCGATCATTTTCTTGCGGATTGAACGTATCTATAATAAATGTTTATTATAAAATCTAATTATTTTTAATACTAAAAATAAAGCTATAAATTATTAAAAAATATTTATGAAAATTAAATGGCAAGAAGATATTTACTAATTTGAATCAATAATTTCAACATATTTTTATATTATGAAAAGATTAAATAATAAATACCTGTGTATGTTGTGCATAGCATGTTTTCCGTTGTGACATTTGATCTTTACTAGTGAAACCAATACAGAACACACGTAATAAATATCCATCTGTTGTTTTAACATCTGCAGAAGCTTCGATCAAAGTTTGCCATTTACGAACCATCGATCGTAATTTATCAGTTGTTAGTTCCATTCCATGGAAATTCGTAAGAACACTGCGCGCTTGCACATCTTCAGCGATTAAACGAAATTTACGGAATGATCTAAAAATACAAAGTCATACTTAAAAATCTAATTACTTCAATAACTAAAAAGGAACATTTTTTACATATATCAGAAAAATTATATGCGTTGGATAATAGGGAACACAAGTCTCATCATTGAATATTCAATGCGAGCTGAGTGAATCATCATTTTATTAAACAATAAAAAAAAATTCATTCTTTAAACACACCTTTCAGCATCATTATCACTTTGTAAGTCAGTTAAAGACACTTCAAATACTCTGAACTTTAAACCTTCAGATGCAATTTTGGTTCCTTGTGTACGATTGACCAAAGTTTTTCCAATCAAACGATTGGTAAACATAGATGGTGCCTTAACATCGTACCAATCTTTTCTTGTGAAAGGATCCACACTAAAAAGAAAATGTTTTCAATTTAAACATGTTTAAAAAGAACCTATTTCATTATTTACTAAAAAAGAATAAAAATATATAAAGGACTACTTCATACGTTCACTAATTTATTACCTACTTTGGCAAAAATTAAAATAATAAAGATTAACATCATCATACACTATAATATAATACTATCCTTAATTACTTTTATTATGATTATAATAATAAAAGGTTATGTGATAAAACCAACATGTACACACAATTTTTAAATATTAAGTTATTTTGAAAATGAAAATAAGTATAGATGAAAACGAATTAATAAATAAAGATAACAGTTTCATTTAACTTTCTTATACAGTACTCGATTACTTATAACTCGCGTGGCACATAAGCATATCTATTAATATCGGTATCATCGAACATTGTTATTAAATCATCCACACATAAATATGGAAGAAAAATGTATAAAATATTACACAAGCACAAAATTTAGCACTTACATCTTCTTTTTAACACCTTTCTTGCCGCCTTTCGACAACCCCTTATTTTTCCCAACAGCCATGTTCCTATTAATTTAGTGAAAGAAGGCGCTACATCGACGGAAGCGTATTTGGAAAACGTGCCGGATATCACACATTTCGTTGAACGCAAACAGACTAGCCAACATTTAAGTATTGTAGATGTTATTCTCCATATTGCTTTTCTCTTCTAACATGTATCTTGAATTTGTCTTTCTTTCTTTAATTCATTAAAAATTATGAAATGTCAAAAACGGATTAATTTAGGTTATTTTATAAATTTATGACATTTAAAAAATATAACTATTATTTTTTTATAATGAAATTATGAGATAATTTCGTTTAATAAATAATTCTTTAAAAAAGTGCTTATTGTATTTTAATGAATGTGTAAACAAAATTTTAAAAATAGTATTAAATGACATTACAAATTACTTTTCATTATATTAATAACTAATATAAAAATGGAACCACCTGAAAAACCTGACGAATCCGATTGTTGTAATTCAGGATGTTCTCCTTGTATACTTGATATATATGAAATACAATTAGCAAAATATAAGCAATATTTAACAAATCCACACAAAGCTAATTCTACAGAGACTTATAAAAATTGTCTTTCACAATTAAAATATTCTTTATTTGAATTGATTTCTAAGGAAAAAGAAACATGTGATTCATATAAACTAATTTTTAAGTATATTAAACAAGATGAAAATACTTTATATCAACTGATATATAAATCTGGACAACATTTTCTATTAAAAAATGAGAAGGTACTTATCAACAAGCAAGAGCAATGCAAAAAGAAATCACATATTTTTTTTACAAAAGCATATACACCAATACCATTTCAATCAATTAAAAATTTTGATGAAAATTTATGTTTTATGGTTTTGGTAAAAATTTACAATGAAGGAAAAATGTCAAAATTTATTAATAATTTAAAAATAGGTGATTTGACTAAATGGAGAGGACCTTACGGTGATTTTAAATTAAGTTTCACATATAAACACATGTTATGTATTAGTCAAGGTACAGGTATATCACCGATCTATTCTGTAATAAATACCATATTACAAAATGAAGAATGTGAAACTCGTATTCAATTATATGCTTGTTATAAAGATTTAGATAATATATTATTGAGAAATGAAATTTTTGACTTAATTAAATATTGGAATTTTCAGTGTACTAGCTATTTAGCATATGAAAGTAGAACTGATTGTGAACTGAATTTAATTTTAAAATATAATGAGAAAGTAAAAACTAAAAAGCTAGACATAGATGATTTAGAAAAATATTTGAAATTCATTGATAATAATAATGTATTAGTGTTAATATGTGGCAATGATACTTTTAACACAACATTTACTAAATACTTAACTAAATTAAATATACAAAATGTGCATGTATTTTAAAACATGAAATTGTAATAAAGTAAAAATCAATAGTAAATGAATATATACCTTAATTAAGTTGGGATGTTGCACGAAATACTCTAAAAAAAATACAATAAACATTAAAACATAAATGGTAACATACAGAGAATAGAAATAACATAGTTACAAAAGTAATAGAATATTTTGAATTAGTTATTTTAATAAAAATATTTAAGCAAAAGTTATTAAATAAAATGTGATAACTACAAAACAGCAGTTATTTTTTCACCTAATAATATACATATATAACGTACATATAACTGTGTGTTGTATATGTGAAATTACCTAATTAAATACAACTTTTTAGAATGATTTTAACATTATTAAATATTTCATAAATAGTTTTAGACAAACTGATAATACATACAACATGACAAAATTATGGATAATCGTTATAATTGAAAAAAAAAAATATACATCAGTAAACTTACAGTTTTGCAATTTGGACATTCTCCATGTATAATATTAAAAAGTTGTCTATTTGTTCCCAGAGCCGATAGCCACTATAAATGTAGTAAAAAATTTTTTTTACATATTTATATACTGAGAAAATAAATTATTTTAATACTTATTACCTCATATAAACAATCATTATGGAAATGTTGTTCACAGGCCTTATTATTACAAATTACATTTGGTAACTCATTACCTAATCGTAAAGAAAAACAGATGCAGCATTCATTTTCTTCATACAATATTACTTCTCTTTTAGTGTCAGACTGTGGTTCCAAGGGGAAAAATGGTAAATCTTAAAAATTAAATTAATTCAAAAATCATATATGTTATTTTATAAATGTCATATATCTTTGTGTATCAAAATATATGTGTATTTTCTTTAAGGTATTATAAGTGACATTTTTATTAAATAATACAATCACTCTAATGTATTAAATAATATAATTACTTTAATTCTATAACTTATTATTAAATATTAATATGCATTCCATTCATAATAATATATATTTACTAAAATGATAAACTTACCAAATAATCGAAGTATATTTTGTACTACATCATATTCTGGATCCCAATTCTCTAAATTCATTTCAAGTTTTTTCTGAAATGGAACAATTCTATTTTCTGAACCTATTAATTGAATTTTTGGTCTACTTCCAATATTCCAAGGATCGAAAGTAATTTGTGCAGACACATTATTATCTAAAATTTAAATAAACACATAATAAAGGGGCATTGTACAATCCTATATTAAATATATATGTATAAATAAAAACTTAGATAAATTATGAATTTTTTTACAAAATTTACTTGAATCATATTTTTATAATTACTTTCAAGAATTTAATGTATAATAATAGAATAAAAAAATCTATACGAAATACTTAAGTCACAACTTTAATATGATTCTGTTTTAGCACTCATTTTTTTTTAAAATTACTATCAGTCTGCTTTAGACTGTTATAAGACTATATGATATTATTTTTTATATAAGTGCATCAAAACGTATATAATAATTAAAAACATATATATATATATACATATATAATAATTTTTCTATATATTCATTACATTACTGTATAAATTCATTTTTCATACCACTTGTTATTATATTGATTTTATTTTAAAACGTTTTAATAAAATTCAATAAACATACCAATTACAATCCTTCGAATTACATCTTGCCTTGTAGGTTTTTTTGGATCTAATACCCAACATATCATATCAATGCTATCCATTGTATCGTAAAATAACTGTAAACTATCAACAAGTAACGAAAACTGATCAATTACATCAGTTAAACTTTTTGAAGTTTTGGTAAAATTAGTATTAACATTTTGCATCGGTAGACTATGTTGAATGACACAATAATTTTTAAATTCAAAATTATAATCAACTTTAACATTCATATAATGTCTCCTAGAAGATAAATCTATTTTCATCATTTTTACAATTGATAAATGTTCATTTAATCTGAGTTTCACAAATTTGTTATAAGTTCTTGCTGTATTATATTCTTGTACGAATTTCAATTCACTATTTATATTATCATACTTATCGTTTATTTCTAAATTATGTTCAATTAAATCGATAATGGAATTAAGAAATTCAGAAACATTCAAATTTCGATATGTTAATTTCAAGATTTCATCATGATACTTATTCAATTCTTTTGATAAATTCAACTTGATATTTTTAATTTTTGGATATTTTTCAATTTGAAATTTAATTCTAAAATCTTTTCCCTAAAACAGATATTATTAAATATTATATTATAACATAACCCTACTTTTATTTACTTTGACACTTATATATCCATCAAAAACTTTATAATCATCATCAGCAATTAGTAGAGGATATTTTATAAACAAATTTACTTTATCCATCTTTTAAAAATGAGAACATTACAATCAATTTTAAATTTCGTATAACTTTAACGCCAACATTACAAATTCTATTTCACTATATATACATACTCTCTCTCTCTCTCTCTCTCTCTCTCTCTCTCTCTCTCTATATATATATATATATATATATATATATATATATATATATATATATATATATATATATATATATATATATATATATAACTGTACGTATTGTATAATGACCCAAATGAGACTAAAGGATAGTAAAGTGGCTTCACCACTTTGAGCAACGAGTGAAAATTCGAAGAAGAGATATAGTGATAGTTCTTGTAAGCTTAATAATGAGAGAAGTCTCAAAACATATTTTCGGCCAAAGTAATCAGGTATTCATGAACAAGCACACGAGATCAGTGCGATGAGTGACGATTCAAGCAATTCAAAAATATAGAGTACAAAATGTCAAGGAGCTCATTCTTCAGAAACTTGATTACTCCTGATTGTAGAGTGGTGAAGATATTCGAAACTGTGGCTCAGCATTTGGACCATGCAATATCTCACCTGTTTAGTCGATAACTCAGCATAATAACTCATAGCATGTAAATCATGTACAAAGATCAGTATTATTAGTCAGTTTTTAAACAACAATCTGAAAAGTCATACAGTTAGAAAAGTGAAATTTACAGTAAGGTGTATAGAAAATAAATTTGTCATTGGTTTTAAGATCATGTTAAAAATGGATAATCTACAACCAAGATCCTCAACAAAGCAAAATATATATAGTGATGAAGAAAGTGAAGACCCAATATTAAATTTATAGCTTAGCAATAAAAATACTTATATCTATTATATCTCAGTTATATAATTTTATATTAATTTTCACATCCTTAAAATAAATATCATATCATAAGCTACATGGTGTGTCATGGGTCATCTGATATCAAAATTATTCCGAGTAGCCAATGATACACCGTGTGGATTATGATATCTTTAAAATAAGAATTAGTGAAACGTATTTTTCCTATTCCTATACTTTTTAATTTTACTTATTCTGTTATTACAACAGCACAAACGTTGCCATCTACTGGGTATAGTTTTGTTATAAGACGTTGGTCTTGAATGTGTTAGGGATAAAAATTAGAATACAGAAGATGTTAAGAATATTTAAAATCGAAACACCTATTGTTATTCTTTAAATATCCTTCGTAATTCATTTATTTTACACGTTTTCCTACAATTGGTATGGTATATATATATATATATATATATATATATATATATATATATAATGTATGCATACATATCATTGTTAAATAAAGCAAGAGAAACATCAAAAGAAACTTGTGACAATCAAAGATATATAATTAAATGATTATAGTTAAGAAGAAAAGATAACAAACCTGATAGAATTTTATATTATCACGTAATAACAGAAAGTGGCAAAATAGCAGGAGTTCGAATAATAGGAGTAAAAATGAAAAATTTCTGATTAATAAGTTCATTCGATGTCTATAATAAATGCCAACGCTAAATAATATCAAAGAAGCCACAGTAACTATTACTGGTAAAGAGAGATAAGGAAGAATTAAAAAAAACTATCGATGGATTAGTTTTTCTTTCGATGATATATAAAATTTTTAGCAAAATTATTTCAAAACGATTATAAAATCAGTTGAATTTTTCATAGTCACCAAAACAAATGGAATTTAGAAGCTGATTTAGTATAATAGGTTATAGTCAAATAGTAAAAAAAGTCATCAATCGATATGATGAATATTAACTACTACTTTATTTAGGATTTCTAGATTATGAAAAAGCCTTTCCACGATATTGAATATATCAAAAATTCAGCGAACTGAAGAAATTTTTAAGAAATATTTATAGAAATACTGCATTCTTCGTATAAAGGCATATAAAATTAAAAAAATTGAAATTATAAACGGAGCGAAAGAGAACGATGCCAATATCAACAGAACTATTTACATTAGCATTAGAAAAAGTGTTTAAGACAGTAAATTAGGAGTCTGTAGAAATAAAAAGGAAGACGGAGGAATATAATTTATATTAAATACATTGTGGCATATAATTTCCACAGTTTATTTCTCTCCCCCTTTCTCTCTCTCTCTCTCTCTCTATATATATATATATACATATATACATATATACATATATATACATATATATATATATATATATATATATATATATATATATATATATATATGTAATAGATAATATTTTGAGCGTTTGTAAATTATTAATATTTTTTAAACACGATTCAAAAGCTATGATTTTTAACACTACAGTAACACAAATAAATTATTACCTCAACTTCACAATATATAACAGTGTTCAATAATTACTTATT